>JAGSMR010000040.1:647500-1045000 GCA_029286605.1 Sericinus montela
CAATTTAGTTCCGTTATTGACATCCCGATCGCAATATGTTATCCATCAAATTTGCAGGCCAACCCCGACCTGGCAGACAGCGAGGGCGATAAAATGAAGCCAACGCCTGTTCGAGGTAAAGTATCGATATATATTGTAGCTTTAATTTTCTAAACTACAATGTAGTAATATGAGCTGTATAACTATTTTATAATCATCTTATGAATATACCAGTATCATTTACAACTTATACTATCAAGTCAAATCATTTATTTATCGATATAAGTAACATACTTTACGTCCAATCGATCGTCATTTTTAATATGGTTCTTCTGACAGAGAAGAAACAGGCGAAAGAAACTCAATAGGTATCACCTTTTTACTTTTTCCTTTTACAGAGGAAATATAAATTTTAACATAAATGTAATAAAAAAATAGCATTAGAGAGATTTTTCACAATAACCATTCACTAAATGATGAAGAAAATATACCACAGGTAAGTTAACAATAAAAGAAGTTTTTTCCTAAGATTGGTGGTGCAAATTGTTTGAAGAAGATGTATCAAGAAATTCGAGTAGGGTATGGATCGTACGTATAACAAGAAAATTATGAATTTGATCTAATTTTGCCGGAAATTGGCACAGTTCAACTTTGAAAGTATTACTGAGCCCATCAAACTTAGTCCTCATAATAAGAACTATTTTGAAATTCCTTCAATTTATTTCACTGAATTCTCAATATTTATAGAATTTCATATCCATTTATGATTTTAAATTAATAAATAAATATCTTCACGCAATTCCCAATATAGTCTAGACAATTAAGTCCCTGCGACCCACCTTCCACCGAAGATATTTTCGGGACAATTAAATTAACGAGAAATCTGACACGGGCTGATTTCAAATACACGACCGTTGCTCTGCAGATTTTTTTTTTCTAAATTTAAATTAATAAAAAAAGTCTAGCTTGACTTACATGCTTTAAAATTCAATCAAAATTACACCACCTACTGTGTAATGAAAATACAACATTATTTTGTTCGCAAACTTAGTTAAAGGTATCCGTTGTTGCTTAGAAAATTCTGGGTAACTCTTATTTTTTCATTCTATATTGAGTTCAGTATAATGCACGTCAAAGCGAAGTGTTGCACTCATCAGTCAAAGGAGATTAAACTTTTCTGAGCAGCTGAGCAACTGCAGGATTCGATAAAGTAATTGGCCGCAAGGGAGCAGACGTCATCGCTCGCTACGAGCGGATAAAGTAAATAGTAAGTAAGTGTAGGTTTTTGTTGATGTTAAAGTATTGGATACTTAATAAGCTATTGATATACTAAGATATCAGAAATAACATTTCAAAACTTTTTTATATTTTATAACTCACATGAAAAAATAAATTATCAAACAAAATGCCGAATAAAATATATTTTCAATATTATTTAGTATCTTTTTCCACATTGTCTCGGATCTAGGTGTTTGTGGCACCGTCGTCGTTTCTCCCATAACACAAGTGCTTTAGCTATTTACTTTGGGATTAGAGCAATGTTTTTGATACCATCCCGATCTATTTATAATTTTGATTAAATTAAAGAGAAAAAATGTTTTAAAAATTTCAACTGACACGGGCGGAATTCGGACCCGCGACCTCTTCCGATCCGTGGCAACGCTTTTACCTCCGAGCCACCGTGTTTTACACGCATCAGTTGAAATTTTAAATCTGTATTATCTTTTCTTTACTTATGCCGTGTTTTGGCATCAGCGCCATTTATTATCCATTTTGCAAGTGATAATTTGGAACTTTCAGTTAGGAATTATCAATAAGATAACGCCAAAAATTTTGTTTGTTGAAATTTTAAAAACATTTTTTCTCTTTAATTTAATCACATAAAAGTTCAGGATAAATATGCTTTTTTATTTACAATTTAATTTATAACGATTAATGCCGCCACTTCCTGTGGCTTCACTCAAATTATTTTTGTACAAAAAGATATGTTTGAAATAAATGGTAATACCTACAATATCCAATATATGGTAACACCTATAATATATAATAAATATAATTTAAAAGCAAGCCTGCTTTTAAATTTTATAACAGCTAATTTATTAATATAATTAGCACTGACTTTTCTTGGTGGTATAAAAATTACGTATAGAGAATTATAATTGCCAATGGTAGGTTATTTCATAGTACCACTTTTGTTTTAGACGACTCATAGACTTCTCCTGACGTCCTGACCAGCTGACTTCTACTGATTATGATGCGTTTCATCATCTTCACGAATTTGAATAATCATTTTAATATGATATAGTATTAATTTAATTACTTTGATGTCAGATGAACTATAATAAATAATTGATAAACTATAGCTTAGTAAGGAGGTAATAAGTATAGCCCAGTGAGAGCTAATTTTAAGAAAATCGCCAATTCCTTTATTAAAAATTTTTCTATTCAAATACATTTTAAATTCTGCCGATAAACAAGAAAAGCTGAACAGTAAAAATATAGATTGTGTAAGCCTCAAACTAACTAACTAACTACTTATTAATTTATTCAGATCAAATAGTTAAATAAACAAAAAAAATAATCAAAGTGGACCTACAGATAAAACATAATAGAAACAATGAAATATGAAACACTCATACATGACTTAATAATTCATATTTTTTTATACAAAAAGGGGCAAACGAGCCGGTAGCTCACGTGAAAGTAAGTGATCACCAACGCCCATGAACACCTACAATACCAGAGGAATAGCACATGCGTTGCCGGCCTGTGAGAAAGGAATAGGCTCTTTTTTGAAGGTCCCTAAGTCGTATCGGTCTGGAAAAACTTCCGACGGCAGCACATTCACAAAGTGTAAGTGCGTGGCAGGAAATTCCGCGAAAAACGCACTGTGGTGGAATGCCAAGCATCAAGGTGGTATCAACGTAATTTTTTATATTATTTAAGGTTTAATATTTTAAGTAACACATAATTTTATTTAAGTGTTATCTATGACGTAGGTAACTCCTGTAGTAATTTTCCACTAATGTGGAGCAAAAACCGTCATAGTTCGCTCAACATCGTATTACAGTGCCATAAAGAGTAGAATAAGGAAGCTGAAAGCTAGTAGTTGTTAAAATACAAATACAGTTGTAGTATGTTAAATTACATTACTGTGAAGATTATTACTTACATTTAAACCCTAAATTTAAGATGTATGGAAGTAACACTTACTTAACATCCGTTGGATCTTGTAATACTTATATTCTTCTTCTTCTTCTTCTTTACAGACGATCAAAAGTCCACTGCTGAACAAAGGTCTCCCCCAAAACTTTCCACAGTGACTGGTCTTCAACCACCAGCATCCATCGACTTTTGCAAGTCGTCACTCCATCTCGTGGGGGTCATCCTGCACTGCGTTTGCCTGTACAAGGCTGCCACTCCCAAAACTTTCGTTCCCAACGGTTGTCAGTTCTACGAGCTATGTGGCCGACCCATTGCCACTTCAACGTCGTGATCCTTTACGGCTATGTGGGTTATCCTAGTTCTGCTGCGGATGCAGATTCTATATATACTTGTATGTTAAAAAAATTTTTGTTAACACATTATGTTTATTATTATCATTGACATAAATTGATTATTTTATAATACGTAAATAACAATATCCAAAAACAGTTTTAAAAAAGTATAGTAATAGACGCCAGAGTTTCGCGTCCGTTCTTTTCTGAGAAGGTCTTATTTTTTCGAAGTGGTATAGTATTTAAACTTCATAAGAGCTTTAAACAAGCTTAAATTGAATAAAGAATGTTTTGAATTTGAACACCTTTGAAGCTTGTGTAAATATTTACAGAAAAGAGCCAGAACTTGGATACGCTATGCTACGAGTTTGCAAATGCATTGCATTAATTAAGTATATAACTGGCGTGTCTCTGATGTTAGCTAAAAGGCTTAAAAGTCTTTATAAATGAAGAAAAATTGGTCCTGAGCATATTAATCTAATTATTCAGCATTTGTTTGTACAGTCCGGCCCTGTTCGGGTCATAGCTCGTTGCGTAAACATAGGGTGGATTATGACGTTCCTCTAATTGTCACAGATATTTTAGCCGAAACCTAAAACGCGGGCCCCTTGTTTCGCGTTGACGCATTTTGATTAGGTATCGCATTTGTTTAATTCATTTTGAGCCGAGGCTGTTTGCTTTAGCATTAGTAAAATGAGCATCGATGCAGTCAATTGTTTTCATTTAAAAATATTATAATTGATTTTATACTTCACATATAGTAAATAAGTAAGGTAGGCTAGTGGTCTAGGTAGACAGGGCTTGCTTTCTCGAATGAACGGGATTAGATTCTCATGCCGGTACTAATAAAATTGTTAACAGCAATTTTAAATTCTAAATTTACCACGAGCTTGATGAACGAAAACATCGTAAAGAAACCTGCATGTCTGGCAGGGTGTTCTTTTTTTAATAATAAAAAAATATATTTTAAGTGGTAGAGCCACGCATCAGCTTTTGTTGTTGCATGAATGATTCGGCTCGACCGGGGAAGTACCACGACCTCACAGAATACCGGCGTGAAGTAGAAGTCTAACAAACTTCTGCGTTTCGTCTGGTGAGTGCAGGTAACCGCAGGTGCCTCTGGTATTGCGGGTGTTCATGGGCGGCGGTAATCACTTACCATCACGTGAGCCACCTGCTCGTTTGCCTCCCTTTTCTATATAAAAAAATATGATTTCGACGATGTCCACCAACTCACGCCAGAGCAGTGTGGCAGATAATCCCCTGCTCAAATTTTCTTTCAAAGAATATTTGAAAGAAGGCTTCTCGGCACTACGCATTTACGCGATGCTACTTTTGATTAAACTTTTATACGAAATATGTCTTTCTCTAGAAGTAAATATACATTTTCTATTAATTTAATTTTTTGTTTCAATTCTACTTCATTAAATACTTCGAAATACTGTGCATTTTTTATTATTTCTTGAAAATATAGGTTTTGGGGGGTAAATTCCGTACTATATAAATAGTATTAGTGATGCTGTTTAGGGGATCGAATCTGGGTAACGCCCTGACCACTAGACTAATACAACTTTATTTTTAATTAAGACATGTTACTATTAAATAATTATTAACATAACTTAAAATAAATAAAAAATATATTACTAAGATTTGTTTTTATTCATCACCTTTATGTGCAAAAGGGTAATGTATTTTCAATTATGTCCATAGATCTATAGGAGAACGTGAAAATCAGTGTAACCGACCGCACGTCTAATCCGTTACCCTAGAATTCAACGCAGATGGTCAAGCAATTGACCGGATCGCTTCTATGAACAAATCTCACCTAATGTTCGAATATTGCCAGCGGCAGATGTTGTTTGTGGAACAATTTTGAAGTTTGCCCATGTACTTATTTAATTTTGGTACAAATATAAAGGAAATATATTGAGGTTATTACCCGTAGTCAGTACCTATTGTTATATGAATCATAACATGGTAAACAAAATGTGTTAACCATACCATTAATATAAGATAGAATAAATTGATATATCTTTTATTCACCTGGTTTAGTTTTAGTTAGCGGCACGTGTAGGGGAAATAAGAGGAGATTAAATATCCTTGAACATTTTTTCTTGCTTCAGGATCACAGTTGTAAAAAAATATAATTCAGGTGCACTGAAACGAAACCGACAGCTACTATCTACAAAAAGAAATTCAAGCGCCAGGCCATAACAAACAAAATTTTTGCTTGCTATCGATAAGATAACGTAATAAATAATCTGTATTCGAAAAATAAATGTTTGTGAGATATTAAGGCAAAAATTGTCTTAGTTTTTATAAGAAATGAAACGTTAAAAATAAAAAAATACGTGTTCTATTTCTACATTTGTACAAATCAGAAATTCCGTCTACCTTACATAAAGTAATGAATCTCTTCCAACTCTGAGAAATTACCTCTGAATAATGTGAGTAATAAAAGTCAGGACATCGCAGCGGAATAAAAGTGAAAATAAACGGAGAAAGAAAGAAACCTCTGGGACGGAACTTGATGGGGTCACGTACAAAAACATTCTCAACTATTTAGCTAGAGGCACGGTTTGGAGAATTTTAGTGGAATTGAATAACCCAACAATAGGAATTGTTAAAGTGGAATAAATAAAGTATGTTTCTCGAATACTTTATTCGATGGCATTTGATGTTAAGTCTCAGTTGTCACAAAGAATTTTTCACGATGTTTTCAATTATGTATACACTTACAACACTACATTCTCTCTGATATTAGACTAATATTTTTATTGTTTTCTTTGAAATTAAAAGAAGAATGTGGCAATCAAGCTATTGATCACTTGACGGTACTTACCTCTGTCAAGACCAACCATTCATGCAGCAGAGGAAATTGCCGCTTGCATTTTCTGCGTATAAAACTTAAAAGGTAAAAAGTAAAGTATTATTATATCTTCACGCATAGTGTCTGCCGGTGTAGACAGCGTGAGCAGATCTCCAAGTGAGGAAATGCTTGCATACATCATTCGCTTCTTTTAAATTCATAATTTTCTTCATACACGCACGTCAATGTAACAAAGTACTCTTGACACTCCCAGCTTCCAGCATTTTGCTGACATTGTCTCTGAAATTTATTCTCTGCCTACCTCGACCGTCTTTATTGTTTACTTTAACGCTCTACATTACATCAAATTTTAATTGTTCAATCAATGGTTTGGTGATATTTTGTATTGCTGAAGTGTTCTGGTTACCAACTAATAGCAGAAAATGCAGACTATGCCAAACCACAGACTGATAGGAAGTTGCATCAATGTTGTGATTATATTTCTCAACATACCTCTATAGTCTACCAAATATCCCGACACTCATGTTTGCAGAATACAAAACTTATATCTGTGATAACGCAGGGAAAAAAAAATATCTCGACGTATATTACACAATTCTGTCTTGAGTACTTTAATGAAATAGTTTAAATAGAAGGAAGGAAGAATTCCTTTCAATCACTATAAATTGTGCCCGGCTCTCTGAAGTAGTCACTTATAAAATCCAATTCCAAATAGAAATTCGCTTTCTGTTAGTCACGATAGCCGAGTGATAGGATTTCGAGTCAAAAGACCCGAGTTCGATCCTCGGGAGATAGGTTCGTACAAATGAGTTTTTTGAAAACTTAAAGGCAATTCATATCGTTGGCTTCGACATAGAGCTCACCTTACCTTTCAGTTTGTTCCTAAATAAGGTCTAGTGAAATGTGGATCGAAAGGACTAAATTGTCAATGTCTCTGGGAACCCCTGTTTCGGAAAATAAAAAAAAGTTATCTATTGTTAACAAAACTTAAGGCGGTCGCGCCCTTTATCAGTAGAACCAACCTGACAATCATCGCTTGCATTCATTCAGTTAATATTTCAGCAACTCAAGAATAATCGTTTAACAAATTAAGTTCAGGCGTGTTAAGTGTTAAGATGTTGCGTCACCGATTTTATTGAACTTCTCTTGAACAAGGTAAATATTTGTGTGAACAAATAATGATTTATTATATAGGTTTTCGAAAACATTGTTATTAAAGAAAATTGTAGAAGGCCCTACTTCAACTTAAAATACAGAAAAAAATTTCACAATATTTAATTCAATATTTTTAAAGCACAAGGCAATATTTTTAAAGTATATGGCATATTTTTAACAACAATCAAAAAACTGTTTCTCCTTCAATACGTTACAAAAATAAATAGACACTAACTATAACTAGACACTTTCTGATTGTTTAAAAAAGCTGTCATTACTATTTGATTGAAGCCTAGGCATCCTTAATTGGCAATTTATATTCAAACAATAGTCTGTATTGGCGTATTGCGTATTCACAAATCAATTCAACCTTGAAATTAATCACATGAACTGCTTGATGCACGTGAGATATATATAGCAGAATAACACTTTTGAAAATACACTGCTATGTACTTATATTGAGAACTTCTCCACCAATCTTTGAGCTTAGGACAATCAACCACCAAATGGAGTGAAGATTTTTTTTCGTCACCTTTGGAATGCGGGAAGACGATAGATGCTGTTGGCATAGGACCGCTTTGTTGGAGTAATCGTTGAGGGAGGCTTATACTCACTAGTCGACTTTTGATAGATGCACAAGCGTTTACCAGATAGTTTCTCTACGTCCAACAAATTTTCGTTTAAGATACCTCAAGTTTTAAAAACCAAATTTTCCGAGACCAGGCTTTCGCTTGACTTCCTCAAGTTCAAAGTTACTAAGCAGACAATTGAAAGTGATCTATACTCGTATTTCTCTGTGTGATAGAATTCGCAATGAACAACATCCGCAGCAGAACTACGGTAGCCGACAGCTGTAGCCGTAGCTGTAAGGATCAGCTCACATAGCTCGTAGAACTATCCACCGTAGAAACCACCGAAGAACGATTCTCAAGTGGGTACCTAGCACTGAAAACCAAAGTGTAGGACGACACTCATAAGATGTGATGAGCAGAACCCTTGTATGTGACAATCTTCAGGAGATGCAAATATTTTGAATATATTTAGATTAATTTGATATGATAATATTGCAGACCTTATAATGTGGATTTACTGTTTGTAAAAAATATGCTGAATCTAACTTTCACCTCTTATTAAATATCCTTTCGTTATTTTCAAATCAAGTAAATAAGAGTTGGTTTCTCAAATATTTTAGAGAAGTCCTCTGATATTATATATTTTTTTTCAAGTATACTAACATAATAATTTTAAATGTTTTTCGTATCAGTCAAATGATAACTAACAATTTTACAGTAGTGTTTCAGTTAAAGATGACTAAATTTGTTACCAGAATAATAATATCGTACCGACATTGTTAAAATAAATTTTACCGCACTCAAAACAAATGTAAAAGTTTTCAACCCCTTTATTTGGCACGTAATAAAGTTTTACGATACTGCATAAACTTACGGCGACGCAAGTTGACCCTCCTGCGAGGATCCTCGCTGACAAAACTTTATAATTTAATTATAACGCCCTTTGGTGCCGTTACTAATGTTGTATACCTTTAACTCACCTCTGTTTTATTCTATTAAAAATTATATACAAAACTATTATATTATCATTAATTCATAGCTTTAAAAATTGCGAATATTATTGAAATAACTGGAACTTTAATAATATTAATTGTCCATATTATTAATTGTCCCAAAATACGTCTTCGGTGGAAGGTGGGTCGAAAAGACTTAATTGTCGAAACCTTTGTCTACCCCTGTATTGGTAATGGCTTGAAGAATTTATTTATTTTATTATTTAATTTTAAACTATGTTTTTATGTCACCACCTGCTAAATCAAATCTTTAATAAACTTTTCTATCTCCACACATTTTCCAAATATAAGGGTAGGCAGACGTCTAGAAGATAGAGTCACCTTTCACCGAAGCCTATTTGGAACGACGTAATTGGAGCCTATCGCTATTTTTAAACTATATTCTCACGATATTTCCTTATGTGTCATTGCTTTCTTCCTTTATTTTATTTAGATCCACCGCATACCAAAATAATTTTTGTGATAAACATAATTGATCCTAAAAATACATTAGTGCATCATACAAACATACATACATACATACATTTATGCATACCTCATATATATCGACCTGCTAAAGTTCACTGCAGGACATAGATCTCTTCCGTTAGGGACGATTTGCGATGATACCAACGTTTGGCAAGCGGTTTGGCGTTTGCAGTATCTGACACCATGCACCTAAGACATTTCTGACTGTCACTACTTTCCTGAATATTACTCCGTAATATATTTCCTTATAAAGAAAAGCTTGTTTGCTTTTCTTTATACGGTATTGAGAAAGGCGTTACAGCTCCATGTCACGGTGGCCTATCACATTTTCCCAAAATACATTCTTACACCGTAACCACACGCCAAATTATTTATTATTAATACATCAGTTTGATACGATGTCATGCACAGAAGCAGTGTGAACAGCAAAAGCGTTTTTCAACTCCCGGCGCCAAAATAGGGGTGGTATAAGTTCAATTTGTGCATCTGAATTTTTCTGGTATATTGCAGCTCTAAAACGAATGTCGTTGCATTTTCCATTTATAAAATTGATATGGTCGAAATGGTTCTAATTTATAATATAAAACATAATATATTTTAGTTTAATCGTTTGCAGTTCATCGGTTTTTTTTAAATGATCTACTTAGGCAATGGGTTCACCATGTCACTGTTTTATTTCAGCAGTATAAATGTTATACGATTCCATGATTTTATTTTCATCAATAAAATAATTAATTAAGGAAAGTAAGTAGGAAGTTGGACGATGGAGGCTTCAATATTGTTCATTAACAGAAATTGTTTGCAAAAGGTTCTATCATAAAATTTTACTATATTTCCTGTTTATAATTCCAATCCTATTAAAATCACGTTATTATTTTTGGACTGTTAAATTTTAATTGGATGTTCCAATTAAACATAAAATAATATTTACGAATTTTAGTTTCAGTAATATATACATTTACTTGCATTCGTCCTGTACTTCGTACGCATGAATTTAGGTATATGTCTATACTTTAGACAACAAAGAAGCTGATCTGCGTAAATCACCTTATCTATTTTATTTTACTTTTATTTATTGTACGTACCTAAAGGAATTAAAAGGAGGACTTTTACGCAATTCCCACGAAATTCAATTAATAGATCTGCTCATTTTATTCTTAAATCGAAAGGACGGCTTAACCGAGGGCAGGACCACTGCGTTGTACAATATCGACGTTAAGTACAGGCATTACGTTCTTCTGTGTTCAATTCTAGAGCTTCTCCTGCAAAAAATATGTACAATAATTACCAAAATACTAGAAAGAAGCAAGTGATTACGACGTAGCCTCTTGGGCTTTCCCAGCCGAGATGGAGACAAGAGTTTCTTATTTCTTTCTTTCAAAATTATTTAACAAACTACTTTTACGTATAAAATCATCTGTAAAATTTTAGGGTCTCCCCTGTAAGGAATACTTGTAGTAATAAAAGCCAAACTTGGAAAGTACTACGGAAATCGTACCCACCATGTTGCTGCCCGCCACTGGTCTGCTTTATTTTAGGCTAATAGTTATCGATATATTGTCTTCCTTAGTAACTTAGTAGGCGCAAGATACAACAATACTCTATTTTACATTCTTTAAACAGAACTAACACATACATAGCTAGAGACACCATCACATACCCCACTTTGTTCCCACAGTTAGTAACGAAGCAGCCATACAGCATACGACGAACACAACATCTTAATAATGATGTGCCTTTTTCTTATATATAAACATAGCTCGAAGAGGGGACGTTTAAAAGTACTCGAATAAGGATAAGATCAGCGTGCGTGCAAGAAAATGATGAAATATACATAAAACAATCAGAATTTCGAGTCGAGACCCGATTTCAATCCCCAGGTGGCAACCAATGGGGTTTTCAAAAACTTATGTACGGATTACATCGTCGGCTTGGGCATAAAGACGGCGACGGGCTCACCACCTGTCATGTTATCCCGAAAATATCTTCGGTGGAAGGAGGGTCGAAGGGACTTAATTGTTTAGACTAAACCGTAGACTGAATACCCATGTATTCGGATTGCGTGAAGATATTTATTTATTTTGACGTTTTATGTAACGATCTTGGCACTTGAAAATCTGTTCCGTTATTCTACCTCTTTCTGTGAGGATATTCATTTTTATATTTCCCCAGTCATATTTCTGCGCGGTTTTTCAAGATGAAGTAAAACTAAATTGGACAAACTCGCTCTCAATTTCTTGAAGTAGTCTTTTGCGTTGTGGGGGTATTACATATATAAATATATAAATATCGACAAACATTCTTAAAATTTCTGTTTCTGTAGTATCTTTAGTACTAATGAAGACTCTAGCATTAATTTTCCTTAAATATTCATACAGAATAATTAATCAAAGCAGAGCCTACACGGCTGGTGCTTATTTGACATTGTTATCTTTTATGTTATAAGAATCTTCAAAAGAAGTATTTTGGGGATGAGTAAGGGTTATACATTTATTTAAAAACACGTGCCTTTTAAAGGATGAAGCATGAAGTGTATAGTTAAAGCTTCTTCACGCCATTCCCAATACAGGGGTAGACAGAGGTCTAGAAAATTCAGTCATGACAGGGTCACCACCTGTCAAGTTGTCCCAAAATATCTTCGACCCACCTTCCATCGAAGATATTTTTGGGACAACGTGATAGATGGTGAGCCCGTCGCGGTCTTTATGTCCAAGCCAACGATTTAAATCGACCATAGGTTTTGAAAAAGACATTGGTACGAGACTGTCACTTGGGGATCGTATTCTCTCGACCGATCGGTCTCTCGACTCGAATTCCAATCACCCAACCACTCGGCTATCTTCCTTCTAAAGCCATAACGAAAGTAACTTCGGCGGAAGGTGGATCGAAGGGATCTAATTGTCTAGACTAGACCACTGTCAACCCCTGTATTGGGAATTGCGTGAAGATATCTTTTTTAATTTACATAACAACAAAAAATTTATTGTGTATTCCCTGCTACACATGTAATGCCAGGACGAGTCACTAGTCTCCTAAGTCTAGACATAGGAAGGATAAGATGTAGATATCGCAGTTTTTAAATTATGACAATAGAATATTAGAAAATCAAAATTGATCGAAATCCGTGATAGATGTAACACTATATTTGTCCCAGAGGAACCTGTAATGTTTCCATTATGTATTAATTGAATTATAAGATTTCACACTTCAAATACAAGTCCATTATTTTCTTCAGTTAATTGTGCAAGAAGAACAGTTCAATATAACTTGACCTTTGTGTTGTACGATGACTCGTACTAAATAGCGATCAAGCTGTATTTTTTGAATTAGTGAACCGATTTAAATAATTAGTATCATAGATTTTAAGTTGGAAAGTAAGAACTAGAACCATGAAAACAGAAGTAGAATCTGTTAAGTGGTTAAAGCGCCAACCCCGAACAAACAGACAAGCATTTAAAAATCATTGTTTTGTTTAGGCACGTCCTAGTAACCTATTCCACTTGGTTTCACTCAAATGTCTTCAATATACAGACATGACCTCTTTACAATTTCATTATATACAACATAAGATTACATAGCTTTGTAACTAATATTTAATACCTGCATTTTTTTAAATCTACAATAATTTTTGAGATAGTGTTTCTGTGGTCTATATTCCGATCTCTTTGCATTTTAGTTCACTGATTGTATTGGTACATGTATCAATGGTAGAGCCAGCTTTTGTTCAGCCGGCTCGACCGGGGAAGTACCACGACCTCACAGAATACCGGCGTGAAGTAGAAGTCTAACAAACTTCTGCGTTTCGTCTGGTGAGTGCAGGTAACCGGAGGCCCACACACCTCCCTCCCCCAATTCTGGGGGTGGGGCAACTGTAAGGTCGGCAACGCATCTGCTATGCCTCTGGTATTGCGGGTGTTTATGGGCGGCGGTAATCACTTACCATCACGTGAGCCACCTGCTCGTTTGCCTCCCTCTTCTATAAAAAATAATAAATAAATAAATATATCTTCACGCAATTCCCAATACAGGGGTAGACAGAGGTATAGTCTAGACGATTAAGCCTCTTAGACTCACTTTGCACCGAAGATATTTTCGGGAAAACGTGAAAGGTGGTGAGCCCGTCGCCGCCGTCATGTCCAAGCCAACGATACTCGTACATAAGTTTTTGAAAAACCCATTGATACGTGCCGGCCATCTGGGGATCGAACTCGGGTCTCTCTACTCGAAATTCCGACCACCCAACCACTCGGTAATCGTGACTGATGAAACATAAAAAAGAATGTAATAAAATAATTGATTGCCTTAAGATTTGAGATTAAGCAAGCTGTAAATGACTCAGTCATATATTTTTTATCATATATTTTTAGTCTATTTTCTAGCCTATTTTATATATTTTTTCGCAAACGCGCCTCATAGATTTCAAAAGAAACAAGTCATGGGTACGGCTGGGTCATAACAAAAAAAAACGAATACATTAAGATTTACTTTATCCATGTATAGTTGTACAGGAGCAAGGCTAGGCTATCAGGTCGTCAACAATTATAAACATTGTGTTATGAATCTTTGACTATTGACTGTTTGTTTCCAACCCTAATACGTATGAGTATTGTATAACACTCGTGAACAAGTAATTTCTATATTTAGATACTTTAGATATGTGCAGGTGTTATATGAGTTTTAAACGTGTATCAATAGATAGGTAACTTAACCATATGAGGCTATAAAGACTTGGCGTAAATAGCAACATCTACTCAAAACTCCACCACGCAGCTGAGTCCGGAAGGGAAGTGGACTTTATATTATAGCAGGGAGTATTCTTACTTGGGAAACGGCATGCACATCACTGAAGTAAACTCAATTTAACAAGTAATATTGTAGACACACTGGGGCATCTTTTAATCAAAATTCGGGAGATGTTTTGCAGGAATAAAAACTCAATTATATAGAATAAAATAAAAATGTATTTGCATAATTATTCTGCGTTTCTGATAGAAGACGCAGTCTACTTCTACTTCACTTTCTACTGTACTATTTTACTTCTACTTTATTTTCACACCTTTTACCCAGATGATGGGTAAGTAGTTGGCTTTATCCTGACGCATGCCCTGGTTCTGCATGCACACTTTCAAACTTCCCCAATATTTTTCATTTTGGTCGATAAACTTCCACCAACCCCCGCAAGCTGCGCCATCCACTGCAAAAGTTTATTTTACTATCAATTTCGTGTTTACTCTTTCTTTATGTCCAAGTCGCTGACCATTATTTTCGTTATCTTTATCACAAAATAGATCTTTCACTATTGTGCAATTCAGAAATATGGTAATAGTATTGAATGAATTAATATTGATATTAATGTTTCAGATCACTGTAAAAATGTTTAATGACAAGTATAAATGGTTAATACTTCCACAGATTAACATTGGTAGAGCCACGCATCATCTTTTGTTGTTGCATAAATGGGCCGGCTCGACCGGGGCAGTACCACGACCTCACAGAATACCGGCGTGAAGTAGAAGTCTAACAAACTTCTGCGTTTCGTCTGGTGAGAGCAGGTAACCGGTAGCCCACACTCCCCCTCCCCCAATTCTGGGGGGCACTCTAAGGGAGGCAACGCATCTGCTGTGCCTCTGGTATTGCGGGTGTTTATGGGCGGCGGTAATCACATAACATCACGTGAGCCACTTGCTCGTTTGCCTCCCTTTACTATCAAAAAACTCTTCATAATAAATAACTGAATGAATGTGGGCAATTTTACATACATATCCTGATCCCAAAGTAACTAAAAGTAGCTAAACGTAATATTACTTACTACTACTACTTACTTACTTACTAGCTACATTTAGTTACTTGTATTATGAAATCAGAAACAACAAGGACAACAACAAGGTGAATTAATGTATAAGTATATCATTTTTATTTTGAAACCAAAATAAATGAGATTTCTTCACTTAACATTCATCTTCCTGTAGCAATGTTTAATTTTATGGACTGGAAAAATCTCTCCACGGCGAGGGTTTCGCGTAGGACAATGGCATGATTTGTTACGGAGACAGATATCATCTCACAAGAAAATTTCCATCTTGGGAACCAAAAGAGAATACTTTTTATACGTTGCTCGTTTCATTACTTTATGAAATCTTTTTATTACCTGTCTTTATTTTCTTACACATTACTTAGATTTCTCATTTTTTCTTTTTTTTTAATTGTTATTTAGTTTTAGTTTGTTTAAATATTTTTATAAATAAATATAAATATCTTCACGCAATTCCCAATACAGGGGTAGACAGAGGTCAAGTCTAGACAATTAAGTCCCTTTGACCCACCTTCCACCGAAGATATTTTCAGGACAACGTGACAGGTGGTGAGCCTGCCGCCGCCTTTATGTCCAAGCCAACGATGAAATTCGTACATAAGTTTTGAAAAACTCATTGGTACTGCCACCTGGGGATCGAATTCGGGTCTCTCGACTCGAAATTCCGACCACCCAACAACTCGGCTATTGTGACTTCAAATATTTTTATGTATATGTATATTTGAATTTTTGAATATTTAGATAAACAATAACACAATTTTGCAGAATTTTCCGCTAGTTTCCTCTCTTCTAATTACCAAGATGATAGACACTATCTCTAATCACCAAGATACTCCACAGTTTCATTAAGAATAGTATTGTAAAAAAATGGAAAAAATTACAGAAATAACACAAAAAGCGAAAAATAACTTTCTTAGTTTAATTTATTACTTCTTATAATGTGAATGAAATATTCTAATAGATATTACTTACTGATTTAGTTGAAGACTGTGTTGATATAACGTACATAATGAAGACAAATGTGGTGCGGTATGCTATTCTACGAGACTGTAATATGAGTAAAATCAGTTAGTAAAGGCAATTTGTTTATAAAATAACAAGGAAATATACACAACGAAATTATTTGAAAATTCAAATTAAATAAAACTTTAGTCTGTAAATATCAACTGTTTTTCAATAAAACACTATCAAACTCAGCCATGCACATCCGAAAAACTCATGTACTTTAGGAAAGGTTAATTTCTTGATCACCTTTATACTTCAAACTTTGTACATGATTATGTAGCACCCCCATAAAATCGATGGTAATGGACAATGTTCGCGATTGGTTACGCAAAGCAAACTTCCAAGCTATTAATATCGGAATGACCCCCGATAGACGCCCCACAATCAACCCGTGGGTTCGTCCGCGTATTGTTGTCACTTAATTAATTATATAGTGGATTTTTGTGACGAAGGCAATAGTCATTACTGGAATCGGTAATAGCGTTTCATAGAACGTGGTTTTAATTTGGGTAGTACTAAAACTTCGACATTTGTTCTTATCGTAACAGTATTATAAAAACTAAAACGAATTAAGCCTTTATTAATCCCGAAAATATCTTCTAACTAAAAGATAAAAGGGACTTAATTGTCTAGACTAGACCTCTGTTACCCCTGTATTGGGAATTGCGTGAAGATATTTATTTATTATTATTATTTATTAAAACGAATTAAGCCCCATTTTAAAGGAATAACAAAAAAGATAAACCTTTCTTACGTATTAATTTAATTAAAATACTTCATTGTATACTGACGTGTTGGAGCATTGCACCATTTTAATATTTTGCTTAGAAAATGTAGGTTGAGTCACGATAGCCGAGTGGTTAGGTGGTCGGAATTTCGAGTCAAGAGAACCGAGTTCGATCCCCACGTGGCAGGCTCGTACCAATGGATTTTTCAAAAACTTATAAACGAATTATTTCGTTGGCTTGGACATAAAGACGGTTACGGGCTCACCACCTGTCACGTTGTCCCGAAAATATCTTCGGTGGATGGTGGGTCAAAGGGATTAATTGTATAGACTAGACCTCTGTCTACCCATGTATTGGGAATTGCGTGAAGATATATTGTTTTTAAATGTAGGTTCATAGTGAGTACTGTAATACTTTGATGGTGTGATAGTGAGGCCCATAGTGATAGCTTAAGTCGATAGTCTGAATGATGATAATGACAATAATACAATTGGCGAAGACGTCCTAACCCGTCCGCGGTAACCATTAAACGCTCTACTCGTCTCTTATCACATATCCATCAATACATATCTTCAGCACCACGAACGATTTTGCATACCTACTACAAAACTAAAAATTAATTTTTAATCAGAATAACAAAATACGTATAATATATAATATACGTATAACATATAATAACAGAATAATAAAAATAATATACGTCCAGTACTTGTTTGGATATTCTTATATATATTTAAGCTAAAATATGTCACAGTTTAAAAACATTATAGGAATTCTAGTCATATATTTATGTCTAATGAACTCTCCAACTTGTTTATCTACCTTTGAGAGCTGTTCAAAGTTGTTGCGAGACGCTTTAATTTGTCTTTCTTTATGATTTCTCAAGTTGGCACAAGATGAATCACATTTCCCTGTAGTTTGTAATTACCTTACAGAACAAGTAACTAACTACATTCGAGTAGTTTGATATCAGCCATTAAATGTTGAAGCAATTTACTTGATAAAATACGATGATTTAAACGGTTTACAAAACAATTTTGTTGTTCTTCTAAAATTTAATTTATATGTTTATATTTTAATATTTATATAGAGTATGCTTTAAAAATATATTGTTGTATTGCTATTTTTTTAGAAGTATATTTAAAAAAAAACTCATACATTTTTTGAAAAGTTCTTGGACTAACATTGCCGACTACCAAGTTTAATGGCAAAAAAGCTGTTTTGTGGTATCATATGGTTATATATAAATGCTATTGTAATCCAAAAGTAAGCAGTTCAAGCACTTGTGTTATGAAATCAGAAGCAACGAAGACTCTTTAAATACCTGGGTATTTATGGTAACTAGTATTTATCAGGTCGGGACCTGAGAGTGATATGCAAAAAAGCTTTCCGTTTCGCGAAAAACGACACAGAATATTTTAAGCTTCAACCTGCAATGATTGTAGAAGCACCCGAAGAAGTATTTAGTATAGTTTATCTAGTAAATCATTTCTTATTATTATCAAACCATGACATAGACATGGTTTGATAATGGTATTTTACTTATTTGTATTTACTCCTTTATATTTTGTTTCCTTTAACTAAAGAAGATAACAAAGATTACAGAATGAAAATAAATACTGAGTTAGGATAATTGAAAATCAGATTAGTAGGGACCACATTCCGCTTGGAGCTAGAGCACTATAAAAATGTTTTCATGTTGACACGGAGCAATAACAAAAGATTTGTATTTTTATGGTATGTATTTGTATTTACATTTAGAATTTGGCTCATATTAATTTTTATAAACAATGAATGAAAAAACTTGATATTGTTTTTATCTTCACGCATTTCTCAATACGGGGATAGTCAGAGGTGTAGACAATTTATTCCTTTTGTTCCACTTTTGATAGGAGCTACTTTGAGAAAAAGTGGAGGGCTTGTGTTTAAGCTAACAGCACAATATACTTGTACATATATACATATATACGTACACATACACACACAGACCTACACATACATACATATATATGTATAATCACAAACATTAACACCTGTGTATAAATACCTACTCAAGAACTAGTTTGGTACCTGCTTCCCTCAAGTTTAGGGAAGCAGGTTCGGATTGTTACAGGTTCAAATATTTATAGAATGGATATGAGTGTTTCTATATATAGGATGGTTTTATGGAGTCATAGATATTTGCATACGTTTATAAAATTATGATTTAGTGGGTAGTTAGTTGAGAGAACTGTATAATATACGGCCTGTAGTAAAATTATATACAGATTAAATAATACATATACATAAAAAATTCCGAATTTTGATCAATCTACCTAACGATGGATACATGTGTATAAACACATGTATCCTTCATCCTAAACCTTCAAGGAGAGTAAAAGAAAAGGAGTCCCTTAAGGGACATGGGGACATTATAGAACTGACCGGGCCGAGCACAGGCCTTTAATAAATATTTTATACCCACATAATTGAGGTTTCGTATGTATTACGAAAAGTTTTTATTGAATAGTATTTAACTTTTACTTTGTTGTTTTCTATTTGTATTAAATTATATAATCTGTCTATAAAATTTTGAAGCAGCGGTAGCCGAGGGATTGGTTAATAGGAATTTGAATTAGGAAACCAATATGGTTTTTTTTTCGAAACTGAAGCACGAATCTTATTGTTGACAGGCTCACCACCTGTCACTTTCTCCCAAAAATAACAGCCGCTGAAATGTGGGTCGAAGGTAAAAAACATTTCTCTAGACTTGTAACTATGCCATTCTGTTTGAATTTAATTAATACCAGCATCTTGCATGGGGTTGTGTAATATAACTGTCGAATCTGTCGGCGGTATATTAAATAAATATATAATACAAAATATATAATATACCTTTTCACGTTTATTTATTCAGTTTTAATTTGGTTTTAATTTTTATTTTTCAATTGAAATATAAAAGTAAAAAAAAGGATTTCATGTAAGTAATTAGGTGTTAGTTTCTTTTTGTTATAAATTAATTACTTGAAACAACTTGACCATGGTTATTTTTTTTTTTGCATTTCATTATGTACCTGGCGTTCGATTTGTCGGTAAATGTATTTCAAAACTCCTTTTAAAAAGTATACAATATTTTAACTAGAAAATACCTTTATTTTTCTAAAATTTTATTTTAACTTAAATAAACTTTTTGATCCATTAGCTTATTAATGTAAATGAGTATAAATTTTAGTGGAAAATAGTGGCTTAACTTTTTCACAAAATTTTAATTCAACTTTTTTATTGTAGTGAAGTAACTGAAAACTAAATCTATATACAACTCGACGTCGAATCTTCTATTATCTTACATGCTCGTAACCCTTAACCACAGTATGTAATAAAGCACTAAATACAGGCCGTACGTAAGGGTGAATGACCCCTCATCCCTATGGGACACCTGCTGATGTTATTGACAACAAACCGTGTCGTTTCTTTTATTTCCTCCTGCCAGATGAAAGGGGACGTGCCCAAGATTGTTACTCTGTGTTCACAAGTTTATTGCTTTGAATGTGGAAAGTAATGCGAATTTGTAAAATATTTTGCTTCTATCTTATAATATTTTGACAATTCTTTTTCCGCAGCTTTCACAATAAGCTTTATAAAAAAAGTGAAGGAAATTTATAAAAGGTATACATAAAATGTGAACGTACAGTTGATATTACGTGTGATATGTATATTTTTTACTTAATTTCAATTTAAAAATAACGAATTAAAAAAAGTCACGATAGCCGAGTGTTGGTCGGAATTTCGAGTCAAGAGACTCGAGTTCTATCCCCAGGTGGCAGGCTCGTACCAATGGGTTTTTTTTAAACTTATGTACGAATCATATCGTTGGCTTGGACATAAAGACGGCGACGGGCTCACCACCTGTCATGTTGTCCAAAAAATATCTTCGGTGGAAGGGAAGGGTCGAAGGTACTTTATTGTATAGACCTTACCTATGTTTACCCCTGTAATGGGAATTGCGTGAAGATATTTATTTATATTTTTAAAACGAATTACATTATAAAGTTAGGTTTTCATATTTTCCTAGTAATTGATTATTACCTTCAAGATATTTCCAAAGTATTAATCGTAGGTGGAAGTTACAAAGCAGATATTCCGAGAAATTAGTAATTAATTTGTCGGGTGATTACAGCTGGAGTTCAGAAGGCTTCTTACATTTTTCATGTCGCAGAAAGATGTTATGACGTAAATCAATTTAATAAATATTATTTTTTCTTATATGTCTTTCATTTTACTATATTTAAGACTATATTACACCGATAATAAGGGTAGGTAGGATGTTAATCTGGGGAGTACATCTATTTTGCCAGTATTCTCAAGCATTTTTATTAAGTCCGTGGAGGAAAATGCTTTATACACGAACGTTTAGTGACAGGGAGGCCACCGAAACGAACACTGTCGGACTCGAATTTCAGAAGGAGAGCCATACAGACTAAAAATCATCCACGGGATGCTGTTAGCCCGGAGGCCTTTACAGCTTCATCTATGGAACTTGCGAGGACAGAGGCTCCCAAGTTAGAATTTGGGTTGCGACGATGGCTGCTGCTGTGAAGCGCTGCGTTCCCTATAAACGAAAGATAAACTTCCGATATGGGGGATCCATGCGATCCGAGGGCCCCAGTTGCTTGGAGGAAAATCTCCTGTCGGATCGCCTTAAATTATCAAGCATTATTTATCGGTACTCGTTATATTTTTAGAATTGTAAGAATTTCGATAGCGCTAAGTTTCTAAAGTTGAGACTGGAAATCGAGAGTGAGGAGAGACGTTGTGCTGTGACTGCGATGATGACTTTAGTGTGGTTGGAAAAGCTGACTGACTGACAATTCTCTTCTATGGTCACCGTCAGTTGTTGGTGAGATCACGTCGGGGTCACCAATATAGTGGATGATGTACTGCAGGAAAAGGTTAGGTTAGGTTACTCACCAAGTCGGGTATGCGTGACCTGGGGAGGATCCTTCAACAGAAAGCTCCAACAGTGCGCTATAGAAACGTATGCTTATATAGTGGATCTTATAGAATGATTTTTAAATGCTTATCTGTGAAACGAGCATTATATCATTTTCCAATTACCAATTGTTTGTTAGCATAAGTGCTGCAAATATTGTAATAAATTGCTGTATTATTCCTTTAAATCTGATTGCAAGCTGCAATAGAATGTAATAAAATAATTGATTGCCTTAAGATATGAGATTAATCAAGCTCATTTGTAAATGACTCAGTCATTTATTTTTCTAGTCTATTTTCTAGCCTATTTTATATATGTTTCCGCAAACGCGCCGCATTAATTTCAAAAGAAACAAGTCATGGGTACCGCTGGGTCATAACACTGCGTTATTTGGACTTATATTTCAATTTTATTTTATGTTGATCCTGAGCTCACCGAAATGGCTGGTAAGGGATCTGTAAAGCTAAAGCTTTCACCGCCAAAATACGCTTACCGAACAGGCTTTAGTACATAAAGAATTCATGGCCAAGTCTTTGATAACCTTACACTTGTTTGTTACGTCTTTATATTTGAGGGGTAAATGTAATCTATTGTATATGTACATAATCTTAATTTTAAAAGTAAATAGTCACGTTATCTTGCATATTATTTGAAACCAAAAATAAAGAATATAAATCTTGAGTCAGTGTGAATCGATGCGTAAAATCGGAAATAGCGGACATTGTACAACCGCCCCTAAATCGTTTGCCACTAAATCTGACTCACAATAAAAGTCGCGTTCTCCATAAAACAATAAATATTCCTTATGCGTTTTATTGTATTTTTTGTAATATTCACAAATCTTTCGTGACTTTATGGTGCAATTTGAAAATATTTAAAACATGTGTTCATTGTAGTTTTAAATTCCAAATAATATTAAAAAACGAAGTCATAAAACAGAATTCTATGTCATATGTGCGTTTGCTTAAATTACCTTCACGAACTAGAATCTGATAAGGAGATAGTGTGTATAAGAATAATAAGCAAATAATATATTTTCGGTATATCTTTGTTATGTAATTCTGAAATCTGGTAAATATACCACACGTACGAAGTAGCGAGTAGAAATGTATTATACTAGAGACAAACACCATAGTTAGTTTACTATGCTTCGGATATTAATTTTTCTTGCTTTAAATATCACTGCTCACCACCAGTCACATTGCCTCAAACAGGCTTCGGGAAAAGAGCGGTTAAAAGGAATTGTCTTAAAAGGAATTGTCTTAATTGTCTTGAACTTTGTCTACTTCAGTATTAGAAAAATGCATGAAGATATATATTTATTTTTATATATCGCACGTTATTACTAGCAATACAGAGCTAGGCAGAGGTCTAGAAAAATGCGTCTTTTAGACCCTCATTTCATCAGAGTTTATTTTGGCACAACGTGACAGGTGGTAAACCTGTTATCGTCGTTTATGTTAGACATACGGACACCAACGATATAAATCGTACATAAGTTTTGAAAAAACTCATTGGTATGCCTACCTGCCAGAGACCGAACACGAGTCTCTTGAATCGAATTCTTATCAACCACTCGGCTATCGTGACTTTTAAATTTATACATTCAGACCCAAACATAAAAATTCCCTGCATGTTTTTACCATATGAAACATTGCGTATTTATAAGGAGGTCGTCTTGTATATTCTTCTGAACAACTTTCATTTCAATTGATGCAGTTCCGATTCCTTTTAAGGTTTGTTTTCGACTCAGTATTTTAAATTCGGGTTGTCTGACTGAAGTGTTTTATTAAACTCACGTTGCAGAGTTTGTGAACGAAAAGTTACAATGTTTTAAAAACAATGTAGTCCGCTAACTACAAGATACGACAAGAAGATCTCTTGCCCATAGAATTGGTATATTTTTCGCAAAAGTTGTTTTTTGAAACGAAGCTTAAAAGTAAGGGCACTGGTAACTCGTATAAAAAATGGTGAATTCCATACAAAATTAAGAGATAAAAGCACCGGAGCAGTTGGTGATCTGCTAAACTTGTCTATCTCGTCAGGGAAGATTGGTAAAGAAATTTATGCACGTAAAATATACTATATAATGGTTTAATCTGTTTCAGTTTTACTCTTCTGCTCTTTAAAAAATTAGGTGTATATGAAATTACGTGCAAAAATTTGGTCGGCATTAAACTTTTAGTAACAACATCTTAAAATTTTATTAAAAAAATGAGATTTAAAAAAATACCTGATACAAGTAAGGATTTTACGTGGAATATCTTCCGCACCGTGGAGTTCTAACCTTTCGTGCTACTCTATCACTTCTGTCAGTAGAAAATTTAAATCTATGTTATCTGCTTCCAAAGAGTATTGGTGACACCTATCGATTCCTATACAAGTTTTAACTCAATATCTATAATTATGCAATTACAAAGGTATCGAAACTATATAACGTTATACATATTACATATATTTGAGAACTTTCAAATATTTAGTTTACCAACATACAAAAAAAAAAGTCATATAGTCGAGTGGATGGGTGGTCGGAATTTCGAGTCGAGAGACCCAATTTCCCCAGGTGACAGGCTCGTACAAATGGGTTTTCCAAAAACTTATGTGCTATTATATCGTTGGCTTTGACATAAAGACGGCGACGGGCTCACCACCTGTCACGTTGTACCGAAAATATCTTCAGTCGAAGGTGGGTCGAAGGGACTTAATTGTCTAGACTATACCTCTGTCTACCCCTGTATTGGGAATTGCGTAAAAATATTTTTTTGTTATTCCCAATCTTTCACTTTTCACGGAAGCCTATTTGGGCTTATCGACGTCTTAGTTTCTAAACTAATCGCACAATATAATTACATACATATATATTACCATCCATCAATGTAATAATATCCATGATTCGAGTAAACACAATTATATTCATCGCAAAAATGTTTGCCTCCAGCAGGGGTAGAACCTGCAACCTTTACCTTCCATGGCAGGCTCCAGGTAGTCACTACTAACTAAGCTAATTTGTAGTATTCATGTGAACACAAAAAATATTATATTTTAATTTGTTCTGTATAACAAAAATGGATTAAAATTACATTTTACATGCCGTAGCCCTCAGCAATCCCTGTCATAAATTATGTCAGCGGTTTCGAGAAGAAGAGCTGTGTGAAAACAATATCAGATTGCAAGCGAATTTAATTACAGATAAGGGCCCAGATGAGAAATTTTGAGTTCGCTTCGATTTAAACATTTGGATTTTCAAAATTTATCACCAATTCCTCTTTGCTAATTAATTTCAACTGCTATCTAAAACGTTTTATTGGAGCAGAACAGTTCGTTAGCTAATTTGACTTTAGAATTAATATTGCTGCTTCCATTCAAATATTTTATTGCGTTTCCCGGGATCTGTTTGAAACAATGATCAACGTTTAGTCGTAACTGTAATGTTTATGCGAGTGAAAGCAATAGCGAGTTGAACAAAGTTTAGTAATAGTTGTCGTTACCATTTCAGTAAATTTTAAATTTAAAAGCAATGTTAGTTGGTAGGTATATAAGCATCTGAATGTGTGTATATATTATAGTTCGATTTCGATTTCGATTACTGGAAGATATAATATCGTTGAGTTCTTAAAGTATACTTTGTATAATTGCCCTGATGACGAGTCAATTATAAAATAGTATTTTTAGTTGCAATAACAAGGTTGTGTTCAGAGTTAATTTTAAACAGTATTTATTTAATAATATTCATAAACAAAGACGTTATCCAGTCCCGAAGTGAGATTCCAAGTTTCTTGCCAACTGCATGGTGACATGGGAATCACATATCTATATAAATAAAAACTCAAATATGCAATGCAATGTGTATGGTAAAGTGCATATCTGCTAACATAATATAAAAATAAAATTATTTGAATAATTTATTATTGTTACAACTGCATGTCTTTTTCATAAGAGACATTCAGGTTAGTTCTTCGTCGTTAAGTAGGAATTGACTGAGCTCATAATAAGCCCTCGCCTATTCCATTACGAAAGACCAATGTAATATTTATTGTGTAACCTATATCGAAATTGGATATAGTCTCCAGGGGCTACATTGCTCAATCATAATGGATTTAAGTTCTTTTTTGTGATCGTTGAAAATGTAATAAATCACCTGGTCAAATTTCTATTTGTCTGACAATATTTTTTTAAATCGAACATACAAAAAATTATTTAACTCGATATCTTGATGCATAATAATACTTGTAACTATTTACTGTAAATTTATCGCATGTGTTACATCGGATACCGCATGTTTATGTGCTAATAATTACGCACTTTGTGCGAATGCTCTACTCATTAATGTCTAGAGATGCTATGTCACCGTAATTAAATTTATATAGGGTGAAATCGTAATAAGTGTTATAATAAAAGTCCACAGATTAAGCCGATCTTATTACACTTACATATACCATTTTTACCCTATTTATTTTTTAGAGATTCCAAAATGAGCTGATATAAAAAACAAGCTTGTATCGCACATAAGTTACAATACAAAGTTCAAAGAATTGTATAAAAAGTATAAAAATTTTCGTAGACATCCAGACGGCATACATATCCACCCTAAAGAGGACGCATCGCCGAATTTCCAGCGGTATCAATATTCCGCAACCGTACCGATGGAGGGGACGACACGCAACTCCAGCATTTCATTACCGTTCCACCATAAACCTATGTACAGATATATTTCAAAGCGACGGGAGACTGACATGACAAGAATATCATTTTCAAAATTTTATTTACGCTTTTTCGAAGACAGTGCGTTGCAATTTATGTTCGTAAAAAATTATTTCGTGATTTTATCACCAAATATTTATCAAACCATTGAAAATTATTAACTTGATTACTACTTGATGCATGCCTTCTATATAGTATTTGACAGACGATGCTCTGTAGTACCTAATTACTTAGTACTACTACCTAGTACTTGGGAATCCAGAGGAAAAAAAAACGGCGGAGGCGGCAATGTGAGTTTTCTCAGTGAGGCCTACTAAAAGAAATTTCAATTTAAAATAATCTGTGTTTTTTGTAAACAGTATAAAAATAAATATAATCCCTTCGTAAATAGTTCTTTACCCTAAGACATACGAGTAAATTATTAAGTTTTATTGATGTGATAATACCTTTCATTACTTTAATATTTCAACCTATCGACAGAAAAACAACACCGAGGCACAAATCGTTCCTTACATATGTTGCGATGCTTTTTATGAAATCAGAAATAGAAGGAGATGTACATTGAATATGAAAAAAAAAACAATAAATATAAAATTTAAGTCAAAATGTGTAAATGTTTTGTTGAGTAACGATTTGCGCAATATTGCGGGGAACCGATGGATGCGGGTGGCACAGGACCGTTCTGTGTTTAGAATGCGGCGGTGTTCAGCTAAATTATAAGCTATAAAGAGAAGATAAGACATACATATGCTACACATTATTAATTTCAGTAATAATCTTTATTAAAACTGAACACTACTAACATTTTTGAGTTTTATGTAAAAATAAAGCCAGCGACAGAATGAAATGTGCTATATTTTTTACCGATATATATGGAGTATAAATTTCAAGGCTAAACATTAGGGACAATGACGTGAAAAAATAAACTATCAATAATATTTATTGCTTATCTGAATTAATAAAGCAAAATTTCCCTAAATAGATTAAAAGTTTTATGCAATGACGTTTTAAATGAGAGTTGTTTTGGCTCCTAAATCGTTATTCAGTGCACGTTTGGAGTTTTATTGGATTTAAGCTATCCTGAACCCTTTACATGTCTCGACGTTTTGCTGGCATTACCGAGGCTTACCGCTCTCGAAAGGGCGTAAAACAAAACCACGAGAAATGTTTAAAGTCTATATACTGTTATAAGTCCGTATACTGTTCCAAACGCATTATATAATGTGTCGTCGAAATACGGCTAATGTTTGCGTAAAAGGCTTTGTCGTGAGGCTTTACCGCATATATGTAAATCCCGTTAAGCTCAGCTTCGACAATGCTATTCATCACGGCGTGAAAAAGGGTAAACAGCATAATTTTAAAGCCGAACTCTTCGTAAATCATAAAAGCGCATTATAATGTCAATTAATGTTTCATTATGTTTGATTGATTAAAATGTTTTAAGCAACTTAGAACAAAATCGGAAATCATAAAATGCTAACCATGTAGCGCCTGGCAAGTTTTAGTAGCAATTTTTTCATTTTAAAAATTGCTGTTTTATGTGTGTTAGAAAACATAATATTGTATTAGTATATTTTTAGTAAAGGTAATTTTTCAACAACATAGTGTAAAGAAGAGTATTATGTTGACATAATACTGTTCTTTACATATGGATAGTTGTATTTGTAGAACAAGACTTTTCCCGTTTTACTAGCGTCTATGGGAAACTTTGCATAATTATTTAACAAATAAATAGCTTCGATGGTTTGGGCACGTTGAGCGAATGAGTCAAGGCTTAATAGTAAAGAAAATGTATAGTGTGAAAATTTACATTAAAAGGTGTCGAGGCCAGACTAATTTACGAAGATCATGTGGGTAAATTTCTTAAAGAGAGGAGAGTCAAGAGTTGTCGAATACTTAGACGTATGTATACGAAGAAAATGATGATTTTGAAAGAAGTAAGTACGAATCGTGGCACTTGGCGATGTGTCCTCCCTGTTTACCCCGATAGGGATTGTGCGTGAAGATAAGTTAGTAAATTGAAATGTTAAATTTCCATAAAATTCGGAAAATTGACAGTTGAAAAATAACGGCAGACGGTGGGATTATCATCAGTGGTAATTACGCATCAGCTTTTGTTGATGCATGAATGGGCCGGCTCGACCGGGGAAGTACCACGACCTCACAGAATACCGGCGTTAAGTAGAAGTCTAACAAACTTCTGCGTTTCATCTGGTGAGTGCAGGTAACCGGAGGCCCACACACCCCCCTCCTCCAATTGGGGGGGGGGGGGGCACTCTAAGACCGGCAACGCATCTGCTATGCCTCTGGTATTGCGGGTGTTCATGGGCGGCGGTAATCACTTATCATCACGTGAGCCGCCTGCTCGTTTGCCGGCCTTTTCTATAAAAAAAAAAATAACAAAATTAAGCAAACATATGACAAACGAAGTTCTTGTCACCTTAGATCTGGAACTGATATTTGTCTTAGGCCGTTAAATTTAGTTCTAAATATTAAATAATAACATATGTTAAAAAGCTCAGTATGATATATATGCATAAAATCACATATGATATTACGTATTTTATTATTTTTGTTACGTTAATAATATGTGTACAGATTAATTTACAGTTACTATCATGACTAAAACGCATCTTTCACAATAGTCCATTTCTAGAAATAAATAGAAAAGCAATGGGCAATCTGCTGAAGAGCCATAAAATTCGTCGTACTCGTAAAGTATTGGGGATTTTATGATTCATCTCCAGTATATGCTATACCCTTATAGTGCAAGTAGCGTAAAGTACAGTCAAAGACAAAAACTTAAGCATTAAATTAAATTACGACTTTTGAATAGAGTTATAATTATAGATATTTTCTTTATGTTTGTATTTTAAGTATTCACTGGTACAGATGTTTATCTTCAAGCATTTCCAATACTGGGGTAGGTCTGGCTAAACAATTTAGTTCTTTTGACCCACATGTCACTGGAATATACACGGATGGTGAGCGCGTCGCCGACTTGAGTGTTTTAAGATAACGAGACAAATACATAAGTTTAGATAAAATTATTAGGACGAACCTGTCAGGCAGTTCAATGCGAGTCTCCCGATTTAAACCCCAAGTGTTTAGGCGGGTCACTCATATGTAGTGGTTGGTGATCACGCTATAGTGGCTGGGAGGTGTTTTAGATTTACAAATTACCATCTTAATGAGCAAATTTATCATATATTTATAATATATTATTATAACTAATAACAAAAATAATTACATGTACTTACTATATTTAAGTACTCTACACAAGTAGAAAGTGGAAAAATTATAATTTCAGAGAATCTCTTAGAAAGATTTATCAATTTTTTAAACTTATGGATTTGAGTGTATCTACGTGCGAAACTCGTATAGTTTCCGTGTCTAAGTAAATTTGGTCATCTCACACAACAACTTTTGCTTGTGAGGGGTCAGACCCTATTCCGTAAGGTATCAAGATTTGAGGGCACTAACAATGATTCATAGCCATAGTGAAGACTTTCTTATTTAATTTACGATCTTCTGTTTAATTTCATATGGGCTACATAAAAATTGCTACCACAATTACTTCTTTCTTTATTTTTTTTACAGCTTAATCTTGCCTTGAAAGATTAACCCCCATTATTAAGAAATACAGCCTGTTATATTATGTGTATTTTACTGGACTACTCCACCTATAACAAAATGAGCCAGAAAATTATTTCTGTCACGTATACAACATATAATGTACAGATTGTACGTCTACTTCCGGTCCCTGCTATGGAAACGATTTGCATTAGAAACTTAATTCAGCGAGCGGGTTGGCGATGGCTGTACAAGCTAGCATCAGCTGCTATCTGCTTCATTTTGATCTAGTATTTTCGATATGGTTATACCACTACCGGGCGGTATCCTTTTCATTTATATTTTAATCCTTCCTTACGACATTAATGGGCGGATAACTGATTAATAATAGAATTTTCATGTTGTATGGCGTATATTGGCGTAAGAATTTACCACCCCAGTGATTTGAGGAAAAATCTTGAAAGTAACTACCAATAGATGGCGGGATAACCGTCCCCAAAGTACCTAACTAGAGCTATACATAACGGTAATGGGCAACAGTGCTCAAGTGCGAGCAGACCGGTACTAGGCATCACCAATCCTCAACACGCGTGGCGATCACAACTTATCTTCCTTGGAGAGAATCTCGTATGGAGAGTCCTTTGTACTACAATGAACTTTTAGACGCAGTTACTAAAGTGGTTAACAGCATAATTTTAATGAATTTATATTGTGCAGAGATCTTATTTATGGAAATGTACAGGAATAGATTAAAAAAATATATTCACGCCTTTCACAATACAGGGGTAGACAGAGGTCTCGACAATTAAGGCTTTTCAACCCACCATCCACCGAAGATTTTTATCGCCACATATAAGTTTTGAAAAACAAACCCATGGGTACGCCTTGGGACCTTGGGGATCGAACTCGGATCTCGTGACTCGAATTGCGATCGCCTAATCACACGGCTATATAAGTCACGATATTTACAAAAGACTTATAAACTTACATATATTTAGAAAAGATGTTAAAATCAATATTAATGTGATATAACATGAGGCAGTCTCGCTTTGATGAAATAAATATTCCGTACTCCTTGGTAGAATAAGTTATATTAAAAATTTGCACTCGTAGAGCTGTTGAGCTTTTATTATATATTTAATTGAAGCCTAACGTCCTTGATCACCGGAGTGAAAAGAGCAACTTTGTCAGCAACTATTTACAAAGCTGATACAAAATGACTACTTAAATAAATTGTATAGGGTTAAAATGCTCGGAAGTCACGTACTAGCTATTCGCTGAGATCCTCGATATTCAGAGATCACTTCAGTTCGCACGTGTCAAAATTATTTTAAAACAACATGCAACTTTATACCGGATATATTTCTTTGTGCCATACCTCACTATGAGACACTAGAATTACTGGGTATGGCACGTTTTAATTTTGACAAATGTATGGCTTAAATATTTGTAGATGCAGTATCCATAAGTGATACCACATCAACTTAAGAACATGCAAAATTTCTGCTATTGCTGCTACATGTTTTCAACAAAATGTAATAGTAATAATATATTTAAAAGCCACATACAATTTACAAATATTGGCCCCTAGCGAATTCCTACCCGTTCTTAACTTTAAATGTGAAGATATTGGAACTTTTTTCGAAGTGTTAAAGCAGCACTTTTTATTACAAGTGTAATCGTTACTCTTATTTATAAAACAAAATTTGAAAATATCAATATAGTACAAAAATCTTGTGTACAAATATAATTTGTGAAAATGTTCAGTATTAATTTATTTATAAAATAAGAAAATAAAATCGTATAAGGAAAGAAGAACAATGTTCGCTTTATAGGTTCATGGAAAACACGTAAGCAATCAGATGTGGCCATAGAGTAGCATGAACTAGTACATTTATATAGCATAGACCGCTGCGGTCTACTTTGTTGTACACCACGATTACGACTGCGTTGTTATTTTTCACTCACATCTCCCGATAAAGAGACCTAAATAGTTGTGATATTTAAATCTCAAAACGCATGCATTTTTGTATTATGCTTCTCGACTGTGGAAGTTTTAAAAAAGGTAACCCATCAATATTTCATTAAGCGAAATCTTTTTAATATACTTAATTTTTTGTACAGATTTTTGTCAATTAGTCACTTCAGTCACTTATTTTTTGTCGTATTGTGGGTTAAAACGTCTAAAGCACCGTTCTGTGCTTACTGTGTAAACATTTCACTTCAGGACATGGGCTTCTGCCATATGTTCGATCTGTCCACGCTCATATGACGCCACATATTAAATAAGAATGCAATATATCTTACCCATCATGTATGCTTAAAACGCATCTTAGAGAATGGCCTTGTAAATCTCAATGACTACTTATAGATGGAGGAATTACTAACAGTCTGAAATAATACACAGGTGTAAATATGGTCAGCAGTGTCTAAAATGATAGTACCGCCTAATATCGCCAATCTCATTATCATGCGCGGTAATTATTCTAAATTCTAGCTAAGATTACCAGACCTCTTCGTTTGTTATGTCATAAAAGTTTGTAGCTACTGCCTATAGTATAAGCGAAGTAGACAGACGCCTGAATTTTTAAGGGAACAACCTGGCAAATTTTATATAAATAATTATTGCTACCGGAAGTTAACTGGGTGACTAGGATATTGTATAGTCCAACATTTAACCACTGGACCGCTGAGTTCAGAAAATGTGTTTTTACTCATACATAAAGTTTTTATGACTACTTTCATTCTATCTCATTCCACAATCTTCGCTTACTATGCAAATCACAGTATATTCTACATAAATTAGGTTAAAATATGAAACAGTTCTGCATAGATTTTGTAAAATTACAGACAGAAAAATAACTAGTCCGGATCCAAATGTAAAACGAAATGGGAACACACAAACCGCGTAGTAGTAGAAAAGAGGAATTAGCATTTATGATAATTTTGCAGAATTGCATAATATTATCGTGTAGTGAACGTTAGCAATATTATTAATTTAGTTAATTGATATCAACCCTATTATTTGATAACAGAAGGTCACATTGGGATTCGTTATACCGAAATTCTTAAATTTTATTATTTAAGTATATCTTTACGCATATTTCCGATATTGGGGTAGACAGAGGTCTAAACAATGAAGCACAGACAGTCTAGTGACGGGTGTTGAGCCAATCGCCGTCTTAATGCCCAAGCTCCAAAATTCGTGGGGATTTTAAATGAGATAGCATAACAACAGACCAAGGATAACGGACAACATACAATCAGAAATTTATAATTGTCAGCCTGTAGGTCATCTTTCTAACTATCACTGTTCTGGGGTATCACCAGACTCTTGTCCTCTTTTCGCTTTCAAGAAGTAACGAGTACGTAGAAAAGATGAATTTGATTTTTACCAGGACCAGACGGAACAGGAACAGACAGACGTGACATCTGTTCTGTCTGGTTACCCCCTCAGGGACTATGTGTAAAGATTTTGTGTAAGCAGTGTAAAGTTCTATTCCAGTTTGAAAGGTGTCTGCGTCATGGTACATTTATAGATTTTTTCTAAACTGTTTTGTGTTACAAGTCTTGGTCCATGAAAATGGAGACAACCTTTTATATAAATTTAAAATTTCAATCGCAAATGAAAACCTACGACTTTCGATCTGTATTCTCATAACATGCATAAATAACATCCTGTAAAAATCTACTGAAAGACCTCTCTCCTACGAAGGATTTGCCATAACAGTGGTAGAGCCACGCATCAGCTTTCGTTGTTGCATGAATGGGCCGGCTCGAAAGGGGAAGTACCACGACCTCACAGAATACCGGCGTGAAGTAGAAGTCTAACAAACTTCTGCGTTTCGTCTGGTGAGTGCAGGTAACCGGAGGCCCACACACCCCCTCCCCCGATTCTGGAGGGGGGGAGTACTCTAAGGCCGGCAACGCATCTGCTATACCTCTGGTATTGCGGGTATACATGGGCGGAGGTAATCACTTGCCATCACGTGAACCACCTGCTCGTTTGCCTCCCTTTACTATAAAAAAAAGGCAAACGGATTGGCGACCGCAGTACTAGATATCTCGCACCTTAGACGCTGCCGCCCATCACTGTATTGTTTAATTTTCTTGTGGTATTTTTCTAGATGGTCATCCCACCATCGATTCCTAGCCATGTCCATTATCAAGACTTTTCCCTTAGTCGTCTTCTACAACACTCATGAAAAGTCCGTGATATAATCATACATTAATATAAATATATATATATATATTACTTACTTTTGGCAAAGTGGCGCACATATCGTAAATAACGTGTATATTTAAAACAGAATTGAAATTCAGCTAACGATCGTCACGAGTGTGATTGACGTCGCGAGGGTTGATTCAACCCCATCCACCGGTCAGTTGTCATAATTAATCGAAAATTCGTCTGCGTTGTAACAAAGGACAAATACAATGCGTGATTGGTCGCTTGATGAACAAAAAACGATATCCTCGCAGGAGATGAAAGTAAACTTTTCGATAATTAAATTGCTGTTTAACTCACCTAAGATCTTTTGTAAATCTCTGATGATTTTATATTAATGTTGTAACAAACGACGTATACATTCTATGATTGGTCGTTTGGTGATCAAAAAACGTTATCCTCATAGGAAATGCAAGAAAATTTTTTGATAATTCAGTTTCGGTTTTATTTGCTGTGGATTATGTTTAGTTATTATTTTATTTATAGAGTAAACTTGGTAACGGCGGTAATACTCGTAATACCATATCGTGGGAAATTAGCATAATACGAAAATAGCTAAAAAAGGACTTGATGTATTATTATTCACAGAGTAGTTACACCAATATCTAATTTTCTATACTGCGTGGACGATATTCATGAACTCTGAGGTCTCAGGTTTGATTAATGTCTGGTCAATATAAAACACTTTTCCTACATTTTCTCGGATCAGGATGCTTTTGGTACCTCCGTTGCTTATGATTCAATAACAGAACTGCTTAAGCTACTTACGCTGGGATCTGAGTAATGTATGCAATTTGTTCCCTATATACGTATGTAAGTATTTATTTATTATACTATAGACAATGTATTTATAAAGTTTCCAGCAATCTGTACAAATTGTTTCAATTACTACAAATAGCTGTGAAGGGCGGGATAACTATGTCCAAAAATACCAGACCAAAAATTACATAGCAAGGTTGGAGAAACAGCATCTAAGATCTGTCTGGTATGGCAATTCCGGCTCCGCTTCCTGAACGTTGCGATCATAAAACAGTTTTTTATGGGAGAGGGCCATGTCCTGCAGTAAACTATTACAGTATCTTAAGAAAGATAATAAAGACAATGGAGATTGTAGAATATAAATAATAGAGATAGAAGATATAAAACATCGGGAAGGTTATTATAAAGGTCAATACAAAAAATATAAAGTAGTAATATGAATGTAATTCTTGAATACCAAAATCTTGTATAATTTTGGAGACATTTTTATTCATTCAATAAATTTATGACACCAACGAAAAAATTAAATCACAATATAAGTAAGAATTGAACTGAACGTGAAAGGGTTAAAACGGACGTGGTTGAAATAAAGGATGTTCAAATGTTGATTTGTTAAGCACCTTACTTGCATACAAATGCGTGGACTTAGGATAGTGAGGGCTTAATTATGTTCAAATTAATATCGCAAAGAAGGCTTTAAATATTTTCCTGATAGATTTTGCAATTAGCGCAAAAATTTTTAATAGAATTATGTACGACATCCATAATTAAGACCATAATTCTTTCAAAGTACAAGGACACAGGCCTATCCCAATAGTTTGCCATAATCGCCAAGTTTGGCAAGCGGATTGGCGATTGGCGATTACGGTACCAGAGACCTTGCACCTTAGAGGCTGCTGCTCGTCACGATTCTTTTGAATTTTGGCTAATAATGTTGGGGTGGCTATCCCACTGTCTGTCGGTAGTCTTTTAAAGGTTTTTTCCGTAGTCACCTCTTACAATACTTTCTGAAATAAAGCGGTTGTATATTCTGATTCGATATAACCAACGCAATAAGTATGAAATACACATAAACAGACATTAAAATTAATTGTAAATTTAATAATTTACTCGAAAGGTAATTATTAATACAAAACTTATGAATAAAAGATGAGAATTGAATTTTATCAAAAAGCTTTAAAAGCTTTCACATGTATCTATATACTGCACCGTGGATTAAAATACTGCCAAAATAAATTTAGAGCGACATATTTGCATCTATGAATCCCTCTAATATTATAAATGTGAAAGTTTGTATGTTTGTGTCACTTAAATTATGATGTGGATAAAGTTGAAAATTAATTGTTTATTAATGAGGATGAGTCATCAAATTAACACAGAAAATGGGGGTTTGAAAGGAGACATTGGATGTTTTACCTCGAATAATTGAAAATTGCTGTTTTTATATAAATCAATCAATAATTTATTTCCGAGATACAGTCTCGCAAATAAATTATTGATTGATTGATTGATTGATAAAGTAAGGACATCATGTTAAATAGAATATAAGAAGAATTTAGGAAGCAAAAGCATAAGTATAATATGAGGGTTTAAAAGTAGCAGATTTTTTTTTATTTTAAATAATAATAAATAAACAGATATAGCTAGGATTGCATACTTTGCTCTGATCCCAAAGTAAGTAGCTAAAGCACTTGTTTTATGTAATCGGAAACAATGAAGGTTCACACTCAAACCCGAGAATATATAGAAAAAGTGTTTTCTACATTGACCCGACCGGGAATCGAACTTGGAACCTGAGAGCTACCTACACTATGAGAATCGGTGTGTACCGCTCACTCGCCACCCGTCCACAAAGGTCGTCTATTTACTTTTTATTTATTTGTTATCTTAAAATAAAAGTTACAATAAAGGACAAAATACGTTCGGAAACATACAATTAAAGGGCCAGAGCATATCAGCGGGGGACTCTAGACAAGAACCCCCATGGGACAATCACGGAATGCTTTTATTTTTCCTGCCTCCGCCGCATTTATGGCCTCATCAGTGGTGGTTATGGTTTGATGGAGTGTACAGTTTTGGTATATATGTATTATAAAGTAAAATTTATACACACTATTATGTACACACTATTAGGTATTAAGCTATCTTTTAATCTTAATTTATTTAATAATATGGATGCAGTACAAATCGACAACATATTGATGGAAAACATTGCGTTAGTCACAAAAGTCCAACAAAAAAATTATGACTAGTTTCTATCGACCCAGAAATAAAGTTATCACTCGTTTTAGATAAGTTATATTTAAAAAAAATTATTAGTATTCAGAAGAATAAGTGACACAGTTTTTACTCACACCGCTGGTCTTTGGATATGGATGCATTACAAATCGACAACATATTGATGGAAAACATTGCGTTAGTCACAAAAGTCCAACAAAAAAATTATGACTAGTTTCTATCGACCCAGAAATAAAGTTATCACTCGTTTTAGATAAGTTATATTTAAAAAAAAATTATTAGTATTTAGAAGAATAAGTGACACTGTTTTTACTCACACCGCTGGTCTTTGCACATATTGATCTACGGTTTCCAAAGTCTCATTCGGTAAAGCTTTTAAAGCCTCTGGGCAAACTACTTCACAATGTGTAAGGTTTAGGTAAAGATCTCCTTGAAAGATTTGAATCGAGTATAAAGCCTTTAAGATGCCACAGAAAGCAAATCCGTGTTTTAATAAGCACTAAACTAATCTAAAACAGTTTAATTTACATAACTATTCTCAAAAGTGTTGTAAATGTTACAAAATCAATTTCATACGTATTCAATCCATTGTTTGAATGGATTACTGTTAATTGATGTCTAATCAGGAATCCGAACTCGCGATAGCCTTTGAATCGCGTCATCGATGTTGCTAATTACATGCCAAAAGCATTCGCATAAATTCTGTTATCTGGATTATGATTCATAGTTCAATTAGATTCGAATCTGTAACTTGTAATTATTACAAGAAAATGTAATAAGAAGATGTATATGCATAACATGTGTGATATAAATTTCATATATTATGTATATGTGTATAAATTTCTATTCAATTATATAAATACACAAAACACGGGAAAGAGAACAGGGTAGAAACCTTATGTTAGCAGAGCGCACACACAGATTTTTCTTCTACCGTCCTATATACAATTCCAAATTTCAAAAACCTGAGTCATTTCAGCGTAGCGGAAAACAATACGCAATCAAATATTTCGAAAAAATTATAATACAGTTGAATCTCTACGGAAATAACCATCTCAGTTCGAGCAGACGTTACGTGGAACTATTCCGAAATGCTGCTCTTAAGTCAACAATAATATTTTACATTCATTCTGTATTCACGGTTGAAACAGTTGAAATCACTGTAGACACTTTAACACTCTTTTAATACTAGGAATGAATTCTTAACAAAACGTTTCTTTTGAATAACTTTATTACCTTTTTGGTTGATGCGAATATTCGATATTACAAATGAAATTTTATGAATTCATTCGTTTTGTTTTACTTTCTCTTTATACTATAGTATTTTTTCAGTTATCTATGCCGAACAAATTTATTGTTATTTTAATAAATTTCACTACGTACCGCAGATGAAATTGAAGTCATATTTAATATTTACAAAATAAATTACAGTTATGTATTTTACTAAAACATAACAGTATTAATACATTTACATTGCATTGGCAATGCTATTTCCCGGGTATATAGTTAGAATGATTTCATCTGGAAATTATGACTCATTTAGGTTTCATTCATAGAAATTAATTTATTAAGCTGAAACGACGTACAGTCAAGAAAATTGGCTTATTTGATTTTATTTGAATGTCTACTTTATTTAATATATTTAAAATAGCTCCTTGTCAGAGGTCTAGACATACAACAATTTAGTCCTTTTCACAGGAGCATATGGTGCACCAGTAGTGTGTTTAAAATTATTATTATATTGTATTTAATAAAGTGCTTCATGCATGTTCATTTAAAACGAGGATGATGATTTTTTTAAATACTATAGACTTTAGGTGCTACTGCCGTCTTGTCTGCTTGTATGGCTTATTTTCTTATCCCTGCCTATTTCCTAATTAAAACAGAGCAAAATATTTAATCTGTTCTCAGCACGCCTGTAACAACTTAATCGCGTTTTCCGGTTCAGGAAGCATTCTCGTACAACATAAACCTACTTTTTCTAAATACTCCTGATTTACACATATTAATCGACTTAAAAAAGAAGTATGTCAATTTGACACGTATTCATGTAATATTATGGAAACTATAATTATACATATGATAATCAATTGGGGCTTCGAAACAAATAGAATTTTTTTATGTGTGTATGCACATTTCACGGAAACTTTTAACCTTATCCTTTCTATTTAAATTTACATAAGTTAAGTAACAGTATTTAAGGAAAATATTTATAAGAATCGGTGCAGTAGTTTAGAAGATACATTTAAATTTTAATACATCGATTAGTTACACCATTCCTTGTTTCTTCATACCTTTCAAACCTCAACACCTTAATTTTATTAGAACAAACGATTATAAAACGAAAAACAAAATACCTTTAATAAAAGGGTTGATGGTCTTTCTTAATGTAAATTATCGTGGAAGATGAACAAAAGTGCAAATACTGGCTAGGAGGTCGGCAACCCATGGGGCTGCTTAATGCGGGTGGTCGCTATGCAACGGGAGAGTGGCGTCGCGACGGCGCGACTACGTGGCGCGTCACGTGACGCACCCGACACCTCTCAGATGCGTCGCCCTTTGTCCGGCTAGACTAGAAGCTGGCAGGCTTCACTGGCTGTTGAGTCACGTTTGGGAATATATGAGATCATTAACTTATTAGAAGACATTTGCTGAATTTTAAATATGTTTTCGCCTACGCTTTCTTTAAACTAAATATATCTTCAAAAAATGTCTTCGCGCCATTCCCTATATAACTATTTTACCGAGGGGGTGCAACATCTGAACTAATCTCATTGGTCAGAGTCATCGCAAAGGCTCAGTGCGGTGACTATTTAAAACTAAATATAGCACTGAATTAGGTTTAGAGAGTTTATTTTCTATTAAAAATAAATGACCCGATAGAATAGTATTAAATAAATAGTATTAAGTATAATTCAGTAAGAGTCACTCGATTTTTTAAATTCTCTTTATCTTTACTTCAGTGTTGCCATGACTATCACGCTTGCGGAATTGACGATCACAGGATCGACCACGGGACAATAAAGCTGGTGATACCTTAAAACCGACGTTGACGATGCTCGACCTCGGAGGCCTTCAAAAATAAATTATTTAAGGTACCTAGTATAAGTTAGATAGCAGCTGAGTCGGAAATGTAATTAACAGTACTAAAACCACAGATCGAAATTAGGTATTCGTAATTCGTTAGAGATTGGCAAATAGCCCGAAACAATTTCTTCTTTGTGGAATAAATCGGTTGGTTTGATTTGTATGTATTGTTTAATCATATCCAAACAACGTTCATGCTACTAGAAAAACTTTGTATTTTAATATTAAGCTTACACTTTCTTTTTGCCCTAATATTATAAATGCGTTACGCTCTAACGCCTAAACCACTAAGCCGATTTTAAAAATTCTTTCACCAATAGAAAGCTATATTATAAGCGAGTAAATAAGCTGTATTTTTTACATCGAAATCCCCACACTGTAATTCGAGGTATAATGTCTATAAAAATCATTATTTGATGTTTTTATTTGTTAAAAAATTTAGGTTACTATGACACAAATACTAATGAAAAACGAAGTCTCAATAAGTAAATATCTGCGGTAAGCGCACCATTCAAATTAAGTATAGCATCCGTATTTGTTTGAGAAATAATATAACATAATTTTTTTTTAATTTCTCATTATAATGATTATTACTTTGTGGAAAAGCTTGTAATTCTACAAATGTGCCAGTTTATATGTTTCGAGGTCTGTTATTCTATCATGCCAAAACGGGAAGCAACGTAGATTTAATTTATCGATTAGATTGATGAGGTACTGGTCATTACTTGACTATGTTTACTTCTAGAGAAACATGTTCTAAGAGACGGATCTGAAATATGAATTGTCTTAAGGATTTGATTTGTTGTAAGCTAGTTTTTACACCATAAAAGTCATTTGAATTACAGAGGCACCTTACTATTATTTCTTTGCATTTTTTGCAATTAATTTAGGTCCAGTAGTTTTCGAGAGTTGTAAGTAGCCAGTTGAATTTTCAAGATCTCTCTGACAACTACGGGAAGAGAGACGGTGGTATTATTTTTACCCCGATACCGCCAGTGCTTGTGTGTATGACAAAGGGACTTTCTCGTAAACAAGTGAACTGCAGAAAGAATAAAGCGTGACTAAATTTTCTTTAAAATTCTCTGATATCTTCAATGTTTACGGCCCATTTCGAAATTGGTAATAGAATGAAAATAGAAAGAACCGAAAAAAGAATGTTATGGTTGTCCTAAGTCGCGATTTATGTTCATGACAAAATCATTAATCTTTCTACGCAATCTATCTTACTTTTGTAAGCCTCAACAGAAATATCTTATAATATATATTTTAAGATATTGACATTTGCTAAAAAAAACATAAAATGAATATTATATATAATACGAGAGGGAATATAAAGTACTTAAAAAAAGATTAGTTGTTAACATTTTCAAAGCTTTTGCATTTTCTCATGACGCCGCAGAAATTATTCAAAGCGTCTTCCATGCTATTATTAAGACCATGTGATAAATATGTTACTTGCTTGAAGGATATTGCTACTTAGACTATTACACACTGAGATAATTAAACGGAATTTTCGATCGTTCGCAATCGAACCACTAAGTAATTATTAATCCATTGATATATTGATGTATTATCTTGAATTAGAATTAATACCGTCGTGTAAAGACTTCGACTTTAGAAATTATTAAACATGACTGTATTCTTTTTTTGTAATAAAACGAACTATAATTAAGATTATCAAAACAAGTCTTGGAGCCCGCATGATACGAGTTGGTGAAGTTTGGATATATCAACTGTCATTTCCTGCATTGTATGCATTTTGGAATTGTGTCTTCATGTTCCTCCTAGTCTTTATGACCCGAAAAATGGAAGAGTTAATGATACGCCGCGTTCTGTCTATATTCCACTACTAAAATGTGATTTTATCAGCAGCGCAATTTTAGATCCAATCTTTTCCATAATACCCCAAAAAATACTCTTACGGGCGCTAACTATCCGGAATCATCTAGGATAAGATGTCTAATAGGAAAGTTAAGTTCATGCATCTGGCATGTATGACTAGCAGGCAAAGGGATGAGATGTGAATACACATCTCATCCCTTTGCCTGCTAGTCATACATGTATAGTATAACCTGTTCAGTCAGTATAACCTGTTCTTGTCTTTACGGAACCCGCGATACAAATAAAGAAACTTTTATCGGAAAGCAAATTTATCGTAAAAACATAAAGAGGCAACGCACTCACAAAGGAACGAACAATAATTAACAAAACAAATAATTAATAAATTCAATGTTAATATTCCAATAGGGCCCCCATATAACTAAACTTGGGTTAGGTAAAAGTTGGATTACGTAAAGTCACGATAGCCCAGTGGTTAGGTGATCGGAATTTCGAGTCAGGGGACCCGAGTTCGATCCCTAGGTGATGGGTTCGTACCAGTGGTTGGTGTCGCACGATTGTGTAAATATTATATTTTTAATAATAATAATCTTCATTATACACTATCAATAATACAATAAACTTATCCTCACGCTTTTATTTCCCTTTTTCAAGCGGACCCACTTTGAGATCGGATCAGTCCCTTTAAAGCGTCTCTTCCGCTTTGAACTCAAAAGGTATCAAAGTGGCTTCTAAATCCCGTTGTACTTATGGCTTAACTTTCATCACATGTTACTTAATACGACTTTGCTTTAAAAATGTAAATATCACCGTTAAAAAACAACAAATATGGTTTAATAAAAATTTAGTGTCTTTAAATTTTAAAAAGATTTGTGAATACTAGAAAAAGAATTTTCTACAATAGCTTGACCGGGAATCTAATCGGGATCATACAAGTGGTCGGTCATCGGACGTATACGTCACGCGGTTGCTAACCCGTTAAAATAAATCCTTTATTTTTCAAAAAAAATTTTATTACTTCTCTCACATTTTCCTGTTATGATCTCCATCAGTCTCAAAAAATGAAGAAAGAAGAAGCAGAATTTACATCACTTCAAGCTGATATTCTCCCAGGCCATGGTCTAGTCCCGGTTCGTTTATATAGCGCAAAAGCTACAGCTTGCTCCCACGTGAAAAAAGGCATTGCATCTTCAGATCGTTTATTTTACACGATCAATAAGCAGAATTTATCTTATTTCGTGCTGGTATTCTGCAAAGTCGTGGTCTAGTTCCGGTCTAGCCGGTTCATTTATATATCAACAGAAGCTGCTGCTTGGCTATACCGTGTGGTAAAACGTACTACATGTACAGATCGTTTTTTTACTATTTAAATATCGTGAAAATAATTAATTCAAAGATTGTAGTAGATTTTATATACCTATGTCGATAAAGGTAACATAAGGCTCTGTCGTTAACGCACCAATGGGAATATAGTCACACGTATTTATCTGAACGTGTTAATTAAACACAGAACGTGCTCTAAATCACTATTTTGTTCCGAGTTAATGGTGGAGCTTTCAGTAATGTGAGACATTAAGTCTTTCCTTTTTAGTCCACTGCTCTTTGAATTAACACATGCTTTTAATTTTTGTACCTCTCCATTTCAGCATTTACTTTATTATAGTTTTATTTCCTAAATTTAATTTCGTATCGATTAATTTTAAATAAGATGATTCGATATCTGTTACTAAATAACGCCTAAACGGTTAAAAGGAGTAGAATGGAATATGGTACACAAATAGTTTATAAATCGAATATACACATAAGATATTTTTTATTCCCAAAAATTATATGATAAGAAACGGTTTTTATGGTAGACAGGTAAAGAAATAAATTGAAATGTTTTTTATTCCATAAAAGGTCCATTTAGCACGTTCACAAAAATCTTTCTCAAATTGTTACACAAGTCTCATCATTATATTATATTATTATATAGAGTTGTATTTATTGATATAATTCTCAATTTAATCCAGTCCGTACTGGTGCACATAATGATTTCTTGTGTTTACGCGAATACTATATAAATAAAACGATTTAAATAAAACGATTTTCGGATTTTATTGCGTTTTTAATAATTTTTACAAACTAGAGTCCCCCCGTGACCACGGATGCTACATAGTATCCGAAACGTCGGGAAATATAATAAAACTAATTCGCGTAAATACAAGAAATCATAATTTTCAATTTAATTTCATAAGTATTTGTATTAATGTATGTGATATGTATATGTGTATCATTTTTGTATATAATTCATGTTATAATGTTCTTTTATATATTTTTTTGGATTTTTCGTCTTCAATGTTTCCGAGTAAGTTAAAGTTGTTTAATGTTTAACGTAATTCTTTATCGATAAAAAAATCGAAATAACTTAGTTGGCGTTATCTTATTAATATTTCCTGGCTGAAAGTCATGAATATTAAGCTATAATATGCAATCCCTTCTTAGAGAACGTAAACTATAGTAATCGCTTCCATTAGCAAGCAGAATGGTGATGGCAGTGGCAGTACCAGAGACCTCGTACACATGAAAAATTCTATTACCTACGAAAAATTCTATTATATCCATCAATTTACTAATGAAAAGGCACTAGTAAGTAGTAAGTTTCATAAAAGGATGATGTACAAAATAAAAGATTTCCAAAATATGTTTTGTCTCTTCCACAATGGCATTGAGGATCCTAAGCAGTTCGGGTTCAAAGGAAAATAATCTCCTTACAAACCTTCCATTTTCCCTTAAAGTAAATTATTTTTCATTTATGTGATATAATAGCCAATTTTCTTTATATTCTTAATCCCTTTATAAACAAAATGGCCAAAAATTAAAGAGTATAACCATAATAGCAGGGTATTCTATAATAAGAAACAATCACACAATAAATCAATGACAATTTATCACATAAAAACACTAATATTATTGTACCATTTTAATATTAAAGTGTTATTTCATATGTAAACAATAATTTATTTACAGAAACAAAATTATGTTAATATTTACAATAATTATTAACTAAAAGCTATTATTATCGTAGAGCCTCGAACTCCTCGTGGCCCAAGAACGCTGGCTACATTTCCAAGTTGAATGGTTAGCCCTCTTGTCACCAGCGGCAACGACCAGTCGCGTATACAATTCCTTTAGAAACTGCACCGCGCGGAGACCCCACGGACCGATTGTCTCTACGGAAAATGGAACAAATATATAGTCAAGCGGCAATAGCCTAATGGTTTAGGGTGCGGACTGCGAAACGTGACGTCGCAGGTTCGGGCCCCGCCATTCGACTATTGACGTAAACCAACTCCAGACACAAGCATTGCAGCTTAATTGGATTGGTTAACAGGAATACTAGTAATGTTATTCGGCATTTGCTAGTAATCTTTATTTAAAAAAAAAAAGTCTCCTTTCAAAGACTCATATTTACCCCATTCAGCTGCCTCTGATGCCGCCCCGGCCCTTATCGATGTATCCTTGATGTGAGAGGCCTCTAATGTATCGACGCAAGTAGCGTCCCACATAAGAGCTGTGCCTCTCTCCCAAAGAACTAAATTCGAGCCGTCCCTAAATATTCCACAAGGATCTAAAACCGAGGGAATATTTATGGAACCAAGAGCCCTTCAGATGATTTGGATGATGGCCAGACAGTCTGCCGGTACTTTTTGGCGATGCTGCCACAAGGGCATCGATGTGGTTGACAAATCGATTCCCCCAATCGTATTCCTACAGCTATTCGTAATCTTTCGTTATCCAGTAATGTACCAAGGTTACTTGATGGTAAAGCATGTAGCCAGTAACTGGATTCCTTTGTCGAAACACCTAGAAAGCGGGCGCGGTCTCTGCCACACTGAAAATTGTTCAGTAAGCATTTCTACACATTCTAAACCAACGGGATATGCCACGGTTTTTATGAGTTTTTCCAGTGGAATATCCTCACCGGGACAGAGACATAACTTTTATTTTAAGAATTTTAGAGAGACAAGAAAACGTGACAAATCGTGAACACTGTGTACGGAGGCAATGAAAGCCGGCAGCGCAATATTTGAAACCTCCAAGTCTAATAGGTAAAGTAGCTTGAGTCCAGTTAGATGAGACTAAAGATAAATTTAGAATTACTTCTAAAGATGTTTTGAGATTCAGATCAATTTGTTTTAAAAAATCAGAACATTTCCATGCTGGACTCGAGCGGAGTAAATAAGTAAATTTAGGAACAGGAGCGCAATACTTAAAAATAGTAAGTGCTATATGAGAATTAAGAACACCAGTTTATTAACATGTTTTAAAAATCGATCAAATTAATACTTAAAAATAAATCAGTATAAACGGCGCTCCAAGGAGATAAAGAGAATCCGCCTCAGTTACTTTAATGCCCGGAGGTATATTGTTAAAATTTTGAAACAAACTGTGTCTATGAGAAGACAAAGAAACGGTCAGGAATGAATAGTTCACATTTAGTATTATTTAATTCAATAATAATTATACCATTAATTAAAATGCGTGTAGTGATCTTAGTGAGGGATTTGGGGGTGACGCCGTGACTGGTACGCTAGACTGCTGAAATAATCAAGTATGGTGGGCCTCGCGTCTGGGACAACTTTCATCTGCTGTGCAATTTGTGCTGGCGGTTGGGGGATGTCCCGGATGATTGGCGATCCGCAGTCATCGTGCCTTTGGATAAAGGTAAAACAGCTCGACCAGTTTAGCAAGTGTGGCGAAATCTATGTCTCCACATAAGAAGCTCGCTAGTGGCGGATTCAGGAAACACATCGATGGCCTACATCGCGCTAGCGAAGTTCGCACAATTACAAGCATATATACGATTACCGATAGCGCACACTGTGGAGGAGACGTCCTCCCCAGGTCACAATCACCCGACCTGGCGGGTAGCTACCCTTTTCCTGTACCACATCATCCGCTACACTGGTGACCCCGACGTGATCTCACCGCCAACCGAAGGTGACCACTGAAGAACAACGCAGCAAGCGTCTCCAACAACAGTAACGTCATCAACGCAGTCACAGCACCGGACTACTGAAGGCACAACGCGTGCTTCCTAGTCTCGTCAGCCACTGAGGATTATCAACAACGGGCCCCCTCCTCCTCAGGCTGACACTGCGGCATCGGCACTGTGGCCATACATCTCGACTCACCGTAGATCTGGTCACAGCCTCTCACCGCAACGCCAGATTGCTCAACGTCAAGCTCTCCGCACTTCCGACCTCCAGTCTCAGCAGGGGAGTGATGTGGCGACATCTATGTCTCCACATCAGACGCTCGCTAGTGGCGGATTCAGGAAACTCATCGATGGCCTACATCGCGCTAGCGAAGTTCGCACAATTACAAGCATATATACGATTACCGATAGCGCAGACTGTGGAGGAGACGTCCTCCCCAGGTCACAATCACCCGACCTGGCGGGTAGCTACCCTTTTCCTGTACCACATCATCCGCTACACAAGAAAAGTTTACTCGTAGGTTTCGACACGTAGGATGCAAGAGAAATCCGAAAGATTTCTATGGGAGGTACAATGCGGATTTAGACCTGGAAGAGGATGCACAGATCAAATGTTTTCTCTCCGCATGATCACGGAGAAACTTCTAGCTCCTAACCAGAAGATTTTCTCTGCTTTTGTGGATCTTGAGAAAGCATTTGATAAGGTTGTAAGGAAGAAAATGTGGGAACTGTTGGTTCACCCGGGGTATGGTGTGGATGGTAGATTGCTAAGAGCTGTTCAGTCACTTAACTGTGACTGTAAAGCCTGTGTGCGGGTAGGGCATCACCTGTCACCCATGTTTAGCGTCCAAACGGGCGTAAAACAGGGTTGTGTCATGTCTTCCCGGCTGTTCATACTGTATCTCGACAGCTGTTTACAGAAGCTGAAAGATAGCTGTTTCGGTGTGAAATTGGGTGACATTAAAGTAAATTGTCTGCTGTATGCTGATGATGCAGTGCTTATTGCACCATCAGAGGCAGAACTGCAGGCATTAGTCACGTATATGAAAGAGGAATGTGGAATTATAGGTCTCTGTTTGAATGCTAATAAAACTAAGGTTCTGGTATTTGAAAGGGACGAAGAGAGAACGAAATGTGAAATATGGGTAAATCAGGAATGTCTAGAACAGGTGAATAAAGTTGTAGACATGAGGAGTGCTTTTAGCCGGGATGGAAGATGTGATATAGATGTAGACAGGCGTGTTGCTGCCGGGAACAAAGTCAATGGTGTGTTAGACAAAAGGCAAGGCGTAGTGAAGAATGCACTCCGTGCAATACATAACGCAGTGTTGGTACCGACTTTGTTATATGGCAGCCGAACCTGGGTATGCCAGAAGAAGCATAAAAGCAAGTTGAATGCAGTGGAGGTGCGATCTCTTCGTGTAATATGCGGCGGCACCTTGGCCGATTAAAGACGAAACGAAGAGATTCGCAATATGGCCTTATCACTAAAATTGATAAGGGCGTGCTTCGATGGTTTGGGCACGTTGAGCGAATGAGTGAAGACCGAATGGCGAAGGAAATATATAGTGCGAAAGTTAATATTAAAGGGTATCGAGGTAGACCGAGACTAGTCTTCAAAGACCATGTGAGTAAATTGCTCGAAGAGGGGAGGGTCAAGAGTACTCGGATACCTAGACGTGCATGTATGAAGAAGATAATGAATCTGAAAGAAGCGAAAGAGGTATGTAAGGATCTTGACATTTGGCGATCTGTTCTCTGGCTACCCCGTCAGGGATTGTGCGTGAAGATAAGTTTAAGTATTAATTAAAATAGGTATCATGCTTGTGTTTATTTTACAATACAATAAGAGAGAAAGAGAGAGATCTTTATTCGCTAAAGCAATACACATCACATTAATTTCACACTATTGGAACAAAGCTCAAGCAAAAAACAAATTAGTAACAGGTGTGTACCGTATCAGCGAAAAGGTTAAGGGTCAGCGTAAAGCTGCAGGACTACTGGTGGACGCAGGAAATTCTGCCTTAACCAACAGAAACCCGAGCGATCAGCCGTAACAAAGGGATTCTTCTTATTGTTTAAAAAAATATCCAAAGCTCAAAAGTTATAATTGAGAAAACATCAATTATAAAATACAGCTGAATTTAAAATACTAATTATACAAAATACATTTCTTGCTATGTATACATACATTACGGCCCCAAAGAGTCACTTCAGTTAGACATTTTTAATATTTGCTTTTAAATTACAATTAAAATACGACCCCATGGACGAGTAGCGTAAACCGATTTTATAGGTGTCGTTAATTCTTAGGTCCCGGGTTCGGTTCCCGGTCAGGTCGATGTAGAAAACGCATTTTGTACATTTTCTCGAGTCTGGGTGTTCGTTGCACATTTGTTGTATCTGATTTTGTAATACAAGTGCCTAAGATGCATACTTTGGGATCACAGCAATGTTTGTGATGTTGTTCCTATTGTCCCTTGTATTTATTATTAATCATTAAAAACAATAAATTACCTATACCATGACTAATGAGTAATAAAACAAGTCACTGATCCATCAATTTCATACAAAAGGGAAATCAGTTCTGGTAAATTGTTGTTCGCAAGATAAATAGTTTCGATCAGGGACAAGATTTATCGTCGCCTTCCGTGATGACTCGACACGATAACGAAATCCATCGCATAGCCGAATAACCGTGATAACAGATAGCCGGAGATGAGCGCCCTTTTATGGTTATAATGGAATATTGTGTAGGGCTGATACAATTATGTACAATATATATATAGTATTACATATTACTTCTGCCAAAAGTCACGATAGCCGAGTGTATGGGTGGTCAGAATTTCGAGTCGAGAGACCCGAGTTCGATCCCCAGGTGGCTGGCTCGTACCAATGAGTTTTTAAAAAACTTATGTACGAATTATATCGATGGCTTGGACATAAAGACGGCTCACCACCTGTCACGTTGTCCCGAAAATATCTTCGGTGGTAGGTGGGTCGAAGGGACCTAATTGTCTAGACTAGATCTCTGTCTACCCCTGTATTGGGAATTGCGTGATGATGATTATTTATTTATTATTTATATATACCTTCTGAATATCGAATTAAATATAAGGATTAAATTTTTTAAATATTGCAACGTATAAAATTTATAATATACTTTTTACCTATTCAATGTCCTAAAGGACAGTCTTCTGGCATGAGGTGTCAGCGTAAGAATATATCGATCTTCCCCTTGGATGTCATAAAAGGCGGTTAAACTGTGGTAAAAACAAAATAATATGTACTACCGTCAGATGGCGAGATGACCATTATATAAAATATAAGACAAAAATTTAAGAGACCGATGACGGATGAACGCGACCGAGGTGCGAGGCGTCTAATACTGCGATCGCCAATCGATCTGCCAAACGTGGCGATTGTGGTATCCCTTATGGGATATTGCTATGCCCTGGCTGATTTCAACAGGCCATTATGTATGTATGTATGAAAGTCTTCTTAACCCCGTATAAGGAATTATAGATAATAGGGTTTTAACGCTATTGAATTGATATATCTTTAATTGTTTTGAGAGCTTGGCCCTCGTACAATTATATCGAATAAAGGATCATTCATCTCATCGCTAATAGCTACAGCAGTAGTATTGTGGGTAATTGAGCTACTTACTATTTTTATGCGTCAACTTATCTAAAAGACCAAGCGACACCTCTCGACACCGCTAGTACCGTTTTACCGCCTAATTCCCTTTGAGAAACTAGACTACCGAGTACTTCCATCTGGTTGTCATTTATTTACTTATTTTCTTTATGAATATAAGATTGTGAAATAGTTAAGCCTTAATCTTAATTATTGAAGATAATTAAGTAAAATAAGAGGAATACGTTACTTGGATATTTCTGGGCCAATTATCAAAGTGTACACGCATAACTTCCGAACGCCAATTTGAATATTATTCAATACCAATTTTTAATATTTGAAATAATTCCTTTACTTTTTTTTATTATTTGTATAAAAAAAATCGAACAGAACTTTTTTTTAATTTCGCCAATTTGAATATTATTCAATACCAATTTTTAATATTTGAAATAATTCCTTTACTTTTTTTTTATTATTTGTATAAAAAAAATCGAACAGAACTTTTTTTTAATTTCATAATATGAAAAGTGAGTGAGTTTGCGTTACTTTTTTTTAGTGATATGAAAATATGGGGCTTCAAAATATCAGTCAGCGTACGCGTAACGCATGTTGAGTTCACAATCTCTGAGACAATGAGACTGAAGGAACGTAGATATGTCGTAAAAAATAGGTCGATTTTGGAACAATGAGCAGTATTTGTCAATATTGAAATGCTTTGAGGTTTCGTGTCAAGCCACCAGGCTTAATTTGTGGAAAGATTTATTTCATCCTTTTTTTCTCAATAACTACATAACGTGTAACATTTCCGGTTCTTTTTAATATCACAGACTAATCACTTTCGAAACATCAAACGTGTAAATAGATGGAATTGTTGATACTCCAATTGATTTGAATTTACCAGACGTGTGAAATTTCCTTAGTCCGCAACTGTACGCCAACCGTTTGAACCCAAGGCGAGCATAGTTATAACAATAGTTAAACAAGAAATATTGAAAATTTTCATTAATAAATGGAAAGACACCGTGCCGTGTGATATAGTACAGAAATCTATTTATAAGTGTTCGATGTTACGGGCAAAAGGCAAAATCTATACATGTAAGAAATCTATGAAATCTATGCGAATGCTTTTGGCTGTTCTATCCAATCTATCTGACCCACTAGCCTACTACTCAATTAACTGTTCAGAAATGAGAAAAAAAGTGATTCATTGCTTTGAATCGTTACAAAATTCGTTTACATACTGACATTTTTTGTTGCATCGGAGTGGAAACAATTATTTCATTGGAAACTTTATTTATTGTGATTTTATCATAGTACTAGGTTGTTATAGCACAGAATACAATGCTTATATTAATCAAATTAGTTATTATTTTTCGTTTTCTATAAAAATTCACTTGATAATGAGTATATTTTAACAGATATGATAAACCCTTGCTCATATTTCTTCTTAAATTTTGTGTACCGTACTGAAGGCAACAATAAGTTTTTCAAAGGTTTTTAGTTATGCATTAAAATAATGTTATTATTATTATTTATCTTCATGCACAATCCCTTACGGGGTAGCCAGGGAGAATAGATCGCCAAGTGTCATGAACCTTACATACCTCTTTGCAATAATGTTAATTAACCATATCGAATAATTTAGCATTAATTAATGGAAAACAACCATAGGCTCTTGAAGTGAAAGTGATTACGGATGACGTTTCAGAAGAGAACATTATAAGGAGGGAGAGATAGACGAGTTGCCCTTCTCATCTTATAATTTTACTGGCTTTATCGGTATTTTACGAGGTCGTGCTGTAAGCAATTACGAGTGGCCAACAAATGTTCTTACTTAATAGACTTTCTCTTGTCTCTCTTTCTTTGCCGGGGAAGATGTAGTAAGTCGACAACTCTCTATCTCAAACACACAAAAAGGTCCATATTCTTTTCTATTTAGTAACATGATACGTGAACCTTTTCTGCCAAAGTCAAGGATACCAACCGTACATAAATCTAAATAAAAACATTTGTACTATCCTTGTTCCTGGGGTTTCACACTCGATTTTAATGATGAGAATCACTCAAACACTTTGTATCATAAGTTGTAAAAAATACAACAAATTACCATATGCGAGATTAACCCGTTTTCATGAAAATATTATTTTTTTACATTGGCTCTGTTACTGTGTATGCTCTTGTATTTGATTTGAAAATTAATTTCCGGAGTTTTGTATTTTTTTCTCTTACCGATCATTTCCTATTTCGTTTTCCAATTTTTTTTGTACCTGGATAGAATACCATAGCTACATATATAATTGATTCAGTTATCCAATAACGTTATTTTCTGAGACTATTTTTTTGTTTTACCATTTACCAATTATTACTTTTCATTTCGTGTGTATTATTTTGTTTAAAGTAATAGTAATAGGATAGCGGAATGGTAGGGTAATCGGAATTCGAGTCAAGAGACCTGAGTTCGATCTCAGGAGGCAGGCTAGTACCAATGGGTTATTTTAATATGAATAATTTAAACAGATAAATTGTCGACCTACCGTTGTAGGTTACTAGATTCGGACATATCGGAGATTTTTCATCTGGGCAATTGTGAATGGGTTAGGTCAAGCGTGCAGTTGAAGACCGAGCACAAGCTCACTTATTTCATTCTTTTACTTTTTAATAATTTAAAATAATAGCTTTAATAATTTTCTGTATGTTATTACGTCATTTCTTATAACACACCGTCCGTGTGGTAATAACCGTAACAATATTGCCACTCCCTTTCTTCCCGTGGGTGTCGTAAGAGGCGACTAAGGGAAACTGCCTTGGATATCGTTATGGCAATTGATAGATGGCGGGATAAACTTCTCCTAAATATGTTAGATAAAAATAATCAAACCTAAAATGGGCGGCAGTGTCTGAGGTGGGAGTTGTCTGGTACTGCGATCGCCAATCCGCTTGCCAAGCGTGGCGATTATGGCAAATCCTATGGGAGAGGCCTTTGTGCAGCAGTAGACTTTAACAGGCCGTAATGTATGTATATGTATGTATTACATTATTTTAAATTTCCTTTGTATATAACTTAAATGATCGAGTGTGTTTTATATGGTCTGGCTTCTGCGGTTTCGTTTTTGCTAAGACGGACGCTTATAAATGAAGACAAGTATAAATGGACGTCAGAAGGTTCGACACAGCTGCGCAAGGAACTTTCCACAAATGGCTTCACTATTCCGTCTGTAAAGTTATAAGGAAAATCTATGCTCGTAACGCTTATGATTTTCGATCTTATACTTTTTGACTTATAGTTCTTGTATTTTAAGAAAAAAATAAAAAATTATATTATATTATAAAGGGGAAACAGACGCTTGTATTTACTCCGGTAAAATAAAAGACCTACCGGAAATTTCGAAAACAAATAGACACATTATATTATTTGTAGGATATATTTCGACGTTATGACGGAAATAAAAATTAAGGTATTATACGGTAGGAAAGTATAATACAAATTCTGGAATTGACTAGACTATAATATTTTGTCGCGTATATTTTCAAAATTATAACTTAGAATAAAACATGTTTACGAATAATAAAAACTAGACCCTTTTCCGACACCTTTTTTATTAGAATTGCACAGAACATGGCCTGTCAGGTCTATTAGTATAATAAACACAGAAGAAGCTTTCAGACGGAAGAAAAAACCTATTAATATTAAAAATATTTAAATATACTTATATATATAGTATTATATGCACTAAACTCATGTCATCACCCCTGAGTGTCATTTGACAGTGCCGAAACAACATTACCCTTTTCTACTCGCAGATATCGTAGGAGGCGACTAAGGGACCATGTTAATGCTACTGAAGTTATAGAACTATCTCTACAAAATACCAGACTGAGAAGACCGGTGATTGACAGCAGTCTCTAAAGTGTAGGGTGTCTGGTAATGTGTTCATCAAACCGCTTCCCAAGCGTGGCGATTGTGGCAAATCCAAGTCCCTTACATAAGAGTTCTATGTCCAGCAGCAAATCTTTTCAGGGCTTCATGACTTATATATTTTATAGGTTTAAGCGTTATCTATGTATTTTGTATATTTATTTTATATTATTTTACACATTATTGATGTTACTTATTGAAACAACAAGGAAAATATAAGCGAAGTTCAGATTGAAAATATGGCAAACTTTCCAATGTTTCATCTGCGAAGTTTTAAATAAGAAATATTGCCCAACTTTCGCAGTAAGCACAGATTTAAGGCATTGAGCGTGTGTAGAAATCTTTTGATATTTCTCCAAGTTCCTGTTTAAGTTTGTTGTTGCCTGTTTTTTTGTTTTGGGTGTATTTGCCTTATTATTATCAAATCACCAGCTATATGTATCTCCATTGGTCATAACACTTAAAAGCAATTTAATCGAAAAGTGACCTCCTCAAAATCGTGTACTACTGAAATTTGTATAAGTTAAAATAGCCCTAAAATATTAAGTATGTGCAATTTATGTGTGTGAACTGTTTGAGAACAGACACGTTGTATCTATACTCTTTGACGACAGACTATTACATATGTGATTAAAATTAGTAGCACGAAATATTTGTAGATGTTTACTGTCTTACTTATTCAATTTAATGTATATCAAATAGTGTTAATGTATATTAAACAGTGATGTCGATTCTGTGCGGCGTACACTATGAGCAATTTTATATTAAATCTTAAATTAGTACTTTAAATCTTATTTTAATCTGTTTTGTAATTCTGGGTTTCACATAATTTGGATTTGAATGATAGTCGTTTGATTGTGTTCAAACATATATCAAGTAGTTTTATAATAAGTGGTGTAATTTTTTCATAATTTTTCATAAATGACGTAGATTAAATTAGTGTAATGAGTTAGTATATGACATCAGTATTAAAAATATTTTAATGTAAGTCTGAAAATCTTTTCACATATGTTGAAAGTTACTAAAATGGAACCCACAGTTCAGATATTGATTAACGTTTTACGTTACAGTTAAAGTTTCCCCTGCCGCGAAGGTGGTAATAACAACGGACCATCTGTGCCATCCTTCCCCTCTTTATCGACATTGGCCAGTTGTAGTCTGTGCAAGATTGCTTACTTGTAACTAATTCGAAAGATATCGATGGATATAAACTAATACAGGAAATGAGTCTCATAAAATCTTTATAAATATATAATATATTATGATGTTAGTTCGACACTAATCTGTGAAACTATATGTGTAACTTAATACAAACTTGAGGGATTTTATTGTCTCGATGAATAATGATTTTAATATTTTTATTTCAAATTAGTAGTTTTTAGGTCTTAGAATTGTAATCATTTGTAAGTCACATAAGCTTCTAACAGATGGCGTTATAAAGGCATTTTGATGTATTTTGGAAATGAGGCTTATTTCTTTGACAAACGTAACCCGGGCAAACTCAGGTACAGAGTAATAGTTAGTAAAAATCTAAATTAATCTAGAACATTAGAGTACCTTGGGATAATTTCATGTTCAATAAATTCAGCTAGCTCCATTAAATAGTTACGATCGAGTAAAGGACAAAAATTATTTTTTAATTTTTATTAGATGATATTTTTAAATAAGCGAAGAACCTATCAAATGATGTGCAGAAGATGTAATAAAAGCAATAAAAATTTTAAAGTAGGTACTAAATGTCGCAAAAAAGGAGATTTCTGCAACTATAAGCCTTTTCCTTACATATAACGTGGAGAGTGACATATCTCGTTGTCAGGTTATGACTCCACTATGGTTTTTTGACCATGTTAAGTATACTTTGTAAGTTATGTAAGTATACTTTGCATTAAATGCTCAAGTAGTATTTACGTAATTAACTAAGTGTTGTAAGTATGGATAAACCTACCAAGAAGGGTATGCCAATATTTGCCAGCATATTCTAAGACTTGTATATACATGGACAGATGATGAATGAAAAAATAAAATACTACGACTACTACTACTACTAAAAATAAAACGCTATTATTATAGATGCAAAAGTTTTTTGAGAATGGATGGAACATCTCGTTACTCTTTTACTCAAAAATTACTTAACGGATGTTGATGATACTTAAATAGTATACATACATCAGAATAAAACATAGACACAATTTATAAAGATTTTGTGTAATTTGGTCATAATATTTTTTTATCTTAGTGATCTATTTAATGTTTTATTACGTAAAAAATACGTTTAAGTTTCCTTCTTAGTGTCAGTCATGCCACCACGTATATTGAAATTGTTTTAGTAGTCTGAAGCGTTCTCCAGGTTTAGGCATTACATTTACAACATTTTTTTTATTGTAAAATCAAGCCTCGGCGGAACCTTGTTTAAAAATAAAACATTTCAATAAACAAAACCACATAAGACAATAATGGCTTTGCTCGCAAAAACGAAGTTACACAAGGGACTACATTGGGTCATACCATTAGGGAGTTACTGTCACTCGGTCATGTTTGCAACGTCAGCTTTTAAAAGCCATTTGATGTTAGCTTGGACGCGTCATAATCAGGATTTAATTATGTTTTCAATGTTTTCATTAGTAACTCTTGCAACATTCGCATTATTGATTACGCAAAGACAGCGATACATCATCTCTCTCGCAGTAAATCAATCAACGTCGCATGTTTATGCCTCGATGCTTTTGGGATTAATTCTATCTAGTTGTATGAGAATATTATATGTATTTGTTGGAATCTTTACATCTAATTTTAAATAATTTATGACGATCAGTTATTTTATATAAATGTTATTTGACTTTACTAATTTAAATAGTTTTCGTTGCTAAAATATTAAGTTAATAATTAATATGAAGTGCTTTTACTACTAATTTATACATAAAATTAGCCGATTGATTGCTATTCGAGTCTCGAGACCCAAGTCCGATCGCCAAGGCTCGTACCAATGGGTTTTTTTAAAACTTATGTACGATTTATATCGTTGGCTTGGACTTAAAGAAGGCGACGAGCTCACCACCTATCACGTTGTCCCAAAATAATGTCTTCGGTGGAAGGTGGGTCGATAGGACTTTATTGTCTAGACCTCTTTCTACCCCTGTATTGGGAATAGCTTTTACTATTAACAATGTAGTGATTTAGTGTGCGGACGACAAAACATAACGCCACATGTTCACTTTTGCCGCCATTTGACTATCTTCGTGAACCACACTTGACAACGGCGTTACTGTTTAGTTAGAAAGGTTAACAGGAATATTAGTAATATTGCTGGTATGCTTGTATAAATAGCATTCTTTAAAAATTGCCTAAATTGCAAAAAAACTTTTGACTAGTATTTCTATTTCTGTAAATATCAGTATTATGCAGAATTGACAAAGTTTGAGATATTTTTGGTACATTTTTACAACAACAAATAAATTACCGTACTAATTTCAAACTATTCGACGACAACATAATATGACAAATGTATCATAATACCAGTTTAAATACACAACTGTACTGTCCAAAATTTAGACTATGCTGTCGTTATGAAATCTGAACACGTTAGTAATAACAGCTGTGCATTCAGCATATGCAATGTAATGAGAAATTCAATTAATTTAAAAGACTAATTATCAAATTTTTATCCTATTCATATAGAAATACTGTGGCTATTAATCACTTTATTTATATATTTCGTTTCGTTTTTATATATCATTTCAAAAGTATGAAAAAGGTGATTTATTTAATGTTTTCATCTTTCATATAAATAACTGCTATAAAGAGTGTTTTTTGCAATCAGATAACAATTTATTTTTTCCTTTTTACTTTAATTTTTAATTTATCGCTAATTAAAGTTAATATTCAAATAGATAACTAGTCTTTTTTGAAGACTGAAAGCAATTACAAAGAAAAAACAACTTAATTGAATTAAACTAAGAAAGAGCTAAAATACTCCTTATTATCAAAGGAATATGAGCAAATTTTATCATTTTGAAACACTCATACTGACATTTAGCGCAATGCAGCCTTCCTCTTCAACAATTTTTAGCTCTAAAATGGGTGAAAGTATAAGTTGCAGCCGTAAAGTATCAGGAAAACGAAAAATTCATATGAAATATGTTGTGTCCTCGCCTCAGGCGAATTTCATAAATCATATCTCTTGGTGATATCGAAAATATTCAACACTTGCCGAGCAATATTTTTTTCTCAAGTATTGAAATATAGAAATACATTTCAATCGGTTCTTTAAAGTTTATTTTTTAAATATATTTTTATGTTACTTAAGCAAAAAAATACATTGGCTTAATTCATTTAAGGACATTTGAAATACACAGCTGTGTAGTTACGGTGTAAAAATATACCACCGTTTCTTCCTGTCGATGAGATGAGAAACTTTTTTGTGAACTTTACTGTGAAAATTTTATTGGTTACCAACAGTGTACTTCTGTGTTTCTAATATTTCTAATCCACTCGCCAAGCGTAATGATTATGCCAAACCCGTCCTGAAAATATCTTCGGTGGAAGGTGGGTCAAAGGGACTTAATTGTCTAGACTTGACCTCTGTCTACCCCTGTATTGGGAATTGCGTGAAGATATTATATTATATATTTTGTTGGTGGTCAAATAAATAAATGATCAGATTCGAATATTAACTAACACCAAAACCTGGTATCATTTAAAACAACTAGTCGAGGAAGAAATGGCAGCTCGGGTCCTGATATAAAATAGGGGTGTTGTGCTAGCAAGTAATGTTTGCTATCTTTCTATTTTTGGTAAAAGTTACCTGCATATATAATAATGACATAAACATCACACACATTGCTTCGATCCCAATGTAAGATGCTAAAGCACTTGAGGTATGGGAATCGGAAACAACGAAGGCACCACAAACACCCAGACCCGAGAAAATGAAGAAAAAGTGAATTTTCTACAATGACCGGGAACCGAACCTGGGACCTCGAGACGGCGACACTTTGCAAACCAGTATTTACGCCACTCGTCCATGGAGGTCGTCAATATATAATTTATTCATCCACATATGTAAGTAATATAAAATTCCATTCACCGATTTGATCTACCACCGTTTCATAATAGAGTTCCTCTAACGGAGAAGAAACAGCCGAAAAAAAAATCTCCGCAGGTAAAGGTATCCTTTTCATTGTAATTTTTTAATTGAACATACAATTGTTTGCGGTCTAAAAACAAGAAAAGTTGTCAAGGGACTTGAAGAAATTGGCTTGAAGTATTGTAACGGGTTTGTAACTAAACGTATTTTTAATCACTCTATATCCCAAAGTTTCAATGGGAACGGGAAATACTGTCTTAAAAATACAGCAATGAATATATGTTATTTACTTTATAGATTACCACGGTAACTGTTAGTGTTGACTGACAAATGATATTCATATCTTCAAATATTTGTTTTTAACTAATTTTAAAAAGAAACTGAGCCTCAGCGAAGCGTGTTTAATTTATAAATAAATCTGTACGTATTGCTTATTTACGAAAAATAAATAAAAATAAGTGTCAATATTACATATGTAAATTTAAAATTTTGAGGTATTGAGCATAAATATGTAATATCGAAACGAAACGAACCGAAAATATGAAACGCGCGTGTGAAACGAAATTGGAAAATTCATCTGGTGCCGATTAATATTAAGATTGGAATCATATTGGTATCAAATGAAAAAGTACTTCGGTTAAGTTCACAAGTTTCAAAGATAAATTGATAAATTTAGAGTTATTAAAATTTTGATATATAACCGTATAAGGCAGATATAATGAAAACGAATTTGGCTTAAATAAAGTGTATTTATAAAATGATCTTTCGTTTTGATTGACACAATTTTTTCTGTTTCTTTAATTAAACCCATTTCTTGTGGTATGAAGAATAAATCAAAGACAATATTAAGACTTAGTCTAAACAAGGAGCATTAGTATTGAGAAGACAAAGAGCCTAAAGTATTGACCCGATAGCCCAGCTGGTGGTAACAATATCTTTGAAGCTAAGAGATACGGGTTTGAATCCCGCTGAGGGCAAGCATTTTTGTGATGATGTTGAATGTTGGTATGTATATATAAATAATTTTGTATTAAAATTGAAAGAAAGAAAAAAAAGTCACGTGAGAAAAAAAAGTCACGATAGCCGAGTTGTTGGGTGGTCGGAATTTCGAGTCGAGAGACCCGACTTCGATCCCCAGGTGGCAGTACCAAGTTTTTATAAGAGTTTTTATAAAACTTATGTACGAATTTCATCGTTGGCTTGGACATAAAGACTGCGACCGGCTCACCACCTGTCACGTTGTCCCGAAAATATCTTCGGTGGAAAGTGGGTCAAATGGACTTAATTGTCTAGACTTGACCTCTGTCTACCTCTGTATTTGGAATTGCGTGAAGATATTTTATTTTATTTTTTTTTTTTTATTAAAATTGAAAATAGGTATAAGCATATCAACGTGAATTTTTAATAGTCAGGAAAATTGTTAATGTTAACGGTGAATTTCATCGTCAAATATTGCCGACATTTGACAATGTGGCAAATGCGTGCATGCAGCCGTGCCAGAGTGTAACACAATTTTTTATAGACTATGATAGAATGGAGTGGTGATTAGTTTCCACAGATATATAATAAGTTTTACGACAAAATATAAAAATTAAATGAAATTATTCTAATTATGAAATCAGTCACCACCCCAACCTCCACCAGCTTCCACCACGTGGAAGGGAAGCTAGTGCACTTTTTCTGTTCGGACCACGTAACATATAATTTTATTTTTGCATGCGGAATGGTGCCATGTAATTATGTCATAACAAATTTATAACATTGGATTTCAGCAAAGTAACGCCTAAGTCGATTAATTAGTATCCTATATGTTAAGTTAGGTTTTAAATAACCTGTTAGCAAAATTTTTTTTTTTTTTTTCTTTATTATGGTACATAAAACAGTTTACAATCGTGATTGAGACTTTACTTACTTATTTACTATTGTAAAAACTAGATTATAAACCAACGTATATGTACACAGCATGGTTTACAAGCGCGATAACATATATTAACTATTTATTATACATAGAGAAAAACTTATAATTACAACTGCGCACACACTTACTTTAAAAAAAAATACATACACACATACAGACACATTTTCATATTGTACACATACAATTACCAATAGTGAGTTACTGTAATAATTTGATAGTCGACTTCTTAAATTTTTCATAACGAGTATTGAAAATGTCCAGATCGGAGGCTAAATTATTATATAATCTACGCATACGCACAAAGGGATTATAATGTGAGGTGTTATTACTGTAACAGTTTAGCTGAAAATTGAATCCAAATCCGTTCAGCCTCTTGATGTGATTGACTAAGAAACATACAAGATAAGTCAAACATACAATTTCTATATTTATACGAAAAGGTTACACATATTTATACTAATATATAAAAACTTCTAAAAACATAAAATATAAAACATGAAGAAAACATTCACTATAACTTTTTGAAGAGACTTAACTTAAAATAAATAATATTTTTTTCTGAAACTTCTAGGCAGAGTTCATAGTAGAATTCCGAACATAGTATCAACACTGATATTTAAGCTAGCTTTTTTGTAATTACGCAAAAAATTTTTAATATTATAAAGAATTTTTTATCTTCATTAATATCAGATGTCTGGATAGTTAAGTAAATGGTTCTACTTGTCACCGTCTTTGCGTCTAAGTCAACGATGCAACTCGTACTTAATTTTCAGATAAAACCATTGGTACCAGCCTCACTGCTAAAGTCGAACTCGTGTCTCCTGATTCGAATAAAGAAAGAAAATAGGTTAATTATTCGGCTGTCCAATTACAAAGAATTTCTTTAAAACCTTTGTCCAAAAGGTCCCAGGTCGGATTCCCTGAGTGATCAATATAGAAAACCATTTTTTTTTCTATACTTCCTCGCTATTTCGTGATGTGTGTAGTAACTATGTTGATCCATAACACAACTGCTGTAGCTACTAACTTTGCAAACCGAGCAATGTGTAAAATGTTGTCTCTATCTATTTACCTATTTATGTATTCAAAAGAAGCCTTTTAAAAATGGTTTTCTAATTATACATAACTTTTTTCCTATTATTAATTAAAAAGCTCATTGTTTTACTATAGCACTACGTTTTACCATAACAGGTAAATATTCCATTATTCTATTCTATACCTAGTTTAATTTTGCGATTCACCTGGTGTTTAATTGGCAAGTATTTGTAGATGCTTTAATAGTTTATGTACCATTTTCATATTAGCAATTAATTTTGTTAAGCATTAACAATAATGTTTTTTAAAGAAACCATTTAATACTTCACTTTATAAGAAACAAAACAAGAGTCTTTGCGAGTGTTAACATCTGCAAGACATGGTACGTAGTATATAAAACGTAGCCGCAACAATAGGGCTTAGCTCAACTACTCACTAAGCGTTTATTCATCGCTTGAGGCGTTTACAATTAGAGGGAAAGGTGGCCGAAACGGATCGTACAAAGAGAAAATTGTTTTCCTCCCCGAAAGGCTGGCAAACCTTGTACCATCAAACGATATTATCAGCTTTTCCGTTCCATTTGGAATGCTGTGAGCAATTGAGCTTAAGAGGATTACGCTCAGATTCCCTGTTGTATTGTGGGGCCGCTATTGTTTCCAAATGTACAAAGATTAGGTTTAAAATCATCAGTTGTTTGTTAATTTTTGATACTTTTCATAATATATCTGTCTATGTATAATGTGTCATTTCAAACATTATGGTATACTCGTATTTACTTTAGTTTTAAACTTGATTATACAACAGTATTAATTTACATTCGTTTATTTAGTTAAACAATTTATTATTATACAAATAGAGAGGTAAGATCTACTTTTAACATTCTCTATCGGTCAAATGTTTGCAAGATAGACGCTTCAAAAATAGTGATAATTTTTTTGTGCTGTGATACTCATTTGTATAATAGTTTTGTAACTTAAAAAGATTTATAACTTATTTGTTTAGCTCACTTATATTTTAAATCGTAAATTAAATGTTAATAAAAATAAATAACTAAGTTATATTACCTGAATTATGAATTCTTAGGCAAGAAAAATTTCCCTCATTTATCTCAAGTTTTATAAATCATACTTAATTTGGTAAGAATGATGGGATCATTTATTTTATGTATTGGAAGGAAAAAATAAGAAAACCAAAGGTTCTCATCTCATTCTTCAGTATTTAGTTGAAAGCTTTAATGTAATAAATTTAAAATTTATTTCTTGAAAATTGGTCATATCTGCAGGTGGTGCTAATTTAACGGAAAATCAAAACTAGTCATCGACGTCGTGGTTTTGGCGTGAGAATAAAACCACTCCTCTACTATCCATAGCTATAAATCGGTGTGTAGACGGGCAGCAACTTACACGATGCGAAATATTATCGTCAACCCACTTGCTAAAATTGGCGATTATGGCAAATCCTGTCTAAAAGAGACCCTAGTTTGATTTGAACAATGATTTTAAAATGGGTTTCTTCAAAAACTTATGTACGTTTTATATCGTTGACTTGGACATAAAAAAGGCGACAGGCTCACCATCTGACACGTTTTCCCAAAAATACCTTACCAAGGTAACAAATACCTTTTTATATTTTCATGCGGAGGGTTGCGAAGTAATTTTTTCAATAACAACTTTCCCAAAAATGTCTTCGGTGGAAGGTGGGTCCAAAGGACTTAATTGCCTAGATTCCCAATACCTCTGAGTGTCAATATGTAAGAGGTACTACTACTCCGTGTATTGGAAATGGAGTGAAAATATATATTTTTTTAATTTTTAAGATTTTTCACCCATCTTAGAATTTGTTTTTCAAATATAAGTATAATTCTATTTACTATTCTATACTTAAAAATAATATCGTCGCCTTTCTTTCTGTAGTGGTAGTAAGAGACGACTAAGGAACCTAAGCTTGAATATCGCAAAGGTTACTGACAGTCCATGGACGGACATTAGCGTCTATGGTGCTTCACGTCTGTGACCGCAATCGCTAATTGTGGTGATTATAGCAAATCAGTGGTCTTTTACAGTCTAAGTGTTCTCCAGTAAAGGAGAAGAATATGTATCTTTAAAACTCAGACAGCATCCGAGGACGAGTGGCGTATACACCGGTTTTTATGGTGTCGCCAGATCAGAGGTCCGGGGTTCGATTTCCGATCTTAACACTGTAAAAATCATTTTTTTTACATTGTTTTGGGTTTAGGCGTTACTTTAACTGCTTACTTTGGGATTAGAGCAATGTATGTGAGGTTGTCCCTACTTATGTATGTATTTATGAATAATAGATGAAATAGAAATAAAAACAGAATACAAAATGTTAATGCATTAGTTTTTCGTGAAGAGAACAGTAAAAAGTAAAATTAATTTTCATTTAGCAAATGGAAGTTAATTACTTAATGCAGCTTTAGGTATAAAACTGTATTTGCTGTAATAACATAACAATTTTCTTGAGACAGTGTTCTTGAATATTTTTTTGTTTTACAGCTCTTTCTGTAATATAATTCATTGAAAATGAGCTTAACAATTTAATTCCTATGCACATTGTCACACAACTCAGTATAATCGGGTTAACGAATTGGACGCTTCGGAGAATCGAGGTTACGTAGAATAAACTCAGTATATAACATTGTTTGAACAGTTTCTTTAATAAATTTAATACTATTCTATGTATATACTTAGATACAGTATCCACTGAAGAGAAGAAATTTCTGAAGATATAAGCAGTACCTTTGAACAGACTATATCTTGTTAAAATTTTTTGTTTTGTTTTATCTGTGTACATAAATTATTAAACAGATAAATAAGATTATAACATTTTTATTTTCACGCTTTTTCCCATTACTGGAGTAGACAGAGGACTATATAATTAAGTATTTTCAACTCAATTTTCACTGAAGCTTATTTGGGGAAACATGACAGGCGGTGAGTCTGTCTCCGTATTAAGGTCCAAGTGAACGGTAACATATACTTACATGCACATACATATTTTATTCGAGTACAGGTATTCAAAAATGATTTTTACCTAACGAGCGAGTTACGGACCCCCTTCTCTTGCCTATATTTTCCACTTCCCATTCCTTCCCTGCAACGCATGTGCAACTCCAACTAACTTTTTTGTCTTTAAAACTCATGAACTCAGTTCTAAACATTCCTTTTTTATATCCATCAAAAGAAATACATAAAAAAATGTGAGCCGTCATGGGACGCCTGGCAGATGTGAAATATCGTGTGTATACAAGTAATATGCATAAAAGATAATATTATTACAGGAATGAAAAAATGAAGTACTAAGAAAATACTAACGAAAAAATGAAGTATTACGAATTTCTTACAGAAAATGGTAACTTTATTTAATAAGCATTTATTTACATTTGATATAACAATTCGATATTAATATCAAGTGGTCACAATTTAAATATTTTCTCTCTGTCTCTCTCTGACTTCAGTTATAGTTATATTCGATGTTTCCTCTGCCGGTATTACTGTGACGATTGGTCGATGATAACTAAACTACGTTACAAAAGTCCCGTAGTAGTAAAGTCCCGTTGTCCCGAAAATATCTTCGGTGGAAGGTGGGTCATAGGGACTTAATAGTCTAGACTTGACCTCTGTCTACCTCTGTATTGGGAATTGCGTGAAGATATTTATATATTTATTTATTACGTTACAAAAGTATTGGATGAAACATTATCAAGATAACTCACAATTACAGCATTTATAGTTGTTCCATATTTGGTAGTAGATTCTTTTAGATTGTTGTTGATTTGCAATTGAAATTCTTTTGAAGAAATGTCATTAATGGCATTGATTCAGCTCTTACAAATTACATTAAAAGCTAATTTTAATGGTAGTTTATATTTATTCGTTTTAAAAATTATTGAACCTTTTTGACTATAAGGAAATGACCTTTCATGTAAAAATGAAATCTTAATATAATTTACATAGTCACTAATATGAATAATATGAATATAATTAATTAAATATAAAAAAGGGATTTCAGTGTTTACTTATAAACCTTAATTCTCAGGTAATAGGGTGTAAATTAGTATACCTTTGTATAGCCACGGCATGCGTCGCCACGCCGGACGTTTTACGTGCGGCTATAGATGTTTCACATCAATAATGACGACCTCTATGGTCGAGTAGCGCATACTCTGGTTTTTAAGGTGTCGCCAGGTTTGAGGTCCCAGGTTCGATTCCCGGAGGGATCACTTTATAAAAGTCAATGTAAAAATCCATTTTTATTTATTTTTCGGGTGTTTGTGGTACCTTCGTTATTTCTGTTTCCATGGCAGAAGTGCTTTAGCAACTTACAGAGCATTGTCTATGATGTTTTTCCTATCTTAGTTTATATTTAATTATATATAATCACTTTACAAACTTTAACTGATATTTTTAACATACATATTATATTATATTTAATAATTATAAAATAATATGTATGTTAAAACTATTTTTATTTTTAATTTCTTACAAAAAGTGTTTGTTACATATGACGAAGATATTAGAAAAACTTAAAGTAGCTTCATCGTACACATAGTGAAGAAGTCGCGTCGAATTTTGTCGTAATTTAAATTATACTTATTATTTGAGATTTTTCTCTTAATGATACACAATTTTAAATATTTGACACATTATATATATTACAGCTTTGTAGTGAAATTTATTTATTTAGGTTCATCAACAGGGATTACATTAGAGCATAACAGAATATTTTTTTTTGCTTAAGAACCTCTTGTTGCTTTACTGGAATGACACTAATGTATATTATTATTAATTTTTATGTTTTTTTTTACCTTAAGGCACTTTTATTTTATTGTTGTAGGTTTTTTTATTTGAATTTGTTTTGTTTTTGTACATTTATGATGTATTTACTTTTTGGTTGGGTAAAATAAGCAACCATTAAAGTTTATTTCTTGCTTTCTTTCTAATTATAGGTAAAGGCGACTTAAAAACATCTTATTTATCTTAAGTACGTTGTACTTTAAGTTTGATAGGTATAAATAAAAAAACGTTCTTATGAGTAATACGCATGTATAACAGCAATTTTAGTTTCTGTTTGTTAAAGAAAAATAAAAAAATATTTAAATAAGACAAATTGCTGTAAGTACTATACAATCTCTTTCTCTCTCTCTCAAGGTGGCATAAATTAGTTTTAGCAATTTTACTTTTTCTGTATATTCTGGGATAAATCTTAACATAACTGTAGTTATTATTACGAAGTCATCTGGATTATGTCATAATTTTTCAAGATATTATGTAAACGACAAAAAGTATACCTACCATCTGATCTATACTGAAAATAAACTTTTCCCCTGGAATATGTATAATCTTAATCAAAAATGTCGTGCAGTATGAACCATATCAAGTAACTCGGGCTCAATTACAGAGTATCGTATCTCGGCGGGTGTCGGATTACGACTTAATGAGAGATCACCTTGGCATTGCTATTAGACAATACCTAAATAAAGCCTTTAATCATCTGTTTATTAGTTAGAAAAATAGTTAAATAAAAAAAATATCTTCACGCTATTCCCAATACAGGGATAGACAGAGGTTTAGTCTAGATTATTACCTATTAAACGAAAACTATTAAAACTGAAATATTTGAACTGTCTGCTAACAACTAAAAAATATAATATAAATTGCGGATGAAAAGCAGTCAGTTTCGAAAAAAAAAATATGGAATATACTTTTAATTTTGTAAAACATCGAAGATATGTCAATAAAATACCAAAACGAAAAAGACACTTAGTACAATTTTATTCTAGTGGCATTTCTAAAATATGTTCCAAATATATACGTACAAATGTATTACAAAATATGTATTACATTTTTTTATCTTTTATTGTTATTTATCCATTTGTAATATGTATTACAAATAGATAAATAACAATAGAGACTACAATCTTGTAAATTTTAATATGATTAAGATCTGAGGGTTAGGGTATTTTATTAACAAAATCATGGTCGGTATGCACAGATGTTGAAAATTAGATATTAGTTCCATTCTGCGATGATAATTGTTAAACAAACGTTTGCGAGATTCATTACTTAAAGTAAAAGTAGTAGAAAGAAGTAGAAAGAAAATATAATACAAAAAAGATGAGTTAAATATAAATATAGTTTAATTGTTTAATATCGATTCTATTATTGTAAATGCTGTTACTACTTTGAACAAGCACATTTATGCATTAGTCTCTAAAACTATGTATGCACATATGAATATTTATACTTTATTTAGTGTGTTCAGAAAAAATAAACAATAATCACAAAAAGAACAATGTACAAAGTAGTAACGATTCATTAAAAGTTTAAATTTTAAAAAAGATAATTTAAATACAGATACAGAAAAAAATATGTTAATATTTACAAAACAAAAATTAAAAACTATTATAATCGTAGAGCCCTACTCCTCGTGGCATGGTGCCAAGAACGCTGGCTGCATTTCCACGTTGAATGGCTAGACTTAACCGTTGAGCGAGAAAAGAACCAGCCCTCTTATCACCAGCGGAAACGATAAGTAGCGGATACAATTTCTTTAGAAACTGCATCGCGCGGGGACCCCACGGACCGATTGTTTCTGTGGCAAATGGAACAAATATATAGTCTCCTTTCAAAGACTCATATTTCCGCCATTTACCCGATTCAGCTGCCTCTGATGCCGCCCCGGCCCTTATCGAAGTACCCTTGATATGAGAGGCCGCTAATATATCGACGCAAGTTGCGTCCCACACCAGAGCTTTGCCTCTCTCCCAAGGGATTAAAGTCAAGCCGTCGGGTCTCTTACCATCCTCCCTAAATATTCCACAAGGCTCTAAAACCGAGGGAATATTTATGTAAACAAGAGCCCTTCGGATAATTTCATTCAAGGAACCGTGACGAGACAATCTGCCGGTACTTTTTTGGCATGAAAGTCCGTGGAGGCCTAACTCGTCGATGTCGCTGCCACAAGGACATCGATGTGGTGGACAAATCGATGCTCCCAATCGTATTCCTACAGCTATTCGTAAACTTTCGTTATCCAGTAATGTACCAAGGTTACTTGATGGTAAAGTATGTAGCCAGTAACTGGATTCCTTTGTCGAAATACCTAGAAAGCGGGCGCAGTCTATGTCACAGTGAAAATTGTTCAGTAAGCATTTCTGCACATTCTGCACCAATGGGATATCCCACCGTTTTTGTGAGTTAGGTTCCAGTGGAATATCCTCGCCGGGACAGAGACGTAACCATGCTTCTATTGCCTCGGTAGCAAAGGTCAAGTTCAAATCATTCTTAAGAATTTTACGTGACAAATCATGAACACTATGTACGGAGCCAAGGAAAGCTGGCAGCGCAATATTTGAAACCTTAACTCTTATACTGATACCTCTAAATCTAACAGGTAAAGTAGTCCAGCTAGATGAGACTAAAGATAAATTTACAATTTTTTCCAAAGCTATTTTGAGATTAAGGTCAATTTGTTTTAAAAAATCAGAACATTTCCATGCTGGACTCGAGCGGAGTAAATAAGTAAATTTAGGAACAAGAACGCAATATTTTAAAATAGTAAGCGCTATATGAGAATTAAGAATATATAGTTTATTAACATGTTCTAAAAATTTATCAAATTTTACTTTCAAAAGAGGTTTCATACTCTCTATAAATAACGGCGCTCCAAGGAGGTAAAGAGAATCCGCCTCAGTTACTTTAATGCCAGGAGATATATTGTTAAAATTTTGAAACAAACTGTGTCTATGAGAAGACAAACGGCCACGAATGAAAAGTTCACATTTAGCATTATTTAATTCAAGGCCAATGTTTTTAAAATTTTGAATAATTTTTTGAAGGTCATTTTGCACGACTTCTTGCTTTCCTCCTAGGGTTCCGTCATCTAGGTACCAAACATTGAGTTTGGATTTCAACTTTGAAATAATCGGTTGAATTCCCAAACTAAACAATGCTGGGCCCAGTGGATCGCCCTACTGAACTACGTCGGCTGAGTCAATTAAATGATTTTCGTAAAATAAATTAGAGTTTTGACTGTAACATTGCCAAACATAATGGTAAATTTCCGGGGTATGTTTCGCAACCTCCTTTAGCAGGGTTGAGCTGTCGAGCGAGTTAAAGGCATTCCTAAGGTCAACTTTCAAGAGAACACCTGTTTGACAATTCGTTAAAAAAGTACGCACTGAATGTACAGCTGCCCCTCAACCTCCTCTGCTACCGAATCCTAACTGAATAGGCTGAAATTTTGACTTTAGATCGGAGGTTATGTGCCTACATGCTAATTTAAAAGTTAAACGTCTAAAAGTGGAACCGTCTAAAAGTGGAATACCGTTATCTTTTTTTAAAGGCACATAACCTTGCTCCGTATATGATTTTAACAAAATTGGGATTTACATTGCCAGAAAGCATAAAATTACTTAATTTTGTTATGTCGCCCAAAAGAATTCGGCCGGCGTCACCGGCGGACGCGCTTATAAGATCTTTTAGATGTTAAGACGTAATTCCGTCAATGCCGCCGGCAGAGCCGTTTGAGAAACACATAATTGCCTCCAATGTATCGTTTTCCGAAACTTGTAATGGCTGATAAGAAGGATCAGGAGGTGACGGTAGAAGCAAGGAGGAATTGGCCTTAGAATGCTTCTGATGTAAGCTTTCAAGGTTGTCAGGCGCCAGGATATCATCTGAAAATAAAATACGCGATGCGTTTTTTAAATCACCTTCCATAACTTTAGACTCAACCACTTTTTTTAAATCAAAATTGTGCGGTCTTGGAGCTATGGATTTATCTATCGGTGAATTTAAATTTTGAAAAGAATTGTTTTAAAGCTGGGACGTAATTGACTTACGCCCTGTTTTGTCAACATGAAAATGAAAATATGCAAAGTAAAATAATTTTTGCCAACTAGTTGCAGTGTTAAAAGTAAAACAATTTTGAATGGCATTTGATAAAGCTTTAGCTAGCTGCATCCTCGCACCTCTAGGAATCCTCCTAAGTATTGGTACATTACGGTGATAATAATAAATTTGGTTCGAAATATTTTGAAAATTGGTTTGTTTAATATCTCTGATTGGGCCATTAGAGGGGACTGGAGGCTGTGAAACCGAAATTGACTGTGTATATGTATATTTAAACCTCTTTTACCTTTAAAAAGCCTACCGTCCGAACAAATTCGACATTATAGGAATTCCGGTTGAGAGTTGGTACGAGCGATATTCATAAACTAATTATTATATCTCAAATAAACTTAAAGTTGCTGAAGACTGCTGCGTCGCTTCCAGTCAGTTAGGGCGGACCACTGAGTGTAGACCTTTGCTCAGATGTAGGCATGCCGTATAGCGCACTAAAAGTAAAAGTAATATTTGAAATACAGACATAATTATAGATTACTACATAAATATTAAAATACTTCCAAGGTTTTTCCAAATATTTAATAAATATACTTATTCCTTGACAGTTGACAAGCTTCGAAATACAATATTACCACGTTTGACAAAAAATGTATCTGAAATCATAAAAACCATATTTATTTAAATTTTATCAACATTTTACGATAATTTTAAAACCTAAAAATAGTAAAAGTTTTTAAAATTAATTCATTTAAATATACTTATCATATACTTATAATAATTAAAAATTCTGAGACTTTTCCCCAACCTATTATGTAGCGAAGCATGGTCTTCGAGGCTCTTAGTCATACTTTAAGATCGTTGAAATAGTTTATTAATTCACTTCGCAATAAAAAAATATCGTCGTGTTTCAATGTGAATTAATATTTTACAAGAAATCTAATATCTTCCCCATTCCAGCGGCCCTTGAAAAACTAAATGAACGTTCCTAAATGAAACCGAGTAGCTCACAACCGAGGGCTTACCGGATTTTACTAATTTAATGCAGATTTTCCTTCCAAAAAGGAAAAAAAATTGTAGTCACGGTGTAAGTGTTAATTAATTTAAACAGATTGCTTCACGGCGATGAATTTCACGTTACCCTTTATAATAAAGAATATCATGCCTAACAGCTTTACTTTTTGTAACAAAAAGCGATCTATTTAGGAGGGGAAGGCGTCTTTCTTGTTCTTTCCCCATCGACAATGACGGTAAGGATTTTTCAAAGGCTGCGTAAAATATTCTTATGCATTTTTTGAATAATAATTAAATGATTGTGTGAAAAACATCCTAAAATTTTCCACGAGGTACATTCCAAAGCACTTTATATAACCTCATATAATTTTTATAATTTATAATTTTTCGGAATAAAAAAACAACAACATGCAAATATGTTCATATTCCAGATAAATTTCACCAAATTTCATCCAGATCTGTATCGTCGTTTTGGCGTGATTAAGCAATACTGATCTGTCCATCAAAACTTTACTTTGACATAATTCAAACAGGAAGTAGGACAGAATGGCAAATGACTCGCAAGGGACATGAGGTTAATTCCCCGTACCTATAACACCAGAATATTTCTTTTGTAATTTTTGTATGTAGTTAACAAGAAGTTAAATAAAATCCATAGGAGAAACTTTTGCTAAAATTAATGTCACTAGTAAATCCGTATTAATGGTCTAGTTCTGAATTTAGCTCCCACATATTTGTGATTACTTTAGACGAGTATTATATATAGACGTTTATATATTAGCATCTCGGATACTACTGTAAAAAACTGATTAATATTTTGTAATAACTCTAGGATTCAAATACCTTTGGGGTTTTATTGATTAAAAATAATCATTATTACTTTATTAAAACAATAATCATTATTATTAAATAATAAAAATTATTAATTAGCGCTATCTGTTTGTCACCCATCGAAGTTCAGTCACCTAAGTACTATTTCCGATATATTTTAACTAAGACGTCAGGAGTGACATTCCTATTGAACGATAGTGCATTGTTAGCTGCTTCTCTAAAAATAATCGTGATGTTGTTTACGCGCGCGTATACGTCCCATTTCTGAACGAACAGTATGCGAGGAGCTCGGTAACCAGCAAGCTTATAATGTCAGTCGTCCATCTAACCGCTAACTGATACATAGGGGACATAAACGTAGTACACTCTTCAAAGCTTTTTTTTTATTTATTTTTTATTGTCAGCATACTTTGAGGCAATATTCTTTTGTTTAAAATCAATAAAATTTAAATTACACAAGTTTGCTTTGGATAAAATTAAGATGCCGATAAATGTACACCGGAGAAGCTTTGCTTTTATTTTGATTTTATGCGCCGCGGCTAAAGGTAAGTTTACTTTTTAGTTTTCAGAGTTATAATTTTATGTTATATTTTGTTTAAATTACTATCAAGAGAAAATTGTTTTAACAGGTATTTTATTGTTTCTACACTACGTTTCATTTATATGTTTGACTATGTGCTGTGATGTGTTTATTGTCATTCATTTTTATTTCATTGTATGTTATTGTAATTTTTTTAGATAATTATCAGTGTTAGGTATGACAGGAAATTGCGCACTAACCAAATGAGTCTCGTGATCTCCCTGTAGTCCTCCGTTGTTGTATAATGTATTTATTATATGCAGATGTCATTGTTAACTTAATTATATTCATGTTGTGTTCAGGGCTCTACATCACTTAGAAAAAACATCTACAATATTATTAGATCATACCAATATACGCACTATTATTGAGCCCCTGAAATGTATCGTTTTATGTTACTGTGTTTATATGTATTAATTTACTATTTTAAATGTACATCAGTAACTAACATTGTATTTATATCTATGTAGAATCTCACAATACTTTATTACACCTAAAATACACTTACATCATTAAAGTTTTAACTTTAACACCTAAATCTAAATCGAATAATTATTACTTATATGTTGAATATTTAAAATTTGAACTATAGAAATCCTACGGATACAGCGGGAATATATACAAAATTTTACGAAAGTGTACAAAAAATTCTTATAAATTACATATATCTGATTTATCAATATTAATGTAATAATAATAACTAATTAACAATAATTTTACGTGTTTCAGGAAACATAATAGTTACGTTTTATACACAATGTTCCGGCTATATATTTTTGATAAAATAGGATTTATAGCATATTATCGATGACTTTAAACAGCAGTAGTCTCAATTTTGTATTCCATATCAGCTATGAAATACCTAAGTACAGTTTTGGAAAATAGACACAGTTACTATTTTGAAATTTGCCTGTAAAATTGCCTGTAAAGTTCCACTTAAGGACACATAAGTTTCAACCGTTGTCAAGAAAGTTGGTGAAAGAAAGGTTGGGGAAAATGTATATTGGTGATCGCAGTACCAGGCGACTTGCACCTTTAGTCTACGCTGCTTCTTAGAGGTGTGCTGAATTTAGGTCTGGTAAATTCCACGTGATTATCCTTCTATTTTTCGGTAGCATTTGAATTTTTCCCCATAGTAAAGTACATACAGCCCTCATAGGATAAAAACAGATGATGCATTCTTAAGACATTACCACACGGAAGCATAAAACGATGTAAAATGATAAGCATAGTATTTCCTAAATTATAGATTGTCTCTAAAAATTCGTAATTTATTGGTATTTCCAAAGATTAAATAGATAAGTGGTCAAAGTATGTAATAGATCATATACGGAAAGATAATGTGCCTATCCTCCACGAGGAAACTCAACAGCAACAGCGCTTATTAAAACGCGTAACACAATACAAGACGCGTGTATCAAACGACAATTTGATGCGTTCGGTCACAATCTAGTTGAGCTCGTTAAACAAAACGTGACGTAACCAATTCCTAAAATTATGTGCGCAATATTGGTGTCATGGTGGCGTCAAATTAATGTAAGGGTTTTATATACTACATCCAACTGGATATTTGGGGCGATTGGCAATTAGAACGGGTTGGGGCACAAGAAGGGACATCTATTCCGAGCTCGGATTTATGTTTCTTAACGTATGAGTACAAAACTTCTGATATATTTGTCTTATTTTTATATATGTTTCTAATATCTTTTTCTTTTATTTACCTGTAAATTTATCTAATATGAGAATAACATAAAACATTTTGGATTATTATGAAGTATAACTGTAGTAAGTATTAATAACACTTTTAAGGCGTTTCTTGTTTATTTTAGAATATATGTGTGAGACTTAAATTCAATCCGCATATAAAAAGTTTTTTTTTTCAATATTTACCTACAATTTATGTCACTACTAAGAGTGCAATAAGCTCGCAATATGACACTTTGTTCTTAATAATAACTGGTTAAAGACGGATTGAGCGTGTGGTAACGAACAGCCTTGAATATCGTTATGGCAACCGATAAATAGCGGGATAACCATCTCTAAAAATATTAGACCAAAATAATCGACTAAAGATGGGCAGCAGCGTCTAAGGTGCGAGTGGTCTGGTACTGCGATCGCCAATCCGCTTGCCAAGCGTGGCGATTATGGCAAATCCTCCCTATGAGAGAGGCCTATGTCCTGCAGTGGAATTTATAGGCAGATAGGTATGCATGTATGTAAAGACGGATTGCTTAAATTTTGCGATAACTACCCGCGTGTTAGATATACAGTAGAAATAGGTTATTACATTTTAGCGAATGAGTGAACGAATTAAAAAAATTAACTCAGTAAAATTGTGGGAACATTCTTATTAACCTAACCACTGTGTCTCACCAGCATCAATTTAAATGTTTATGTGATATTTTTAAATCTCTTTTAAAATATCATACGCCTCTTGGGAGCGTAAATGAAATTTACCGTACCATGATTATGGACATGGTTACTGTAATTATGAAAATAATACACAACCTCCATGGACGAGTGACGAACACACCGTTTTTATTTTGTGTCGTCAGCTCTGAGGTTCCAGGATCGTTTCCGGGTCGGGTCAAGGCAGAAAACACTTTTTATACATTTTCTCTGGTCTGGCTGTTTGCAGCACCTTCGTTTTATTCTGAGTCCATAATACTAGTGATTCAGCTGCTTTTTTTGGAATCAGAGCATGTATGTAATGTTGTCCCTATAAATGTATGTATATATCTATGTATGTACAAAATGTATGAACAGATTATATTAATATCCTTTCGGGAAAGATATGCGATATCTATATTTCCAAAAGAATACTTACGATGAACACAATTGAATACTCATGATTTATATTAATAATTGTTAAAAACTCAAATTAAATCAATTGTTAATATATATTAATAATTGATATAGTTTGAATTTTAGATATTTTCGTGAATAAAACATTTCGAAAATAAAACATTTTTCTTTCATAATTAAATAAATGAGGGATATCAAAATGGCGACGCGCTTAAGCGCATTAGAGAAAATGTTTTAATATATTTTGTGCGCCTTTCCAGAGCGTTGGAAACATCTGCGGGATCTTATGTATAAGATATTTTGTATAAAGTCATAATCGTATTTTCACGTGAATAATTTTGTTAATTTTTAACATAGTATAGCATGTCTGGTGTACTTTTTATTACTTTATAAATGAAAGAGTTATAACAGTTATTCATGTTATTTATTGTTGTAAATTATGCCTAAACATCAATTGCATTATAGCGTTGGTCTAAACATTGAATATTAGCATCGAACTTTTTCCACGATAGCCGAGTGGTTCGGTGGTCGGAATTTCGAGTCGAGAGACCCGAGTTCGATCCCCAGGTGGCAGGCTCGTACCAATGGGTTTTTTTAAATGTTATGTACGAATTATATCGTTGGCTTGGACATAAAGACGGCGACGGGCTCACCACCTGTCACGTTGTCCCGAAAATATCTTCGGTGGAAGGTGGGTCGAAGGGACTTAATTGTCTTGGCTAGACCTCTGTCTACCCCTGTATTGGGAATTACGTGAAGATATTTAATTTTTTTTATTTTTTCTCAGGTCTAACATTATCTTTTCTCATACGGTTTGATAAATAATGAGAGCAGCAAAATTACTTACATAGCAAAATATTTGTAATAAAAGATCAACGTTTCTGATCACCCAACCACTCAGCGGTTAGGTGATCGGAATTCGAATAAAAAGACCCGACGTCGATCCCCACATGTTAGGTACGTACCAATGGGTCTTTTAAAAAAACTTATGTACGATTTATGTTGCTAGACGTAAAGACGGCGACTGGCTTACTATATGTTACTTTGTTCCAAAAAAAGTCGTCGTTTTAAGTTGGGTCGGCATAATTGTCTTGACATCTGTCTATCCTTGTATTTGAAATGGCGTGAAGATATTTTTATTTGTACACATTAAAACATAAAACAATTTCAACAGTAACCATTAACAATTTCATACAATAATAGATGAATTAGGTATTATTCAATTTTACCTAAACGGAACTACATTATTGTTATCATTTTGTCACTGCACTACATGTTAATCAACGTCCATTCGAATAATACGAAAATAGCTACGCGTCACGGTTTAACGTCGAATTAAAATTGCACAAAATAAATGCCTGAGTTTAGTATTGATTAAAAGCTTCAGTTATGTTGTGCTGCTATTTAAAATAATAATGGTTTTGTATAAGATAAGTGAAACCTTTTTATTTTTAATATAAATCAAATGCCATTGATTTTATTCTTTGAAGTTTTCCATTCAACGGGGATGCAGAACGTGATACATTTACAAATATACAATATACATTTACAAATAACAGTGGTAGAGCCAAGCATAAGCTTTTGTTGTTGCATGAATGGGCCGGCTCGACCGGGGAAGTACCATGACCTCACAGAATACCGGCATGAAGTAGAAGTCTAACAAACTTCTGCGTTTCGTCTGGTGAGTGTAGGTAACCGGAGGCCTACACCCCACCCTCCCAAATTGAGGGGTGGGGGCATAAGAAGGCCGGCCACGAATCTGTTATGCCTCTGGTGTTGCGGGTGTTCATGGGCGGCGGTAATCACTTACCATCACGTGAGCCACCTGCTCGTTTGCCTCACTTTTCCATAAAAAAACTTCAAATAGTCTCTAAGAGATTGCAGCCCATGGAATCTTAGAGATCAAATATTTAAAAAAGAATAGAGTAGAATAGAAAGAAATATCTCACAAATTCCTCTTGGTTGAGGACTTTTGAGACCTTCTTTTCTTTTAATTTATATCGCATTCATAACAGAATACCTCAATCTACAATAAATAATCATACTGTCTCATTCTACACACTTGCTTCTTACACTTGTGCCAACATCATTTGATATTAGATGGATCCAGAAGAATCTTAAACTAGCTCTGTCGACTGAAGAAAATTTTAACTTAAATTAAAAACATATGCATACATAAAAACCACTGAAAGTTACTGTAGGCCATTGATATATCCCGTAAAGGAGGGTTTGCTTCAATCGCTTGGCAAGTAGACTGGCGTTCGTAGTGCCAGATATCTCGTACCTTAGACGCTGCTGCCCGTCACCGGTATGTTAAATCTTGGTTTGGTATTTTTCGAAATATCGCCATCTTTCGGTGGACAACAACATTTGCAAGGCTTTTCCCTTAGTGGCCTCTTACGAGACCCACGGGAAGAATGGGAACTTTCTATATTCATAAGTAACCGCACATCAATAATAACTTTAATAGACGTAAGAGTATACCATCCTCTTACATCCGTGGATGTCATAAGAGGCCGCTAAAAGAAAATCTCATTGCAACGACAGACAGCGGGATAACCAATACGAATGATACCAGATAATCATTCAAGATACCGGTTAATAGATCTTCTCTTACAGTAGAGGCCCATGTCTTGCAGTAGACTTTTACATATGACACGTTCACGTCATTTCCAATACAGGGGTTGACAGAGTTCTAGACAATTAAGTCGTTTCGACCCACTTTCAACCAAAGATATTTTTGGGTCAACGTAACTGGTGGTGATCCCGTCGCCGCCTCAATGTCAAAGCCAATGATATAATTTACATAAGTTTTTGAAAAAACGTATTGATACGAGCCTGTCACCTGGGCTTGAATTGAAATTAATTAATTAATTGCCAACTCGGGTCTCTTGAATTGAAATTCCGACAACCCAACCACTCGACTATAGCGAGCCTCTAAGTCCCCTCCCTCTAAGTCTCGTGACGCTATAAATATTATTATAAATAGTATAAATCTTTTCGCTATTCGCAACAACATGACAACGTGACAGGTGGTAAGCTTGTCGTCATCTTTATATCCTAGCTAACGATATAAATCGTGCATAAGTTTTGAAACAACTCATTGGTACGAGCCTCTATCACTTGGGGATCGAAATCGGCCCTCCTGAGTGGATTTCGAAATAATCTACATCTCTGGCTATCGTGAATATAAGTGAATGCTTCAAAATATAGAACACACAACATAATTATACAATAATGCAGAATTATTAACACCTAAAATTTGGACATGGCAACAAACCCAAAAATGTACATCACAGCTGACAATGATTTTAGTAACGGTCAAGTACATCACGGTCTTTCAATAAAGCAGGTTCAATTTCTTTTGTCTCGTGTCTTATAAGGAAGTTATTCTTCATTGTATTCAAGGATGTTACTTTTTATTTAATTATGATGGAGCGGCAGTCGGGTACACGAGTTGCCTCTTCTATGGTTGGTATTTGAGATGATAATAATACTACACAATTCATGATTTTTATTCTACTTTCGAGCAATTTTCCATACTGGGGTAGGCAGAGTATGTATAATGAAGTTTTTTCAACCCACTTTTCATCGATGTTCTAGTTTCCAAGGTAACGGTAAAATATCTTTGCGTGCATATATATATTTACTTACATAAATATTTATATCAACATATAAACATTCATGTCTCGAGTACAAACATTCATATTCATTATACAAATCTTTACCTCTAAAGGGATTTAAACCCGTAGCTCCGAAGGCTGGGTCACTAGTAACTCGCTTAACGAGTCCTTTGATTTTCATTTTAATATAAAATAATAGATTTTTTTTACATTATATCTTTTATATATAAGGGAAACATAATATTTTAATAAAAAAAATAAGTAAAACAAGACTATGATTTAATAAGTAAAACTTAGACATACACATGATTTTTCTCTCATCCACACAATCACTTCTAATATTTGTGTCATTTAGAGTTACATTTTAAAACTGTATTTCATCGCAAAGGCGGATTTCGTAAGGGTATCGCCCCTATATGTTTTGCAATGTGCTAATTCTTTCACTTGGGAGAAATAACATTAAATTGCAGAGGTCCGTGCTCCCAATGCTTTTCCACTAACGAACCGATAATTCAGAGGGAGGGCGATGCGTTTATTATCCATTCTTCTAGGTATCTTGGCTATTTCGCCTGCAAAGACTACTTCGTATTTATTAATTTTTTATTTTAAAACAAAGAACTAGTGTTTGTTTTAATTTTTTTTTTCAATTTTATCAAATTAAATGTGATTGTTCGTGGTTTACACTTTTCACTACTTTACATTCATATGTACATACTCTCACGCATGCTGTCAGTTAGAGGTCGAGACAATTATTATTTTCGATTATCACCTCATTTCACGGGTGCTTATTTGGGAATTGATATGAGTTGACCCCGTAAGTGTGTGTTTACAATTATTATTATATTGTATGAATTGAAACGCTTCATACCTGTTTATTTAAAATTAGAATGAGGTATTTATTTATTTGTTTAAAATAGCCTACATGCATACCTAATTTTTAGGTGATCACCGTCTTAGTGTCCAAAGTTTCGGTACAATATTCAAGCAGAGATAAATATTTATATAAATGTCTATGACACGAATACATCTCACAAATTCAGTTTGCTCCTAACGGTATTCAAACCCGCAAGAACCATTCGATGGTAGGGTTACTACCAACGAGTCTATGAGGCCTTTAGTTATTAACAAATGGAATATTTAAGTAATACTATTGCTTAAATATTGTAACAAATTATTAATATTATAAGAGATAATCTATGTTACGATAGCCGAGTGGTTCGGTGGTCGGAATTTCGAGTCGAGAGACCCGAGTTCGATCCCCAGGTTCAGGGCAGGCTCTTATGTACGACTTATATACGAATTATATAGTTGGCTTGGATATAAAGACGGCGACGGGTTCATCACCTGTCACGTTGTCCCGAAAATATCTTCGGTGGAAGGTGGGTCGATGGCACTCAGTTGAAGAATTTTTAATCTCAATTTTTAAATCTCAATTTGTTGACGAACGGCACTCTCAAATTGAGACGTTTGTCAAAGAGAAGGTGTGATAAAGAGAAGATGCCGTTAGTGCGTTTAGGTACTAATACAGATGCTGTTGCACAGTCAAGAGAAGTAGAGTCGATTCTTTGAGTAATATAATTAGGGAGAATGTCCCATGACATAGTACAAAAATAAAATGAGATCTTTGGGACTATCTCTGAATTGTTATTATTTCCCAATCATGTTGTTTAAATGAATAATATTCAACTGCTACATCAGTGTTCTATTATTTTAGCCCATCACTTAACATAAATCAATAAATAGCCTTTATTAACTTACTACTAACGTTACATTCACATTTTTTCCATGACTTTCTGTATATATATCTTTACAAACTAATTTAATTTTATATGACCCTCGATCACTCTTATTGTCTCTGACTCTCATTGATTGTTACTAGTTTACGAGTATATAGGATGCGATTGATTCGAGTTCGATTCCCAATGCGTTCCACTTATGTTAATAGTTGTAATTTCATAGAATACATAAAAGTGAGTTTTTCCAAGTGCTTAGTGGCAAGTGAAATGTAGAAAATAGAGAGATACGTGAAATCAGGTTTCAAAAAAGGCCTTGCTGTGAACTGTATTTACTTATTACCAATTAAAATTCCTAAATTGCCAACGAAAAATTTTTCCGTAATGAGTTTGGCCTTGTATCAACTGAACTACTTAAAAGGAATGTACGAGTATGCGTCGGGTCGCTTAATTTCCAACCCAAATTATATTATTCATCCTTAACTCAAACTACCGTTGAGTTGTTTCATTTAAATTGTTGTAAAAACAGATTATTCTTGTAGCAAACCGCCATTTGGTACTAAAATGAACATGATGTCATATCTTATTCTCCTCTCTTAGAGGTCTGAAGGTCTGACTGACTCTATGATTACATCCATTGCATCGTAATATATGAATTGGATAGATACACATTATATTTTTTTTGTATTTTTAAAGTATAATTTTTCAATTAGTTTGTATTTGACTACGCAATGAAATAGAATATTTCAATAAGCTTGGCACAATCTGAATGTTGAATGAATGGTGAAGAAAAAAGAGGTTTGTTTTACTAAATGAGTTTGTTATTGATGTTTGATAAATAAGGTTTTGAATATGTAATGAAAATTAAGGATAAATTAATAGATACAATTCAAACAAAAGGTATTGTGCTTATTTTCAATCCACTTCGAAAAATTTTAAGTTATACACATTTACTACATAAAAGTCAAGATAAAGCTACTTGTACCACTTACCTTGCCCCAATGTACCAACTGATAATTCAATCGAATTGCCACGGCATTCCTTGAAAGACTTATCAGCTATTTAACTACTACAATTAACAATATTTGTTGTGTATTCGAATAAATTAATGAATCTGAATGATGTGAACATATAAAAGGATTATGACACTTGGTAATTTATTAATTATTTAATTTCGCGTTGCACTTTGTTTGTTTCTTGACAGTATACTGTCAGAAATGGAGAGATACGTAATAATATTTATTTTAAATATATTTTTATTTCATGATGTCATCATAAAAAATATATACCTTTCAAGGATATTCCAAATATTGGGGTAGGCAGAGATCTAGACGAATATGTCATTTCGACTCAGCTTTCATCGAGGCCTGTTTAGGAAATTTTTTATAGAAAAGGAAGGCCAACAAGCAGGTGGCTCACGTGATGGTAAGTGATTACCGCCACCCATGAACACCCGCAATATCAGAGGCATGGCAGATGCGATGCCAGCCTTTGAGAGAGGTGTGGGCCTCCGGTTCCCTGCACTCACCAGACGAAACGCAGAAGTTAGTTAAACGTCTACTTCTCGCCGGTATTCTGTGAGGCCGTGGTACGTCCCCAGTCCAGCCGGCCCGTTCATGCAACAACAAAAGCTGGTGCGTGGCTCTACCACTGTTGAAAAGGAGACGGTAAAAATTATGCCGTCGCTTCGCTTAATAAATATGACATTTTAAGTAACTTAATTACCTAATCAGCTATTCTTCCGGGAGACATCTACATCCTGTACTTTCTTTTAAGATTATTGTCTGGACGAATAAAAGCTATTACGTAATTTCCTTGAATTAGTAAGACTGTTGATTAAGTAGGTGTTGATTACGTTTTGAGACTATATTGTTATTGTCTACGATATCTGTGAACGAGTAGCGTACACCGGTTTTCTTGGTGTTGCCAGCCATGGGGTCCCAGGATAAATTCCCGGTCGGGTCTATGTAAAAAACTTTTTTTCTTCATTATCTCAGCTCTGGGTGTTTGTGACACATTCGTTGTTTCTAATTTCAAAATAAAAGTGATTAAGTTACCCTATCAATTTATGTATGCATGAGTGATTGTATTACCAAATTATGATTTTAATTTTTGACACTACAATTAACTTGAACATCAGAAAAATCACTTTTTTAAAACCTCTAAATTTTCATATATGTTATTTAGAATAGTTCATTTAAAAGTAACAAATAAAGATGCCTACTTTTCAAAGTAAGTGCTAAAAACTATGGTTGCATTAATTATTTCATAGATTAATTGGTTTGTTTAGAGTACTCGTAGTTTGACCTATTTTTATTACCACTCAAAATTTTCCCGGGCTATAAAATTTATGGCATCATTATTGGAAGCATTTGTATAAGATTAGTTTTAATGTCTACGAAAATTTTATGTTAACTTTACTATTATGGAGATGAAATATTTATTATTTCCCTATTAACAGTTAATGACCACGCATTAAGCGCAATGCCACACCAAATTCTGAAATCGGATACAATTCAAAAATCAAACCTTTTTTTACCATATCTTACCTTTACTGTCTGTGAGTCATAAGCGCTCCGCTGTGCTAGCAAATATTCACTTCGAAATATCTTAGATTTTTATCTCATATTTTCGTAATATCTTAGATTATATCATAGATTTTCGAAATATTTTTTGAAACCCAAAGACAATGAAATCATTTTATTTTAGAATGTGTTGGATGCTTTATGGAAGATGAAACTGAAATAGCAAAAGTTAAATCGGGAAGTTCATTTTATCAAGAATGTAGGTGTGAAGAACCTGGACCAACAGGGGCTAACTTAAAATGGTTTGATGTTAACGATCAAGAAATAATAGTATTAGGGTAATGATCTTTTGTATCAACTTATTATAATTTCTTTAATTAAAATTCTTTTTTCTTTTACATTTCGTTTGTTTTTTCCTAAAGTTAATGATTTTTATAAGACCAGGTATAAAATCGAATGTATATACAGAATGGCTTGATGACAACACATATGGCTTGTATATTTCAAACATTACTAAATCTATTTCTGGAAGTTACAAGTGTGTGACAAACTATAATGGACAACAATTTACAAGAATTTATAATGTAGAAGCTTACGGTAAGCTAAATACAAAAGACAATGCGTTAAATTCTGTGTTTAAGTAACAACATATAATAAATTAAATTTATTTTTATAGATCCGCCATATTTTGTTAATACAGCAGATACACAATATATAGTTAATGGAAGAGACGAGTTGATTATTTGTGAAGCTCGAGGTGAGACTGATCCATTTATGAGTTGGCATAAAGATGTGGATGGATTTGTTGAGGTACATAAAAATTACCTAAAATAACAATAGTGAAATTTAAATATAATAATTCGCATTATTATCATTTATCTTAAACCAAAATATTTCATTATATTTATTTAGAGTCGCAGTAGCCTAGTGGTCAGGGTATTTGCTTTATGCCTATGTGACCCAGGTTTAATACCAGTTTTATGCGTTGAATATACTACGAGCTTAGCAGCGAAGTAAAACATCACCAGGAAACATTCGTGTCTGAGAAATATCAAATAATATTCGAGAAAAGGTCTTACCTAAGCACTAGGCATTTACAGACTGCTACTATACTGAATTTTAAGAGGTTTAAATTTATTATCTTTCAGATATCAGACGATGACAAGTATGAGATGATTTCTTCTAGAGGATTGGTAATTAAAAATGTCGCTAAAGAAGATCAAGGAATTTATAAGTGTACTGCATCAGACTTAGAAACTGGTGAAGGCATTGATAAAGATATTACAGTTAAGGTGAAAACTAATGAACGCATAAAACTTTTATCATCATTTTAGCAATACAATTAAAATAAATGAAAATTTTTCCAATTATAGGTAACTTACATGCCTGTAATTGATGGCCTTATTGCAACGCCGAGAGCAAGAGTAGTTGAAGGTAAATATCTGGATATAGAATGTATTGCAAATGGAATGCCACATCCCGACTATGTTTGGAGAAAAGTTTCCGAAGGGTAGGTCTAATCGCATTTAACTTAAAATATAGTTTTATTCGTTATTGTTATCAATAAGTTATTGTTTCAGAAATCATCTGACATTAACGTAACGTGGCAACAAATAGCAAATAGAATTATATTTCATAATATTACTGCAGAAGACAGTGGTATTTATGAATGCAATGCTTATAACAGAGCGGGTAATGCAACTAAAGAAATCAGTATAGATGTAAATATGAATTGATTATTTTTATTATTTTTGCTTGTTTATTATAACATTAAAAAAACTAATCTCTATCAATGATCTATCGTAATCATTCTGGATGGTACTGAATAATAGATTTTTGTTTTTATTGTCCTTGTTATATATGTAACAAGTTATTTTTATAATTTGCCTAAATGTTAAGATTTTTTTTACATTTACAAAGAAATGTACTATATCAATTTTCAGGTATTAGTGGCACCAAAAATCAAGCAATTTAATAACATTTCAGTGGTAGAAGGACAAACGTCTCAACTAATATGTAAAGCATTTGGTAGACCGAGACCTGAAGTTACAATTAATTTTGGAATTGAAATTGAAGGAGAAGCATACGATCATAACAAAGGGTTAGAATATCACTTTCAATGGTAACATTAAAAAAAGTATACATAGTGTTGTAATGAAAATTATGTTCTCTTTTATAGAGTCTTTTGGAATATTTCGAATACAAACGAATATGAATCTACATTTGAATTGTCATTTAATCCAGTGAAGAGAATATGGCAGGGATTTTACACCTGTAACGCAAGTAACGAAGGTGAGATTTGAACTTAAAATGTCATAAAGTGTAAAGCGTATTTAAAATAATCAATTTATTTTTTTACAGTGGAGACTGTGTTGAAATCGATTTATATGACTGTGTTACATAAACCGTATTTTGAGACAACATCAGAGGTGTTGTGGGCTTGGAATGGAAAAACCGTTAATTTAACCTGTGAACATGAAAGTAATCCAACATCAGAAATTACTTGGAGGTACCTAGTTGTGTACATACAATTAATTTTCGTCAATCAATTTTTATACATAAAAATACATTACAGGTACATAGGAAACAACGTAACTACAGCCGAACAAGTAGAAATCAATCAAATGTTGATAGAAAAACTTCGTAATAACTATGATTTTTTTCTTCAACTTATTATTGATAAGTCTTCTCTTTATGGGGTTTACGAATGTGTTGCTAAGAATGAATACGGAGAAGCAATGAAAAAAATCACTCTTCAAGAAGGGTTTACGCCACCGGCGATTAAAAATGTAAGATTCATTTTTATAATTATTTGTATAAATCAATATTGATTCAGCATTTATTTTAATTAAATAAAATTCTTAATTTTAGTAAAAGTAAGTGCGATACACGTAGATTCTTTTAAAAATATAATTATAAAACATTTCAACATTATTTAGTTGAAAATTAATCGATCATTTTAGACATTATAACCGGTGTATGATTTTTTTATTAACGTTTCTTCACTCCAGCGGGATAATTCAAATCTAAAGGAGTGTAATTTTATTTATTGCAATCCATCGTGGATTGCTTCAAATATTTGCTTGCTTTCTGCCAATTATACAGTTTTCGATGGTACCGCCGGTTTCAGCGCCTAGTCTGATGGGGATTATTAAAGATACTTGTATTTGATGCTAGTAATTAAGTCTTTGAATGATAGTTGGAAATTTAAGTAAGCGTGTGAGCAGTAGTTAGTCTTAAGTCTGTAAATAAGATCTAAGAAGTCCCTTGCCAATAGTAGGGGTATTATTTAAGGATGTAGAAAGAAATAAGTATAAACATTACGATAATTTATACTAATATGACCGGCAAGAAGAGAGTTATTATTATCCCAGATTTCAGAACGATGACAATTAGTTGAATATTGCGCACGGTATCGATTACCGGAACCGATAACCTTGCGCGATATTCAACTAATTTGGGATCGTACTGCACTTAGTACGCGTTTAGATAACAATTCAACATCGAAGAAACTGTCATCTTATTATGTTTCCTTGATAAATAAAAAAATCACTATAAAATGTTTTTTAATAATATGTCAATATCCCTACAGTCGATATTATTATAACTGTTAAAAAAATCTATGAAGGCTACGTAAGAACTGAAGAACTTGTCTGTGTGATTTCGATTTTACAGTCTGTAAAATCGAAATCACACAGTGTGACAGTGTGTTTTTGATACTTAAAATTAATTTTAATTTGTTATAAACACAGATTTTGTAATTTTCATTATTTTTATGTATTCTAAAATTCAAACAATAGAAGATTCTCTGAAATTATTAGTACGAAGGCAAAGATAAGTAACATAAATTGAAGACCTCCGTGGACGAGTGGCGTAAACACTGGTTTTCAAGGTGTCGTCATCTAGAGGTCCCGGTCGGGTACAATGTAGAAAAACCACTTTTTCTACATTTTCTCGGGTCTGGGTGTTTATGGTGTCTTCATTGTTTCCGATTCCCATACCTCAAGTGCTTTAGCATCTTACATTGGGATCGGAGTAAAGTATGTGATGTTGTCCCTATCTATATCTATCTATCTATATGTGTATATGTATAAATTAAAAATATTACTGAAAATAAAAAAAAAATAATGGATTAATAATTGTATTAATGAAATAAAAATATATGTAGTTGTACGGCGATTACCCGAAAAACAAAACGCATAAATATTTTGTTTTGAAAATTGTACATTCTACCCAAAATTTAATTTTGTCATCTATAACCTATAATCCATCTTGTGTAACCGATCTTTATGTCGCTTCGTTTCATTTCAGGTAACGATACTTGAAATAACATCCACATCTGCTACCTTCGATATTATTGGGCCTACCGAAGTAAATGGGCCGGGTGTAATTGGGTTTACGACGGAATACGACGAATCAAACAATTACGACATCACTGACATCCATATCAACAGAACTTGGTCCGTTGATAGACCATATAAAGTGGACAAACTGAAACCAAATACAACGTACTATATAAAGTTTGCAGCTGTAAACGACGTCGGTGCGGGGCAATGGAGCAAAAGTTTGGAATTTATTACCCTTGAGACGTTAGTTTAAAAAAATATGTTTGTAGTAAACTTATCTTTCTTCCTATGATTTGTACCCAATTTACGAGCATTAATCATATTTTTATAGGCCAATGATTTGAAAATTAAAAATCAAAATATACACTTAATCACTTCTGGACCTCTGTCTACGCCTGGATTGGGGCGTTAATATACATTTATTCATTTTATTCTTTTCAAATATTGGTTAGTTTACTTGGGTTTAGTTTAATTTAGATAGGCTGGCTTCCGCAGCTTCACATCTTACCGCGTACTTTGCGTGTGTTTATATACAGGTTAGTTACTTAAAGTCTATTTATACGATTTTGTGACTTTTTAATTCTATAAATATTTCTTACTAGATAGAATTTTAAAAGGCACAGTGAATAACAATATTAAGTGAAAAAAGTTATTGTTAAAATAAATGTCACCTAGTCTTGATATTGTGATTATTATTATAACCTGCAGCTAAATGAGGTAGTTAACGCAGTAGGTGACGTAAATACAATTTATCTTGATATAATTAGAAATAAGATTAGCCTGCATGTTATTAGCTTTAATTAAATTGTGAAAGGGTACATAATAACTAAACACAATTGATGTTAAACCCTTATTTAGTAGTGCTATTTAATATTTCATTAGTAATATTTTACATTAATAACTTAAGACTTAATTAAAAATAACTTATTACTTGGAAGTTTAGCTAACAAAGTTATTCTTTTCTTTTCTATATTCTGTTTGAAGGCGGGTCATTTTTTAATAAATAAGGTTTTATGTTTACTCTGTTGTTGTTAATGAATTTCTAAAAATGTTAAATATTGGTTTTTTTCTTCAAGTTAAAAAAACACCATTTAAATGTGTTAAGAGGATTTGCATAAATCGCTATGCTGCAGTTTGCCGATCATAGTAACAAGCATGTACATTAGACGCTGATCCCATTTAATTGTCTGCTTTGATCTACCATTTATCGAGATTTTTTTCCAGCCACCGGTTCTCTTTATTATCTATTCGATTTTTTTTTATAGATTTGTTCCTGATCCTCCAGAGTGGGAAGCAGAATCAGACTCATTGATGGTTGAAAGTGATCATCAGATACTCAGTTGGAAAACAGCTGATAACAGCGAAGATCCGATTGATTACTATACATTACGCTATTGTCCGGTAAATATTAAATTACGTTTAAAAAAGAAAGCCTGCAATTCTATTTAAAAAATATATACCTGTTAAGCACACAACAGTTCGAAGTAGTCGGAAGGCGACTTCAAGCCTGTGACGCACGTTTTAAAGGCCGTCGCCAGAACTATTTGGCTCTTATTTTCTTTATATATACATTTTTATATTTTTTTATAGAAAAGGGAGGCAAACGAGCATGTGGCTTTATTATTTATATTTATACAACATTTAAATTTCGATATTAAAATTTAAAAAATGGTTACTTTTTATCAAAGACTCAACCAAATACCCTAATATCACAACTAGTAGTTCCTATAATTTAAACTTGCGATTGTTGTCACTTGATAAAAGTGCATTGCATTAACATTCATTGTTGAACACTTGTACACAATTCACTTTATTAATTTGTTCATTAACCATACGACCGGTCGGTTATACCTCGATGATGCCGTAAAGCGAAATCGGGCGATTAATTATTGAATATATATGAAATTTTAATAATAGATCCCAGTTTATTTTTAAGTTCATGGGGAACTCCGATCTAAACTAAATAATAAATTATAAGCGAATACAAACATGAGCTGTTCATTACATTATTGATATAATATTTCAAAGCATCTTCATTCTTTCAGATGCTGAATAGTATCGTGAAGGAAGATTTATGTCAAGAAGAAATAATCGAATCAACTGAATTTCGAATAACAAATTTCCAATATAACACTACTTATTATTTGGAATTGACTGCCCATAATTCTCAAGGCAATTCGTCAGTCTCTCCTTTATATGTTATTATGCCAGGTACTTTATCATCCTTATATTTTTTTGTTATTCCGTATTTCCGGTAGTTTGAAGCCTGATTTCATTGGTGCTTATTTATTTATATCGTGATAGGTTGTGCCTGGCGCAATTTTAGAGTCCAAGCCAACGATGTAATTCGTTCATAAGTTTCGAAACTCCCTGGGATCGAACTCGGTTTTCATGATTTGAATTTCGATTAGTTCATTATTCGGCCATCGTAGCTTCTCACTGTTATATAATAAACAAGTTATGATATAAGAGTGACATAATACTATTACAGTAGTATGTCTCATAATAAACGATGATGACTTCCGAAAGAGATGACTTCCGACATGGGGGAGGGGCCATGCGATCCGAGGGCCCCAGTTGGTTTGGAGGAAAATCTCCTCTCGGATCGCCTTGTGTTAACCATTTAGTGACGACTACGACCACGAGAAAGTCTCGTGCTAGTCGTGAAATTACGACGATGGCGAGGTTGTGTAAGCCGCAGAACGCGGCTAGTGTCTGTGTGTGTGCGAAAGTACGTAGGGGGCGGGGCCTCATACGCATTGTTGACACGGGTGATTGCGTCATCATCGTCTATGATGACGCATTTCGGGCGCCTCAATTGAGGTGGAATATCGCGCGCGGGTGTGTAATTCCCTAACGCTGCCACTAGCGGATTTGTATGTAAGTTTGTCCTATCGAAGTAGTCGATGGAGAACTTTTTAAATAGCGCTGCCATTGTAGGCAGTGCATAATAATCGAGTATCATTTCGTATTTATTTATGTAAATTTGCAATTTCCAGCAGAAGTTTCGACGCCATTTCTGTCAGCTGGAGCTATTATAGGCTTATCAGTAGTGGCAGTGTTTATTTGCTTATTACTGCTAGATTTACTTCTTCTGACATGGCGTAGACAAGGCATTATAGCAAATTGCTGTTACAAGAAGAATAACAAAAGAAAAGAAGATAATTTAAGATCACGGTAAGGGTTGTGCTGAAAGATTTTTGTACGTAGACGTTGTACGTGACATCATTGGAAAATTATTTTGAATTAATTGTTACTTGTATTGTTATTTGTATTGTTGTTAAGCTACTGGATAAACTACAAAATTTTTAATAAATGCTGCAGGTTAAAGTGAAAACGATTCTAACAATTTGATAAATTTTTTCCACTAAATTGTGAATACTTAGGTTTATTAAATTTTTAATACTTTTATTAAAAATTGAATAAACCTAGAAACAACAAGGTTGGACCAGAGTACCTTAAAAACAGTAGAAAATTTGTGAAAACGTATGAGATGATATTAATTCACTTATAAAATGTATTCCTTTCTTATTGTAATTTTGGCGTGATAAATTTTGTGATTTTGGCGTATAATTTAGGCGTTTGAATAATTCTTCTGATATTCCAAACGAAGAAAAATGTACAAAATCAAAGATAGTAGAAAACTGGTTTTTGATTTCACAAGTCAAATCTTGTGAAATCAAAACTCAAGTCAAAACTCTGAAAAAATATCTTGACTTTCTTCAAAAAAAAAACATTGATTAAGAAAAGCCATAAAATAATGCAAGAAGAGTCAAATGACCTATCGACATTGAAAATACTCAAAGGGGTTCAGTAATTAAGCTCTCATTAACTATCGTATGGAGTAGTATCGTGGTTTGGTGGAAGGTGGGTTATAGGGACTTAATTGTCTAGACTAGACCTCTGTCTACCCCTATATTGGGAATTCCGTATGGAGATTATTTGCAATTTTATACCTCTTTCCTTAATTATTATATAGGATTTGATGACGCTATCGTAAGTAAAAAAATGTGGAATATTTTTTTTAAAACTTTAGTCACGAAACTAGTATCCCAACAACATAAACATTATGCAGTAAAGTTCAAGTCATTCAGTTATCGCTAGTATTCTTTCTTTTCCTATTTAGTTTTAAATTCATTTTACATTTTAGGGATAAAAAAGGTCTTCTCAATAACGGCGAGTCAACTTTAAGCGACAGCTTGAAAAGACCAGGTAATGGTCACAAAGAGTATGAATATGATAAAACAACTGGAGTTATTACTGGGAAACATTCGGCGGTATAAAGACTGCAGTACGTGACGAGTACACATACAAAAGAAAAATAAACTCACAGTTATGGTTAAGTTGCGTAAACTAAAATTTGATTTTATTTGTTAAAATTTATTTGAATTGTGTTATGAAATTTTTTAGTTTCCGTAAAAATTAATATATATTTGTAAATAGTTGCATATTATATAATGAAATGCATATTATATAAAGAAAATATAATAATGAAATAGCAAAAAACTTCTAAATGTTTTTTGCTATTTCTTACCTCATAAGTATCTAATAGTTTACTTTTGAAAACCTATAACTATCGCATACGCTAATAAAAAATATCTTATGCTTTGTTATATTAAAAAAAAATTAATATTGGACAATAACGTAGGTCCTATTTGTATAATCAATTTATTTTATTTAATCTTCACGCACAGTCCCTGACGGGGTAGCCAGCGAGAACAGATCGCCAAGTGTCACAAACTTCACATACCTTTTTCGCTTCTTTCAGATTCATCATTTTCTTCATACATGCACGTCTAGGTATCCGAGTACTCTTGACCCTCCCCTCCTCGAGCAGTTTGCTCACATGGTTTTCGAAAGTTAGTCGGCCTACCTCGACACCTTTTAATATCAACTTTTGCGTTGTATATTTTATTCACCATTCGGTCTTCACTCATTAGCTCAACGTGTTCAAACCATCGAAGCACGTCCTTATCAACTTAGTTAGTGATAAGGTTATTTCAATTTCAAAACTGCCATAATGCGAATATCTTCGTTACGTTTTCGGTCGACCAAGGTAACGCCGCAAATTTTACGAAGAGACCATATCTCCACTGCATTCAACTTGCTTTTATGCTTCCTCTGGCATACACAAGTTTCTCTGCCATATAACTTAGTGGCTACCATCACTGCGTTATATATTGAAAGACGTGCACTTTTCAGTACGCCTTGTCATTTGACTAACGCAGTCAGGGCACCGTTGACTTTGTTTCCAGCAGCCACACGCCTGTCCACATTTAAATCACATCTTCCATCCCGGATAAAGTGCACCCCAAGTATACAATTTCATTCACCTGTTATACACTTTACTGATTTACCCATATTTCATGCCTGCTGATGCCTGCAGTTCTGCCTAAGATGGTGCAATAAGCACTACATCATTAGAATACAGCAGACAATTTAATTTTATGTCACCCAATTTCATACCCAAACAACTGTCTTTCAGGTTTTGTAAACAGCTGTCGAGATACAATAATAACAGTCGGAACGACATGACACAACCCTGTTTTAAGCCCTTTTGGACGCCAAGCGAGGGTGACAGGTCATGCTCCACCCGTACATAGTATTTGCAGTCGCAATAAAGTGACTGCACAGCCCTTAGCAGTGGGCCATCCACGTCATACCTCGGGAACAGTTCCTACTTAGGTATCGTCAAATTTCTCTTCCAGATCCACAGCACATGAAATCCTCTGGTTAGCAGCCAGAAGCTTTTCCGTGATCAGATAAAACTTACGCAGCGCAACGAGCGCAGATAAAACACTTGATCCATGCATCCTATTCCAGGTCTAAATCCGCATTGTGCCTCCCAGATAAATCTTTCCGATTTCTCTTGCATTCGATAATCTAAATTAATTTTTAATGTTGTTCATCCAAGAAACAAAAGCATAAAAGCGAAATTGGAAAGGCGAAACAAAAGAATTATTACTTTAATGTGGCTTTCTCAACATAATATAGTACTTTTTTCCTGGAATATATTTTTACCGTTAATTCCAGTTATTTACTGAAATCTTTTAGATTAAATTATGTATTTTTTTCTTTACAAGTCACGATAGCCCTGTTGTTGGGTGGTCGGAATTTCGAATCAAGAGACCCGAGTTCGATCCCCAGGTGGTAGTACCAATGAGTTTTTCAAAAACTTATGTACGAATTTCATCGTTGGCTTGGACAGAAAGACGGTGACGGGCTCACCACCTGTCACGTTGTCCCGAAAATATCTTCGGTGAAAGGTGGGTCAAAGGGACTTAATTGTCTAGACTTGACCTCTGTCTACCCCTGTATTGGGAATTGCGTGAAGATATTTATTTATTTATTTAATTTTTTTCTTTAAATTAAAAATTATACAGTTTTGAATTTACAAACTTAAAAATTTAATGTAAACATACGAGTCTATTAAATAGTATAGTATACCTTTAAGGTAGGTGTGGTGGTGGTTGCGATGAGTTGCAATCAAAACGTATAAAAAATAAACAACATTGCCAAATAGTCCATTATGAATTTAACATCATCTTTTTCATATTTTATAAGAAATTTAGAGAATGAAAAAATAAAAAAAGGGCTCTACGTACGTTTCGTTATTTTTCTAAGGATAAAAAGAAATCTGTTTTAGCCCAATTATTTACATATATTAAATAGAAATCTGGAATCTCTGACTTTAATATTTACGAGAGAGGATGTAATTTTCCTGAAGCAGCGGGAAATCTTGCTCACACCACCAAATTTAACATTTATTCCTTTAAGATATCATTAACTTTATATAAGTCACGATAGCCGGGTGGAAGGGTGGTCGGAATTTCGAGTCGAGAGACCCGAGTTCGATCCCCAGGTGGCAGGCTCGTACCAAAGGGTTTTTCAAAAAATCTATCGGATATATCATATCGTTGGCTTGGACATAAAGACGGCGACGGCTCACCACCTGTCACGTTGTCCTGAAAATATCTTCGGTGAAAGGTGGGTCAAAGGGACTTAATTGTCTAGACTTGACCTCTGTCTATCCCTGTATTGGGAATTGCGTGAAGATATTTATTTATTTATTTAATTTTTTTCTTTAAATTAAAAATTATACAGTTTTGAATTTACAAACTTAAAAATTTAATGTAAACATACGAGTCTATTAAATAGTATAGTATACCTTTAAGGTAGGTGTGGAGGTGGTTGCGATGAGTTGCAATCAAAACGTATAAAAAATAAACAACATTGCCAAATAGTCCATTATGAATTTAACATCATCTTTTTCATATTTTATAAGAAATTTAGAGAATGAAATAATAAAAAAGGGCTCTACGTACGTTTCGTTATTTTTCTCAGGATAAAAAGAAATCTGTTTTAGACCAATTATTTACATATATTAAATAGAAATCTGGAATCTCTGACTTTAATATTTACGAGAGAGGATGTAATTTTCCTGAAGAAGCGAATCTTGCTCACACCACCAAATTTAACATTTATTCCTTTAAGATATCATTAACTTTATATAAGTCACGATAGCCGGGTGGAAGGGTGGTCGGAATTTCGAGTCGAGAGACCCGAGTTCGATTCCCAGATGGCAGGCTCGTACCAAAAGTTTTTCAAAAAATCTATCGGATATATCATATCGTTGGCTTGGACATAAAGACGGCGACGGGCTCACCACCTGTCACGTTGTCCTGTAAATATCTTCGGTGGAAGGTGGGTCGAAGGGACTTAAAATGTCTAGACTACCCCTGTATTGGGAATTGCGTGAAGATATTTATTTATTTATTTTTAACTTTATAACAGTATTATTTTTTTGTAGACTGTTCTTTTATAATTTATTCTTTTGTTTTTGTGATTATTTTTGTTATTTTAAGTGATTATTTTTGTTTACCAAAGATCAAATTAAATTTCATCGATTAAATGTAGATACATATGCATATAAAATACGAATTATTTTTTATCTTCTTCCTACATGTACTTACATGTTACTTACCTGCATTGAATTCCAATATGCTGAAAGTTTCACGATTTCGTGATAAACAATTGTAACTTTTCGAAGATTACATGAATAAATGAACTCAATATGTTACTCCGAACGACTACGAACTACGAAGTACCCAACTTACAGAGACCTAAGACCAACTACCACAGGGAAGATTTTGGGTCCTACACTATTGTTAATCTATATCAACAAATTACCAAAATGGTGATATGATATCTGGATTTATATTTCTCAGGAAATACATGGACTGCAGCATTTAAATATGCATAAGAAGGATTTAATTCTGTATTGGCATGGCTGAATGTAAGTATTTAATATTTTCAAAAAGAAACTGTCAACTGCCAGACCCTATCATAGTCTCTATTACAGCACATTCCCGTCACAATACTAATGAACAATGTAATTGTCTAAAAATTTTGACAAATTAAATAAAATTGTAAATTTGAACAAATTAAATATCTAGGTTTAATTATTGATTCATTTAAACCATTACATTTTCTATCAAACAGACCTTCTTCGACGTATTCTTCTTCGTCGTACATTCTTCGACGTACTCCACTGATATGTATTCTACAAATGACGAACCTGTACATTTGCATAAGATTCACGATAGACGAGTGGTTGGGTGAACAGATTTCGGGTCAACAGGCCCAAGTTCTCACATAAGGCTCAACACTTGGCTTGCATTGTATTAAATTTGAAAAACAATCGTGTGTATTCAGTACATTAAATTTGAATTTCATTCTAAAAGGCCTATACTTTATAATCTACTCACTGAGTCACGACTATTCAAACTTTGGATTAATTGCGCAACCGCTGCCACTTTTGTGCTTTTGTTAATGCTATATGTTTTGTTTGTAGCATAAACAAACACTGCAAATTCGCCACAATCATGAGCCGCCAAAATTTGCCAAAAGCCGCCAAATTCTGTCGATTTCGTTTATACAATATGCTTATTATGCAGTTAAAGCTGCATACGAATTTAAGTCTACGGGTTTGTACACTTCGTTAAGGTACGAGTTTGTACCGTGTTCCGTAGTACTCTAATAAGAAACCCTGAAACCCTTTTTATTACATTAAGTTTTTTTTATATTTCATTCAATTAAAATGTAATCCACTTTAAGTTTATATTTCTAAATCATTATGGCATACGCTCAATTAAAAAAATACTCATTCGTTTTAAATCAAAGGTATTTTTTCTTAGAAATGAAACGATTAGAAATAAGGAAATTTTTTCATATATTTTAGTTAGGCATTTTGTCTCCTTTATATATAAGCTCCAAAATAATATTGTCAAATCTTTGGGTGAAATTTATCCAAAAACTAAATAATATAATTTTCAATTCATATCTACCCGGGTAGGTAAATATGTGCAATGTACATTCCAAGTTTAAACTTGGCGGAAATTCTTTACCAAGTTTCAGAACGAATGTACCCAGCGATTTATTGTCTTATATTAAATATTTTTGGAACGAGGCCAAAATTTTTAGAACCATCAACTTCAGTGGGCGTAAAAGATATTATAGAATTGAAGCATGTATTTATTAACACGCTTTTAATAGCTTCACCTGTATGTTTGTATGTTTGTAACTTCTTTGGGTGCGATTTTGACCCACTTTAAACGGCCAGATTTCGTTCAAACTTTGTAGATTTATCGAGGACCGATGACAATACACTAATTTGACAAAAAACCTAAAAAGTAAAAAATAAATAATAGTTTAATAAAACTAAAAAACACGCTTTTTATAGAAAACCGATCCAAAAAATAGAAAATAAATTTTAATAAATTTAAATTAAGAATAGCGTTAAAAATTTCAATAAATATAAATTAATAATATTGTGAATAATAAAATATTTTATTTGAAAAATGCGTGGGGTGCATGGTGTCAATAGTTATAAATATTTGATTGATAGATATGAGTAGAGTGATTATCATTTTGATAATACCTTAAAAAGCACCCCATGCTTTTTTAAAATAAAATATTTTTTTTTTATTCGCAATATTATTAATTTATATTTATTGAAATTTTTAACGCTACTCTTAATTTAAATTAATTAATATTTATTCTCAATTTTTTAGTTCGGTTTTCTATAAAAACGTGTTTTTTAGTTTTTTTAAACTATTATTTATTTTTACGCAAATTTTTGTCACGTGCATCTATTATCTATTCTCTAATTATGGACCTTAACTTTATCGGCGTAAGAACCGTGTAGTATTGCCGTAAGAATCTAACATCATTTTGAGAATTGCGTCTATACGGTAATGGAAATAATTTTTTATTTTGTTGCCAAAATCAGTTCTTAGTCGCTAGTGCTTCTATTCTGTCTCAAAACATAAGCTTAACAATTCGACGTGCGTTTATAGAGTTCTTGGTAACATGCAATAAGAAGTAGAGTTTTATAATAATTATTTTTTTTATCACGTTATGCCTAATAAGTCCCAATGTTGGGCGAATAAACCAAATTGTCCTCTAACTAAACCAGGATTGAGAATGCTTGAAAACTTCTTATAGGTGTTTGCAAAACAACCTTTATGAATGATATATCATTTTTAGTGAATGCTAGCAATGCTAGCCAAATTACATCACTAGTATTCCTGTTAACCACTCCAACTAAGCGGCAATGCTTGTGTCTGGTTGGTTTACGACAATATTTGAATGGCGAGCTCGAACCTGCGACATCATGTTTCGCAAAGCACACCCTCAGTCATTAACATTATTGCTGCTTAAATGGAAAGAATATTTATTTGGTAACTCAGAATACAGTTCTTTCTTTTTTTATTGCTTTTGTTAATAAGAAAAATGTAAAGAAAATACTGTACATGAAACACATTATTTTATAAGAAAATTTTAAAGTCCAGAAAATCTTGACAGAGTTACCAGTAAATATCTGTAATGGCATTATGCCAAAACAAACATTTCAACTCTGCAGAGTTTCTGCTTAAGTCGACTGCCTAAATTGTAAGCAGATGTCAGTTGTACCGAAATGTAATCTAATTACATATCTTAAATCAATTTCGAATATATTTAAATTCATAGAAACATCGCCTTTTCCAGTTCTTTTTGTGCAAAGAAACTTTTTTCCACGAAATGAATTCTACCCACATTCACATATGGATATGTAAAATTTATTACACAAGTGTAATGTTCGTAATAATGGGTTTTTTCCAATACTTATGTACGATTTATATCGTTGGCTCGAACATATAGACGGCAACAGGCTCACCTGTCATGTTGTCCCAAAAATGTCTTCGATGGCTGGTGTGTCGAAAGCACGTAATTGTCTAGACCTCTGTTTACCCATGTATTGTAAATGGCGTGAAGTTTGTTTTTCACTTATTACTTCAAAATCGAAATTCCTATTAAACTTTAAATTTCTTAAAAATGTAAGTAAAAACAAAACAATCTTTTTATTTCTGGAATTCCAATTTCTTTTGTAATTTTGTTTTAGTTTCCTCTTTCGGTTTAGTTTTAGTATTCGACAGCATTCTCAGGGGTCCGTCAGTTTATATTTCGTCTAATCAATCACTATGTGGTCAAACGTGCCGATGGAGGGAACAAAAACTCTACCAATGAATGAAATAAAATGTAACTTTAAGGAAGACTAACAAAATTGCTTTGAAAGCTATTTACACTATGTAGTCTTATTATGTGTTAGTATATTATGGGTTAGTTATTTATTATTTATAACTTACCAACAAAAAACAGTAAAATGTTTAAATACTAGCTTCACAGTGGTAGAGCCACGCATCAGCTTTTATTGTTGCATGAATGGGCCGGCTTGACCGGGGAAGTACCACGACCACACAGAATACCGGCGTGAAGTAGAAGTCTAACAAACTTCTGCGTTTCGTCTGGTGAGTGCAGGTAACCGGAGGCCCATACACCCCCCTCCCCCCAATTTGGGGGGGGGGGGAGTCTAAGGCCGGCAACGCATCTGCTATGCCTCTGGTATGGCGGTGTTCATGGGCGGCGGTAATCATTTACCATCATGTGAGCCACCTGCTCGTTTGCCTCCCTTTTCTATAAAAAAATCCAGGCTTCGCTTGGTCTGAGTTAATTATCAAAAAATTAAATCTTAGAAAAATCAATGAAACTTACCCAAGTCCTAACATAAATTAATTGATAATTTTGAGTCGGCGCCAAAGGTTCGCTTATCGTAATCCTCTACGGAATCAGTATTCGCATAAATTCATTATTAAAATACAATATTAAATTTGTCCGTGTTTTTCGTTGGTTAATTAAAGTTTGTTAATTATTAAAAGGTAATTAAAGTAAAAAGCACGGGCGTACCATTAGTCACTAGAAATAAAAAATTCTAGTGACTAATGGTACCATTACCATTTTGCGAATCTTTTCGTTTCGCTTCCGGTCGGCCAAGGCAACGCCGCACATTTTACGAAGATGTCGCATCTCCACTGCATTCAACCTGCTTTTATGCTTCTTCGGACACACAGAGGTTTCGCTGCCATATAATAAAGTCGGTACCAGCACTGCGTTATGTATCGCAAGGCGTGCATTTTTCACTACGCCTTGCCTTTGGACTAACGCAGTCAGGACACCGTTGACCTTGTTTCCGGCAGCGACACGCCTGTCCACATCTATGTCACATCTTCCATCCCGGCTTAAAGCACTGCCCAAGTACACAATCTCATGCACCTGTTCTATACATTCCTCATTTACTCATATTGCAGACTTCGTACTTTCTTCGTCCCTTTCAAATACCAAAACGTTAGTTTTATTAGCGTTCAAACGGAGACCTTTATTTTCACATTTCTCTTTCATACACGTGGTTAATGCCTGCAGTTCTACCTCTGACGGTGTAATAAGCACTGCGTCATCGACATACAGCAGACTGTTTACTTTTATGTCACTTTTACGACATTTCACACCCAAACAACTGTCTTTCAGCTTTTGTAAACAGCTGTCGAGATACAATATGAACAGCCAGGAGGACATGACACAACCCTGTTTTACGTCCGTTTGGACGTTAAACATGGGCGACAGGTCATGCCCTACCCGCACACAGTCTTTTCTTTGCAGTCACAATAGAGCGATTGCACAGTCCTTAGCAGTGGGCCATCCACACCATACCCCGGCTACAGTTTCCACATGTTCTTCCTTACAACCTTATCAAATGCCTTGTCAAGATCCACAAAAATATAGTATTACTAAATTTAAAAAAAGTGATATTTACATAAGTAGTCGTATATTCAGGCCCTGTAATCTTAAATGATTATGTAATCATTGTGTCAGTCATCATTTTATCCTGACAAAAGCTCACTGCTGGGTGAAAAATGAGCTTACAATATGAATGTTATCAATAAAAAATGAGATACACTTGGTGAAAAGTGGCTAGTGTAGTCCACGGACATTTTCAAACAATTACCACAAAAACGATTACAGATGAGTTGTCATCAATGAAGACTAGAATTAAATGCCTCGCTGCACGCCGTCACAATACCTTACAAATCAAAATACTTCTATTTGGCGGCTGAAACGGATAAAATTGTGGTACTTCCCCAGAAAACTTCTAATAAGAGTAGAAGTCTACGCACTAATCAATATTAAGTTATTTAATTTAAAAAAAACTGGTATATAGCCCACCTATTGCCGTTTCAACTTTGCTGCTTCTTACTAGACTATATTAGACATTCTATTTCTGTTCCAAATATTTACATTGCTTTATCGCATAGAATACATACATATATAACAGCCTATTAAAGTCCACTATAGGACATTTGCCTCTCCCATAAGGAGGATTTGCCATAAAGTACCAGATACTTCTTACCTCAGACGCTGCTGCCCATCTTCAATCTGATTATTTTGGTCTAATATTTTAGAGATGGTTATCCCGCCATCTAACGGTTGCCTTAACGATGTTCAAGGCTGTTCCTCTTAGTCGCCTCTTCCGACACCCACGGGAAGAAAGGGAGCGGCAATATTCTTTCACCGTTACGTTAGGAAAATATTGAGCTTCAACAGTCAGCCGGCAGCTAATAACTTTATTATTACGAAAAGAAAATGAGAAAAATAATTCCAAATGTTTCCTGATACATGGTAAACATACTTATTTTATGTTACAACAATCTCTTTCCTAAAAGATTTAAGAGTGCAATTAAAGTAGCATTGTAATATTACGAAATACGCTGAAGAGACGCATTTATTACAGTAAATTGCCGTAATTTATATAACTATTTTCTTTCAGAAAGAGTTTGTTTAAAAGAATACATGCTATGTAAGTAAAAGAAAAGTAGATGGCTGCTACTTCTATAATGCAAACCAATGCATACTGGCAGACAAAGACTACCGAAAGTGCTAATCTCTCAAATGTTGTTTTAGAGTTCTCATATCTCAGGATCCATGGTCCATGAGGGGAACTTACAAAGCCGCTCCAATTCAAGTTGGCGGATTAAAAAAAAATTAAATATCTATGATATAAAATATGCTCCAAAAATGTATGAGAAAATTAAAATGTATGAGAAAATTAGTGAATATAAAAAAGTTTGATAATTAAAACCTAAATCAAAGTTAAAAAAAATAGAAGACTAAAGCAACGATTTTATTAGCTCAGTGAGGGTAGTGACGGCGGACGGCGGCGACTTTGCGGACTACGCGCAGCTTTGACATGTGATTTGCTAAAATTTTGAGTAACTGGAATTCGTAACCGAATATTTTTACGTAACGAGCACCGAAATTTTACTGAACGCCATAGAGCTCTCCTGTCAGGAGAATTTGACATTATTGTCATGTCAAGAAAATTGGAACTCGGACATCACACTTGCTGCTTCCCATCACTGGTTATTCAGACAATACTTTATTTTGCTTAAATGTTCGTCAAGGTTGATAAGTTCTATTAACAGCTTTTGTGTTCGTTACTCTATTTTAAGGCTTTTCCCTGAGTCACCTCTTCCAGGAGAAGAAGAGGTTTAAAACTTTTATGCCAATGTGGTATTAGCATAAAAGTTTTCAACGTCTTCTTCTTCAGGCGAATATTTTTTATGAAGAATACTAACAATCCTAATTCCAACTGAGATACAATGTTTCTCGATACAGCTAAAAAGATAAATCCATACATTTAAATTTATAAAAATATATAAATCATTTCTCTAAAATACTCTCGTCTGACTTTAACAAAAAAACACTTTTGAATATGTTTTAATGGAAGCCTTTCAATGCGCTGCCTGTGGCTTTATAGTGCTAATGACTTGCAATGTTTGCTAATACTACAGAGCGTAACAAAAGATGCAATGGGGTACATTGCTTCTCGGTTGTTATTCTAAGGCCTATACACTGTTAAACTTTAGCCAAAAATCATAAATTTTCAATAACGATTCAAAACGGGGAAACTATATTAAAGAGTTATTTCTCTAAAATAAAATAAATAATATTTCAACGGTTGTTTTTAATCTATATTCTGATCAAATAATAATTGATATGTAAGGTAAATTAAAAGTGCTTTCATTGCGTTAACAAAATGATAGGCATTAATTATATGGCATGCTTGCACAAGCGACCACTACCCTTTTTTACTGATGTATAGAGACAGAAATCATAATTTCTTATGTGTACATATAACTGAACTCATGAATAAATCTTCAAAGAAATGTATGATAGGTTGTACTCACAATTTCTCATGCCAAATTTCAGCAATGGGCTAAAAAGTTTAAAAAATGGTATAGCCGTTAGTATTGGCCTAGTAATATACTCACCCTATAATGCTTAATAATGGCATTTTCTAAAATCATTCAGTATAAAAGCAATATTTTCGGTATTAAAGGGACGGCGATGACATACATTATAAATTCATCTTATATATATATATATATATATATATATATATATATATATATATATATATATATATATATATATATATATATATATATATATATATATATATATATATATATATATATATGTATATATATATATATATATATATATATATATATATATATATATATATATATATATATATATATATATATATATATATATATATATATATATATATATATATATATATATATATATATATATATATATATATATATATATATATATATATATATATATATATATATATATATATATATATATATAAGGCCAGGTCAAGAGTACCCTGAATCGAAGAGAATGTATGAAGGAATAATGAAAGTGGACGAAGCGAAACAAGTATGTAAGGATCGTAGCAAGTGGAAAGAAGTGGTCTCTGCCTACCCCTACGGGAAAGGGCGTGATGATATGTATGTATGTATGTATATATATATATATATATATATATATATATATATATATATATATATATATATATATATATATATATATATATATATATATATATATATATATATATATATATATATATATATATATATATATATATATATATATATATATATATATATATATATATATATCTATATATATATATATATATATATGTCTCTTAAATGTTTGAAAGAAAGCCTTTTTCTAGCAATGGCCATTCACAAGCGACCACTACCCTTTTTTACTGATGTATCGAGACAGAAATCATAATTTCTTATGTGTACATAGGACTGTTAAATATTTAAACCTTAATTCTACTAATTTGGTTGCAAAGAGATATAGCCTGATAGTAGTATATAAGCTACTTTTTACAAAAATTTCTTTATGGTTTGAATTTATTTTGAGATGATTTTTGATTTAGTAGGCAGAGATTAAGATAATTTCTTTCAACCCACTTTTTACCGAAGCTTATTTATGTGACAAGTGGTGAGCCTATCACCGATTCGAACACCTAGCTTCGAAAGTAAATTGACTACCAACTAGGTTATCGGATCTTTTTCCTAATGATTGAATTGTTGTGTTGATAGTGTAGATTGGGTACATAGCCTACCGCTTACCCGGTAAATTATGGGCTTCCATAGTAATTTTGAGATTCTTCAAGGAAGAAGTCGTAGATTGAAACAAGTATTTTAATGTCAAAGTTTGTATGTTGGAATGTTTAGACTTTTGGATATTTGGACGTTTATTACTTAACAACGCATAAACAACTGAAAGATTCGAATGACATTTGACAGACAGATTTTATGACCTGGCTAACATATAGGAAAAAATGTTTCAGATCCCGCGGTAAAATCAATACAATGCGCGAACTTAGTCTAAAGCCGCATAGTATACATTTATAATTTCTTACTGTATATATTAAGACGTAGGTAAATAAGAAGGTTACAAATGCAGCAAGGAATACAAGAAGACGAAATTTATGCATTTAATTGTAGAAGAACTATCCGGAAGACGTATAGTTCTTCTACAATTAAATGCATAAATTTTGTGAAAAAATATCAAAGAATATAGAATATTTAAAAAGACGTTTGTTAGCGAAAATATGGTAATAAATTTTGTTAACTTATATAAGCTTCGCAAGTATATATTATTTTTAATATCGAAAAATACCAAACCAAATTACATAAATCACTAACGGACAAAAACATTTACGGCAAGAGGTATCCCGATAGCCAAACAACTTTCTTACAAGAGGCTTCAGCAGATTTAATTGTCCAACCAATAAAGTAAGAATGTTTCTTATAAATATCAATACTGAAATGTGTATATAATATGTATATAAATAATACGCATATTTTACCAACAAATAAAATGAAAAATACAAAATCCATTCACTGTTTAAAATCCAAGTTATAATTTTAGAAATTTAGATTGATTGAGAACTTCAAGTACTTATTAATGCTTAAAGCTTTATTAATGCTATTTTAATGAATATAAGGGTGCTTCATAAAATATTAAGCTATTTACTTGATATTGCTGATAATTTATAGGCCTATTATTATGAGAGGGTATTATTATTAATGAACCGTCGTTCTCTTAACGCTGCTCCAAAGCCGATTGGTATTTCTATGTAGTTCTTATTTAAGCGTTTATTTAAAGCTACCAATATTAAGGCAATGTTCAAGCAGTTTCAATATCAAGACGTTTAATGAAAAAAAAAAAACAACATTTATATGTCACGATAGCCAAGTGGAATGGTGGTCGCAAATTCAGGTGGCAGTACCAATGGGTTTTTTCACAAACCTAAGTACGATTCATATCGCTTGCCTAAGTACGATTCATATCGCTGACTTGGACATAAAGACGGCGACGGGCTCACCACCTGTCACGTTGTCGCGAAAATATCATCGGTGAAAGGTGGGTCGAAGGGACTTAATTGTCTAGACTAGACCTCTGTCTACCCCTGGAATTGGGAATGGCGTGAAGATATTTTTTTAATAGTTCTTAGTGGTTTAGGTAGTAGAAAAATATAGTTGAATATCTCCATTTTTTCTGCGAAATTTAGACTTCACTTTTACACGCATAATATTTGAAGGTTTTTTAGTTATAAAGTATTCATGTGTACTAACAACATTAGTATAGTCGCTTGCTTGGAACTACTACTGACACAAAACAAACCTTTTATTTATCCTGAATATATTATTCTACCTATTTCTACTTCATAGAAATTTATTAAGATAAGATATTTGGTTAAGAAAAGTTCTAATCAATAGTTCAAACTGCAATTTAAATTCACTGAAGTTATATTTTAAATATCCGTTATGACTTTTACTAAATAAATTTTCATAAGAGAAAACATTAAAAGAAATCAATGGTAATAATTGGATGAATGAATCAATGATGATGACATTTTATTGTGTATAATTTCTCCCGAAAATATCTTCGATGGAAGGTGGGTCGAAGGGACTAAATTGTCTAGACGAGACCTCTGTCTTCCGCTGTATTGGGAATTGCGTGAAGATATTTATAATTTTATATTCAAAACCAGATCTGAGACACCGTGTCTTTTAGCACTTGACACGCATTAGTTGAAATTTTAAACCTCCTTATTTATGGCTGTTTTTGGCATCGGCGTCATCTATTTAAATGGCGTTTAAACTTCTTTAGCTCCATCTATATGTATGTATATGTATATTTAATATGTATATTATATACAGACATGTTCATACATACATACATTTTCTATAAAAAATTTATTTGTTATGGGATTTCATAGATAAATTAAATTTTATTAAATACATTTTTAATTTTTCTTCATAATTTTCATATATGGAACTAGCTATGAGAAATAGAGAGAAAAAAAATGTTCTGGCACCGCCGGCTCTCTTGCCCTTACACTTATATATGAAACGTAACTCTCTCTTTTATATTAAGTTATAAAGAATAGAATAGAATAGAATATTCAGCACAAGCAGTTCATATATATTAACAAGTACGTATTAAGTTTATAAAATAAACCGGTCGCATTGTGCCAAAAAGGGGATCGGCTCTGCATGTGCTGTATGAGTATAGTCTCACTCGGCCAAGAAACCTATTCATTAGGGTCACACAGCTTTTGTGTTACGTGTAGCCTAATATTGACATTTTAAGAACTTGTAATATAAAAATTAGATTAAAATAATATGCATCAAAAAATATTACAATATAAAAGACTGTATTTAAAGTCTACTAGATTATAATTGTGTTACCACAACAACTAACAATTACAATGGGTAATAAGTGGCAAGTGGTATGGGCAATAGGTGATAATTATAATGACCAAGAAAAAAAAGATAATGAAGAGAGATAAAGAAGAAAATAAAAATGTAGATTTGAATGTGATGTTAATATTTATCAATTTATTTATTTATTTATTTAATATCATAGAACCAACAGCACATTAAAAATATAACAAAAATCTTAAAATTATACTTATTGCCAATAACAGGTTCATACTTTATAAAAATAAAAAAAGTATGTTATCACTTTTATAGTGGATGACTCTTACATTATTGTTGTAGTAATCAGTTAATAATAATAAGGTAAAGACGAAAAAAGTAATATTTAAATAATGAAAACTAAAAACTAAGTACGCATATTGTTATGATTATAAATGTGTGTATGTGAGAGTGAGTGTGTGTGTATGTGTGTGCGTGTGTGTGTGTGTGTGTGTATTTATGTTTCGATATGTATCTAATTTTAATGTTTATTTAGTGCTAAGCTTATTTCTTTTTTAAACATGGATTTGTTAAGGTGGAAAATATCTAAAAAATCTTTATTGTAATTGTTTAATATGCGACATATGACTGAGTTCTGGGCATAATTGGAGTGATACAAAGGTACGTAAAATAATGTGGTGTGTCTAGTACGCTTGGTCGGTGCCCGGAATTGAAGAACGTTGGCTGCTATTTCGAGGCAATCTATTTTGTTACTACAGATATCATGTAAGAACATCATCTGAAGTAACATTCGGCGATACTATAAATATCTTTATATCTTTATATCAATATAGTTTATATTAGTAAAGATACAAACAATATTATAAAAAAAACACACAATACGTCATAGGAAGAAGTTTTCTTGGTAGACATTGCCATGTTGTATTTGTGCATCAATATATCTCCCTCTCAACTAACGTTCTCCTCATCAGATCACACTTTTCGTAACGTCGTTGTCACGCATTCACCGGTTGGGGAGTAAGCTGGTGAATGCGGTCAAGCGTGCGTATATAAATTTTACTTCAAAAGTTTAACTTTAAAAGTATCGTATCAAACGCACAACAGCGACGTAAGTATATTTGATAAAATTTCTGTTGATTATTAAACGAACTGCGAAGATATACGTATATATTTGTGTTACAATTGTAATAATTATATCACAACAAGTATTTATAGTATAATTTCTGAACAACTCTGCATTAATACAATCAAATTATCTGAGGACATCTCTGGCGACAGACACGTACGTTCCAAACCATTAGAGATATGGCGTAGAAGTGAGTGAACTAATATGCAATACGTGAGTTAGCTTGACTTTCCTTTGTTCAACAGTCATATTAAATATCATGCTATATTCGTTTCCTACTATATTTTTATAGCATTATTAGCTGAACCGAGTGTTTCATTTACACAAAAATAAGTCTGTCATAAGATGAGTAGCGTAATTAATACTTTTACAACAATCAATCATAAACATTCTTTACAAATCCGAGCTTTTATCAGTGGAGCATTTTAAAAATTAAAATTTTCATAAAATGTTAATACATAATTAATTAAGTACATAATTAATTAATCTAAACTAAAGTGTCATTTATCAAATTAAAAAAAAAGTTTTAATAATAAAGAAAATTCTCATCTTTCACCAAATATTTAAATTAAGTTACCACTTAAGGTAACACAATTTTAAATTCCTCCCTTCAGGTATAAATTTTCAATATCGGGCACTCTGCATTGTATTAATAATTAACTTGTGGGTCCTCAAAAGATTATGGTTGTCTGAAAAGTTTATGGTTGTCTACAAAATGTAAACAAAATTGTCCCAATATTGATATTACGCATTAACGTATTTAGGTTTAACAATTTAATAAATAAGGATATAGATCTTACTAGCTACGCATGACTGAATTGAACAAAGATAAAATATTTATTTCCAAACTTTCACTTTTAGTATTCTATTTACTTAACGTATATTGTACCTTACAAAATCCGTGTGGTATCGGTGTAAGTATTGCCTCTCCCTTTCTTCCTGTGGATGTCGTAAGAGGCAACTAAGGGAAAAGGCCTTGAACATCGTTATGCCAACCGATAGATGGCGGGATAACCATCTCTAGAAATATCAGACCAAAATATTCAGACCAAGATTGACAGCAGCCTCTGAAGTGCGAGTGGTCTGCTACTGCGATCGCCAATCCGCCTGCCAAGCGTGGTTATTATGGCAAATCCTTCCTGTGGGACAGGCCTAACCCCTGCAGTGGCACTTTAACAGGCCGGTATGTATTTGTGTATGTATGTACCTTACATAAATATAAAAAAAAATATCTTCACGCCATTTCTAATACCGGGGTAGACAGATGTCTAGTTAGACAATTAAGTCCATTCGACCCTCTTTCCACCGATACATTTATCGGATCAACGTGACAGGTGGTGAGCCCGTCGCTTAATGTGCCAACGAAATAATCGTACATAAGTTTCTGAAAAACCCATTGGTACGAGCTTGCCACCTGAGGATCGAACTCGGATCTCTTAACTCGAAATCCGATCACCAAACCACTCGGCTATCGTGACTTTAAGCTTACATAAATCAAGGATCAAATTTCTGCTTAAGGCTTAAGGCACTATTAAGATATTCACGCATCATCGTGAAATTACTTCGAAATCCCTTTTTTCGAAAGAAAAGTCATCTATGCCCCCTTACGAGAGTTAAGCAAAAATGATGATCCATTTTTCTTCAAATCCCACTGGTATAAGTTGGATTTGAAGAAAAATGGATCATCATGGTGTAAATATGTGATTAATTTAATGACGTCATCTTTTTTCACTTTATGCGTGACTGGTACAATTGAAGGTAGACTTAATACTTAGAGATTCGTTACAGTAATTAGAACATAATGAATCCTTATTACAGAAACCCCAGAGGTTAGATAATTAATCTGTTACATATTAATTACACAGTAATTCATTAAACGTACCGAAGCGCTAAAGGTTACCATCAATTACCAGTAGTTGCGTGTTATATCAAATCATTAATAGAATTTTGTTTCTAATTTCATTGTGAAGAAAATAAGTCAATCTTGAATGCTGTATTTGTAAAATATAAAAAATACAAAATCCCTCACCAAATTTAAATGTAAATGTCTGTGAGAACTACGTTTTATAAAGATTGTATAAACACTCTTAGGTAAAATGCAATGACCTGTCAAGTCAATCCATTGACTACTTTTAGATTTCCATAACTATAAACGTGCGGATCCTTTTTTTTTTCAAATGTTTTATATTGTTATTACAGTCACGTTCAACAACCTCCCTTGCAATATTATTCACCGATAATCCGATGGACAATTCCCTCGTTAGCTGCTTCTTGGCTAGGGTTTTACTACACCAATAATTAAAGGTTTCGCAAGAAACGCTTGATTGTATATTGCAGGCAGACCACGATAAACATCCTTACGGCGTTAATACTATGAAAGTTCAATTTATAATATTAGTGCAAAAATTAGTAATCGATTTTGATATGAAAGTTGAAGTTCATAGAACAATATTATACTATCATTTTTTATGTACCAATTTAATGGTAGTTAATATTATGTAGCTCTGGGCTTATAATTAATTAATATTATCTTATGTACATGTTTCCCACAAGAAACACCGGAAACCAACATTTGTTGGGAGTCGATGTAGATACAAATAGCACAGTGGGGACCGTTATATGAGGCCATCTCTGTTCATCCATATGATGATGATAATGATGATTCAAACCTCCCATACACGTAATGTTATTTAATTGATTAATAATTGGTTTAACCTTAAGCAGTACTATTCCGTATTCATTTTCAATGTTTTTTAACAATTACACAGGACATCTTACCCTAATGAAGAATTATTCTTGAATTGTTGGCAACTGAACATTCAGATACATAAAATTTACATAGATAAATAAAAATAAATAGGTACCTATATATCCCTGACTTAGTTCCACATTCACTGAACCTATGTATGCCTTTTTGGGCATATACATACACTGTGTAGGTTTTTGTCCAGATAACAACAACATCGTATTGATCTCTTTTTTGCAAATAAATAGAATAAACGAACCAGGAAGTTTCAGAGGTTTATACAATAAAATGTTCAGTCCGTTAACGTATACAAACAAACACATAGGATTAGGATTGAGGATACAAACAGAGTTTGAACGTGGTACATTAATTAAATTATTTATATACAAAGATAAATTTCAATGGATAAATATTTTGTCGCGACGTAATAGATAAGAGAGAAAGTTTTACATTCCATAAGACTAAATTGAATAAAAATAAACCCCGTAAAGCATAAATATATTTTACTCTCATAGTCCATTATTTAAATTATTTTAGAAAAAAAATAGAACCTTCATCGGAATTCTTCACGCAATTCCTAATACAGGGGTAGACAGAGGTCTAGTCTAGACAATTAAATCCCTTCGACCCACCTTCCACCGAAGATATTTTCGAGACAACGTGACAGGTGGTGAGCCCGTCGCCATCTTTATGTCCAAGCCAACGATATAATTCGTACATAAGTTTTTGAAAAACCCATTGGTATGAGCCTGCCACCTGGGGATCGAACTCGAGTCTCTCTCGGACTAATAAATCGGAATTCTTGTTTCAATAATTTAAAAAATAATTTTAAAAAGTCACGATAGCCGACTGGTTGGGTGGTCGGAATTTCGAGTCAAGAGACCCGCATTCGATACTCAGATGGCAGGATCGTACCAATGGGTTTTTAAAAAACTTACGTACGAATTATATCGTTGGCTTGGACATAAAGACGGGCTCACCACTTGTCCCAAAAGTATCTTCGGTGGGTCGAAGGGACTTAATTGTCAGGGGTAGACTAGACCTCTGTCTACCCCTGTATTTGGGAATTACGCGAAGATATTTATTTATTTTATTTTTAATAATTTGATGGTTTCGCTAAAATTATATACTTTTTTCTGCAAATTTTGTCGCGTCCTTTTAAAGAATTCCGTTGGTAGGATTAAAGTTCAACAGTATTTGGCAAGGGCCAGTCCAATTCACTCTTCCTTTGATCTGTCAAAGTATAGGTGGATCGGTGAGGGGTGGTTACAGTGGTCGAAATACTATAAAAATAAAGCTTCGAAATATTGTCAAAACTTATTGCCCTATAGGTTGTGTCCAGTAAGATTTTCCTCGCAAAGTATATACTTGTGAAAAATAAAACTGGAAATTCGTAAACATCGTTGTTTCTACTGGCCACAAATTATAATCACAACATCATCAAGTAATTTATTTATAATCAAATATTAGAGATGAAGCCAAGCATTATTAGTGCAAATGTACTAGTAATAGTACAAGACCGTAGTATGTGCTAATTATAATTATTTAGCGTGTTTTTTTTTTGTGTAGATCTCATGATTTCTATGCTCAGCAAGTGTCTCATTCACGACGGTTAAAATTTGAAATCACTCTTTCGTACTTCATTGTACTAGGTGGCCCAGCAGTAAGAGCAACGCCACGGTACGGTAGTGGTCAAAGGTTCCAATACCGCCCGAGTGACGTTCGATGTATTTACACACTCAGGGTGTTGTTGGAAAGATGTCCAGTAGACAGATTCCTTTTATGCGACCATGAGAAAGCGGTGGAAAACTATTGGGCAGAATTCGGGGAAACGTCAACGGCATTCTGACTATGTTTTTAAGCAGGTTTCAATGTCGATACATACCAATTTTGTGAGTTAAAGGTGCCAAATGTAGTTTTTCAAAAACTTATGTACGAATTATATCGTTGGCTTGGACATAAAGACGGCAACGAGCTCCAACTGTCATGTTGTCCCGAAAATATCTTCGGTGGAAGGTCGAAGGTGGGAGAGTCTAGACTAGACCTCTGTCTACCCCAGTATTGGGAATTTTGCGTGAAGATATTTATTTCTATAAATGTGCCAAAAATGTGAATCAGCATAAAATAAAATAAATTAAATTATGTGTTTGTAAGTACTTAATATAGACTTAGATTTCACTGACAACTATTATTATCCTACGTTCGTTGAATTTAACAGATGTTATTTAGTAATTGGGGGTATTAAAGTCGTCAGAGTAATAAAAGAACAATGACATAAAAAAAGTATTAGCAAACCACGAGAAAAAATTATTATTGGGTTAAAATAAAAAAAACGAGATAACAATGTATGTAAGTGATGTTAAAAGATAACTGCATCTATAGACACCTATTAAGAATTTCAAATAAAGAAACTTAAAAATAATATTTCATAGGCTCTCTCTACCTCACCAGAACGCAACAGTTATTACATATCATTTGACGGCAGAATTAAGTAACAGTTAGTACAAAGTGTAAGTAAGTGTAGTTGTAAAATAGTGAAAAGAGAAGAAATAGTTAAAGAGATCAATCAGAATAAAATATAAAATGCAGAAGAACAAATGACAATATTTCGAACAAGTTAAAACTTTGTCGCAAACAACAAAATTAGCACTCATGCCAAACACTCGTCACTGCTGTAGACACCCGCGACAAGTTAGGGAACGTGAAACTAATTATAAGTCCATAACTTTTGGGATTGTGTTTCATATCTATTGAGATACTTTCAAACTCCGTAAAGTTGTATATAAAGAAATAAAACAACAAAAATAAATTTGCGAAATACTTACTGAGTTCTAGTAGAGTTATATCTTCAAACATTTCTTTTCAATTCTGAGATAGACAGAGGGTAGTACTTTTGACCCACGTTTCACCAGAGTTTACTTAAGAAGACGTAACTGCATGAGAGCATGTCGCTGTCTTGGTGTCCAAGCCAACGATGCAATACACTTACATTGACAAATATTTATATACACATTTATGCGCGAATGTAAGATTTTCTTTTTGAACGCAGTATGTGGATGTAGAAATAAACATACATTGAAGATATTTAAGTGAAACTAACCCAAAATAATGATTTCCAGAATTCTTGTCTGTTTATCTGTTTTTATGTTTGCCGCTAAAACCAATGATCGGCTTTTGATTCTGTATCTATTTTTTTTTCAATTCTTATTTTCGCAATTAAATACTGGAGCTGGAGTGTAATCGGTTCAAATTATGAACAATCTATTGAAAACATAATTATTCTAGATTTATAACGTTTGTAATCTTATCATCCTGATTAAAAAAAAATCTATACATTTCATTCCGGAACCATTTTAGGTTCCTGTGCGCTGCATATGGCGGCATTCTTTGGAAGAATTATGAAAACAGCTTTTTAGACTCTGTTTTTTTGTTTTTGGACAAGTAATTATTAAAGACAAAATAAAGTAGTTCTTATAAAGGCCCCTCGTCTTTATAAGAACTAAAGATAAAACTAATTTTTGTCTTTCAAAACTATTGCAAGGATTTCTACTTCTCCTTTGCGTTTTTCACTGTTGTGTTATTAAAGGATACTTTAACAGGTTACACTTTACAATTGAACTTTAAAATTTTATTGACTTACAAGAAATTACTGCTTACCTAAAGATTACTCCTTTTTATACATACATACATACATACATAACTGCATGTTTAAGTCCACTAAAAAAGATTGAAGGCTTCTATCTTAGTTTGCGATAACCGCCATATTTGATAAGCGGATTGGTGATCGTAGTAGCAAATACTGGACCTAAAACGCCGCTGTGTATCACTGGCCTTCTAAATTTTGATATGGTATTCTTCGAGATGGTTGTCCTACTACGGTAGACCATGACATTTTATAGACTTTTCCCTCATTCGCCCCTTATAATACCCCGTGAAGAATGAAGGTAGGATATTCTTACCCTGATACCACACCCGGATTTTTATACCTGGGAGGCATATCTGGGCTATAATAACCTCTGAGGGGCAAGAACAAGCCACGTCAGGCTCACCAACTGGTTCAATCCGCTTCAGAGCTCATCAACTAAAGCCTCATGATGTTCCGCCTGCGCCGCATCCAGGTATAGCCACAGGAAAGATTTCATTCAAATTGGTGATCCAACCCGCTCTGTCCGCTGGCAGTGCCTGCCTACCCCTTCTCGGAAGTTCTCTTACACGGAAGCATTATCTTTCACTCCCTCATTTTCCGTTATGTTCATCTACTTGGCCTTCAATCTCATATTAGAAAATGATCCCCGACCGCCACTTTTGGTTTCAGTAAGGCCGGACCTTGTACGAGCGCCATCTCATTCGGCACTCTATAGCGGATTAGGACATTTTCGCCGTCACTAACTACATTTAGGCCGCGGAAGGTTAGAAGAGCGCTTCATTGTTACACAGACATTGTTTGGCCCTCACAGGAGTCTCGGAAGATATATCTAGCGTGGAAAAACGTACTGAAAATCCTCTTCTACAGCGTTTCCACCTCAGCTGTGGAAGCCAAAGGAGCGGTATTTTTTTTTCTTTATTGAGAGGCTTAATCGCTAGTGCGATTATGGCGCCCCGTAACAGAAACATACATTGATTACTGAAATCTAAGAATAACTTATTTAAATACTAATTTTGCTTGGTATGTCAACGGCAGGGTCAAAATAATATTATAATCACCCACCTGAGACATTAAGTGTGCTAATGTTGTTCGTATATTTTGCGTCCGGACGCACTCCATCAGCACGTGGTAGATATCATCAATTACGTCACAGTCAGGGCAGTTAGGAGGAGCGGTGTTAGAGCGGTAGTTAAAGCAACGCAAACTCATTCAACGGAATGAAGTCCGAAATAGGCTGACCATGCCCAAAAAAAGCGGCTACCTCGTCCCGATCATCTCCTATATATAAATATATCTATGAATACATATATATTTCATTTTCGCCAACCAACCAAATAATCTTGATAACAGTAATAATTTATTTAATAACAATAATTTGACTTCATTATATCTTCTAATTTATTTAAGTCGAGTGAGAACACGATATTACTACAAACGATTTAAAGTAAATTTGTGTCGAGACAACAACCATCAGAGTCCAAGCACTCTCCAATCGTTTAATTTTCGTTTATGTGTAGACAATATTTTTTATTATATTTAGAAATTTATTATTATTTAGAAAGAAGAGCTCAAAATTTAATGATATATTTAGAATCTTTATCTAGAACTTGTCTATTAGACATTGCTAAAATTAAACTTCTTGGAAAAGAAACATGATTTATTTCAAGCCTTTACCCACGTGTTGGAGTTCAAGTTTGATGTCATACGGCGATCTTTGCGATCAGATCAAATCCTCTTCTACTGCACCCACAATAAGGAGTCGGTTAAGCAAACAATCAAGGAATACCGACGTAAATACTCTATTATATTAGAATTTACCATTTTTTTTAGTTAATGCAAATCGATATAGCTATAGTCTCGCCCAAGACAGTAAAAAAAATATCTGAAAAATTAAAAGTACGTTACATATACATTTGCGACTTTTGCGGCTTTTTCTACATATCCCTAAAACCGTTGGAAGGTGCTGAATACATTACGTATTTATTTAACAATAATAATAAAAGTTCTATTAGTGTAATGCTCCTAAGTTATATTAGGTATTTTAAAACTTCCTGGAGGTTAATTGACGTCTTTGAGACGCCGTAAACGATTTTCTTATAAGTTTCCCTTTGAGGTTCTCTAAATACTTTAGTTTCTCGGTGCTAGTCAATTACCTTTTATAAGTTACCTTTCAAACAAAAGGTGCCTTTGTTACCTTTGTTATATTTTAACATTTAAAATAATTAAACTTGGTACATCCATTTTAAAAAAAATGTATTTTATTGCTACGGTTATTATAGACTTGTATGCATAGATCCATACATAAGGGCCTTTAAATGTCCACTGCGCAGGACCTACGCCTCTCCTGTAACTCTACGTAGATATAAGTGCTAATGCACCACACCGAATCATCATGAAAGTGTGTTTTTTAATCCACACCTGCATAAATCTCACTTATAATTCTATTCTAAACAAAAGCTTAAAAGTGAACAAAGCAGTCTACTATCGGACATAAGTAAAGATAGTTAAGACCGAGGTGTAAAGATGGGAGAGCTCTGTTTAATATTTGACTGTTCGAGCTTCGTTATGAGGTCAATTCAAATACTTCTGTACCTATTCTGTGAAAACATCGTATCAAGTACTTAAATCGAAGTATATGTAACAAGCATAAATATTGTAATTTAAAATTCACGTGGATAATAAATAAGATTTATTAGACTTACAAGTGTATTTTTCTAAAATTTAATGTTCGAACTGCATATAATTTTTAATTAAGATAAACAGTGCAATTATTTTTTGAAAATAAATAAATGGAAGCAATTTATTAACAACATAATAAGGTAATCTTCTTTGAAAGTATTGTTACGTTTAATGTATATTCATGGCTTCATTTCTTTGTCGGTCTTTTTCTTTACTTACTTAAACACAAGAATTTCAATTCTTTTTTTTTTAAGATTTTAAATTCCTGATTTTAATCAAAAGCAATATGAGAACATAAAATTCTTTCTGCAAGTGCATTTTAACATCTTACATTGGGATCGGAGCAATGTATGTGATGTTGTCCCTATCTATATATGTTTACCATCATTGTTATAAAGTTCTTCCTGGCTTTGGAAGGAATTAAGATACTAAAACTAGGCCTTCGATTATCGCATTGACTGAACAAAACGTAATAAGCGTCATACGAGTAAGCACGAAATGTTTCTAGGTTATTCACACCGCTTTCCTTCAAGTTTGTGACTTCTTTGGACCACCCTGTGGACCCGGTCGAATCTTCTTGCCACTCATGAAGCTGCAAAACTTGCTACTTGACATTGTCGTGTTAAAATTTATATTCAATAAGTAAGTGCATTAACTCTGTTCAATACACTACTATCCATCCCACTATTTATTTGTAAATATAGAATTATCTTAAGGGATCGCATTTCCTTATTATTATTTTTTATTATAAAACATTTTATTTGCAAAGATAAAAAGTGTCTTTAAAGACACTTTGCAAATATTATGTTTTATATATTTAGTAAAATAGTTTTGATTTTCATTTTACAAAGTTTTTACTCAATCTGATGTGATGTGAACGTATAAGGAATTGTTAAGAGGCCGATCCTGTTTGTCTTTAAAAAAAGCAACAAATTTCTCTAGCTCTAGTTTATGTTTGAGAAAGGTTACATGACCGCTGAACCAATTATTTAACAGTATTAACAGTTAAATAATTGGTACATACGTAGCAGTAGTCAGTGCCGCTTTATACGATTTCAAGACTTTAACTGACTGCTTATATTATGTAATAATACACGATTTATATAAACTCTACTTTCCTCCTTTACATGCAAAATTAAAGTATTGAATGTAATAAGGTGATATTTGTGTGATTTTGTAATAACGACAGTATTAGAACGAACATAAAAATATTAATGTTTATGTTTCAATGTAAATTATCTATGACGACCTTCGTGCACGAGGGGCTTAAACACCGGTTTTCAAGGTGTCGCCATCTCGAGGCCCCGGGTTCGATTCCCGGTCGGGTCAATGTAGAAAAACCACTTTTTCTACATTTTCTCGGGTCTGGATGTTTGTGGTGAATTGATTGTTTCCGATTACCATACGAGTGCATCTTACATTGGGATCGGAGCAACGAATGTGATGATCTATTTATGTATGTTTTTTTTAAATTATATAGGTGCATGCGTAGGCTACTAAAGTGTTATTATCGGAACGTCTTTGAACAATTAGCATGACACAAAATAAATGCATAAAACATTTACATCATGCTGATTGCATTGCAACATTAGTCATTAAGCCCAAAATTTAGAACACACCTTCAACAAGTTTATACAATAAAATTAATTTAAATTATCAATTCATAATAAACGAACGGTATATACCCGTTAACCTGAGTAACACTAGAAAATTTAGCTGCGTAAAATTATTTTACAAGTCGATTGTTTCCTTGCGAAGATTTTAATTTGCTTAACGTTTTAAGACGGCGCGTGCTCCAATTTCACAGAGAGATTACGTGCTTACGAGTGTATATAAAGATGTGGTGAAATTTCGATTATCCAAATTGCTTCTTCATTTGAATAAGCTTATTTTATCGGGCGTATATATCATTTTGACATGTTGACAGAAGCAAATTACCATCACATAACTTATCTGTTATACATATAAATAATATAGATGCGAACGTGTTTTTCAATGAAATATAAAAAGTAATTAATGATAATATCAAGATACATATAGATATGAATTCGATATTGCTTCGGTTGATACAATCAGTCGTCTGTGATGGTATGACAAAGTGGTGGTAAAGCTTTTGTAAGTCCCTGATCTCTATTACTAAGAGGAATACGAGTATATGATGCTGTTTATCTTTACAGCTACTTCGATTGGCACTAGTAGAGGAAAAATAGCGCCTATACATAATTTTAAAGTGAGTATAAAAACGCTGCGTATTATATAAATAATTAATAATATAAATAAACACATACATAGATAGTGACAAAATCACATATGTTGCTCTAATAACAAAGTAAGCAACTAAAGCATTTGGTCTGGGTACTTGTGATGCCTCCGTTGTTTCCGATTCCCATACCAAAAGTATGTATTTATTATGTCATAATCAGAAACATCAAAAATGTAGATAAAGTGTTTTCTACATTCACCCGACAGGGAATCGGACAAGGGCCCTCAGAGAGAACGATACCATGAAAACCAGTGTGTACACCACTCGTCCACAAAAATCGATATTTTAAATGTATTCCGGTAATGTTTGAACTCTTTTCCGGTTTTTAAGATACGTAGGGTCAAAATAATAATGGGCAATAGGCAATACATTCTCCGCGGTATTGGTTTGACGAAATTTGGAAATAACTTTATCATGTAGAAAAACTAAAATGAAATATATATTGTAAAAGAGTAATGATACCGCTTGGGTAATAATTAAAATAAATACTTCTGCAATAATTTTATTAATTTTTCATTTAATAAGTATTTTCTACACAATATTGAAGTATAAATTTCTACATACATTTAATATAAAATTTCCTTTTATTTGTAACAAAAATTATATAACATATTAAAGAGAAATTAAAAAAATCTACTGATACGGGCGGGATTTCAAATTATTAGTTGTTCTATCATTTTCTTTAATTTGATAATAAAAAGTTCAGCAACTTATAAAATATCTACATTAAAATACTTAAAATCTTAGAATACTTGAAGTAAATTCTGGTCTTTTCAAGCTGATAAGAGGGAAACTGGGGAAAATTTTAAATAAATTTTATTTCTGACGATAGCCGAGTGTTTTGGTGATCGGATTTCGAGTCAGGAGACCCGAGTTTGATCCCCACGTAGCCGGCTCGTGCCAATGGGTTTTTGTCAAAAACTTATGTACGATTATTTAACCATATAACGGCTTAGACATAAAGACGACGGGCTCACCACCTACCACGTTGTCCAAAAAATGTCTTCGGTGGAAGGTGGGTCGAAGGGACTTAATTGTCTAGACTAGACCTCTGTCTACCCCTGTGTTGAGAATGGCCTGAAGGTATTTATTTATTTATTTTATTTTATGTCGACCGAACGGTGACGCAGAAATACATTTTGTACTCGTTTACATCCATTGCATTAAGTACTAAATTTAAGCCAGTAAAATATTATTACAAGACGGAATAACAAGAAAAATTCAAAAGCATTTAAATATTAGATTTATATCTGTGACACTTAATTTCCTCTTAGAAATATGTTGGTGACATCCTTCAGTCGTTCAAGAAAAAATCTATAATGATATTTGTGTACGTTACTTTATAAACTTACTTTACAGTTGATAGGTGGTGAGCCTGTCGCCATTTTTATGTTGGACATAAAGATGACGACAGGTCAACAATATAAATTTTACATCATTTTTTTAAAAAACTCATTGCTGCGAGCCTATCTCCTGTATCTAAAAATTTGTAGTTTAAAAATAAAATGAGAATGAAAATACGAAGATTGATTTGCAATATTGTTTTCTTGTTTATTTTTGATTTCGGTATATAGAAAGGACATCGATGAATAATACGTTTTTATAAGTACATACTTGAATTCTTATTGAAATTAATTTGTATTTACTTAAACTGCTAATTGGTATTCAAATTAATTTATTTAAATCTAAATTCTGACAGCCATTATTCACTGACCAGGAAAAAGTTTCGGAGCGGAAGGTAAAGGCAATTTACGTAAACATCGTTTTAGCACGTATACTTTGCATAGAAGGCTTTCAGCAAAATTTAAATAATGGTTTGTTAAAGGAATAAATTATTATGATATATTATCCTGAAAGTCACGATAGCCGAGTGGTTGGGTGGTCGAAATTTAGAGTCGAGAGACTCGAGTTCGATCTCCAGGTGGCAGGTTCGTACCAATGGGTTTTTCAAAAACTTATATACGAATTTTATCGTTGGCTTGGACATAAAGACGGCGACGGGCTCACCACCTGTCACGTTGTCCCGAAAATATCTTCAGTGGAAGGTGGGTCGAAGGGAATTAATTGTCTAGACTAGACCTCTGTCTACCCCTGTATTGGGAATTGCGTGAAGATATTTATTTATTGTTATTTATGTATTATCCTACTGGTTGTAAGTACGTGAAATATTCGTCTTTGTAAGAGGCGACTAAAAGGTTTCGACTTTATAAACTTTATAAATATAATTGTGTACCAACAGGTGGCGGGATAACCATCTCAAAAATACAAAATCAAAAAATATCTGACCGGTGACAGATAGCAGCGTATAAAGTGCTTTCGCACACATCCGTGTACCCACCAGTGCCAGCCGCCCTAGGAAACCCCCTCCCCGGAGAAACACATCCTACCTCCTATCAAGACTCGGTGGAATATTTTTTTTATAGTAAAGGGAGGCATACGAGCAGGCGGGTCGTGTGATGGTAAGTGATTACCGCCGCCCATGAACACCCGCAATACCAGAGACATAGCAGATGCGTTGCCGGCCTTAGAATCCCCCTCAGCATTGGGGGAGGGGGGTGTGTGGGCCTCACCAGACGAAACGCAGAAGTTTGTTAGACTTCTACTTCACGCCGGTATTCTGTGAGGTCGTGGTACTTCCTCGGTCGAGCCGGCCCATTCATGCAACAACAAAAGCTGATGCGTGGCTCAACCAATGTACAAATTATAGTCACGTCACTCGGAAATTACAAACCCACGGGCAACAGATCCCCGAGTCTACTACCCAGGGACAAAAGGGCTCAGGAAGAGGACCCTTTAACTGGCACCAACCCACCGCAGGGTATCTGGACTATTGCTCCGCTGCAGACCGCTTTTCAGCCGCGAAAGACAGGGAGAAGGGCGCATCATAACACCAACACTTCCTACAACTCAACTCGTTATATCGTTACTCTACGTATACTCTTTATACAGGTTGGGCCATGAATTAGTTAACATTTGAAAAAATCGTATAAAAAAACCATTTAACATTTTTAGAAATCGTTTATTTACGAGAAAGCTAATTAGTTGTAATTTATTTTTAAAAATTATTTCTTCTAAATGACCACCGTTTCGGTTTTTGCACTGATCTAAGCGAGTCCTAAAGTTTTCGAATACTCTTCTGCAAAGAGTCCGCGAGATTGCCGATATCTCTTCGATGATTTTTTCTTTAAGTTGACGCAGGTATTCGGTTTATCAATGTAGACACGACTTTTTAAATAACCCCATAAAAAGAAGTCTGAAGAAGCTGGAGATAGATCAGGACTTCTGGGTGGCCATGGGATGTCACCCCGTCTGGATATCAACTTTTCCGGAAACATGTCTGACCACCGGCAAGGACTCGTTCGATGTGTGACACGTGGCTCCATCATGTTGAAACCATGTGTTACGATTATAGCCAGCAAATTCCAGTAGCATCGGTGCTAAGAACTCCCGTAACATTTTCACATACTCGGCAGAATTAACAGCAACTGAACGGCCTCGAGAATCTTCAAAAAAGTAAGGTCCGACGATTCCTTTTGCTGAAATTGCAGCCCATACAGTTACCTTAGGAGAATGAAGTTGCCTCTCATGTTTAGCTTTAGGATTTTCGCTGCTCCAATACCTGCAATTCTGTTTGTTCACATGTCCATTTAGGTGGAAATGGGCTTGGTCAGAAAATAATATGTTGTGAAAAATACTGAAACGAGTTACCATTGTTTCGGCATATGATTTACGCAAATTTAAATCATTAGGGTTTAGTTCTTGCACTAGCTGGATCTTATATGGATGTAATTTCAAATCTAATTTCAAAATACGGCGTAATGATGTGCGGGATAATCCTAATTCAGCCGAACGTTTGCGTGTGGATAAATCTGGATCACGTCGAACAGAAGCGGAAACTTGCTGCACGTTCTCTTCGCTCCGAGAAGTCCGTGGGCCGCCGGTTTGTTTCATATTTAGTGTAGATCCCGTCTCTTCGAACTTCTTCACCCATTTCTTTATTAAAGGAGCACTTGGACACTGACTTAAGTCGTGTAAACCATATTCAACGTGAAATAAGCGTCTCACAGTAATGAGCGAAAAGTCGTTTAGATAAAACTGTTTCACGCAGTAAGCGCGTTGAGACCCCGTGAAGCGATCCATTGCGACTAAATTTCCAAGAAGCGAGCTAGTGCCCCGGCCCGCGCCCGCCCGCGCCCGCGCCCCGCGCGGTAATAGTTTGCGCGGTAAGCTACATTTAAATGTTCACGAATTCTTGGCCCACCCTGTATAATATTCTACCGAAATTGTTGAGCGTTGGGAAAGAAAGAACTCTTTTCTATGACCTTTGGCGCCAATAGAAGTAATGACCATCAGAAATTTGTTCTTGCCTTTTTTATTTCCTTACTTAGTAACATTAATTTATTGATATTAACTTGTTAACAAATTTTAACCACTTTATTAAACTTTTTTATTGAAATGTGACAGGCTAATATCTGTCGGATTCAACTAGTTTAGAATAAATTTAGTTTACGAGATATTCGTACTATAAAACAGTGGTCGAGTTGAATAAAGTCGCGGACGAAAACTGAATAAAAGGGAACAAGGAAGTAGAATCATGTGTAAAATTACCATTAAATTTGTATATTCAAATTGAAAGTTCAACGAAAACGAGATATAAGGAATTTGAATATTTATGATCACTGCCGCTTAACACATCTCCCGGCACATAAACATTGGGGAGAATTTTAATACCTCGAATACATGAGATTATTCAGTATGCGATATGAAGAAGAAGGATCGAGATAGAAAGAGGAGAATGGACTCATAAATTATTTTCAAAATTCACCTATTTTTAGAAACATGTACAGTGATTGCATTTTTACGAATTAAAAAGAATGACAGTGGCACGCCGGTAGCACAAAAGGATAAACAAATGAACTACTGTATAATAAGTAGTGATAAGATACTTTTTCATAAGTAAAGGTATTTACACTAATTTGGCCATGACGGCCTAGTTTGGGTGATCGGACTTCGAATGAGGTTCTCAGTTTCGATCCATAGGAGGAAGATTCTCCTTGAGTTTATCGAAAGTTATATAAAATTTGTATCTCTGTCTTAAATAACCTTCGTGCTAAATAAATAATTTCCGTTCACCAAACTACTCGGTTATCGTGACTTAATATTCTAAATAAGCTCCGTTGATATGTGGGCTGAAAGAACTAAAATGTCTTGACCTCTGCTGACGCCCCCAGAAAGAGGTCGTGAGGTTATGAGGGTATCACTGAGTATACTTAGTGTTCCTTATATAAATATATATTTATATTCAGACCTGTGTATATATACAGTGTGATTATATATTAAAATATTTACAAACCCGTAGCTGCAACCAACTTAGTCGTGATTAATTTTCTGCTGTCGTTGAAGTTTCTCAAGTGTATAATGCAAAGATGAGTGCTTATGAGCTTGAATATTATTATAATTTTCCTCGTATCAGGAACCCCTTTAAACAGAAATTGGTGACCTAATAACGTGAATATAATTTTCTCGTGAAAAGCACTCGTTCTGCTAATCTATGTGATGTTGACATAATTTACTATAGGACACGTGACAAAATAAAACATACAAAACGTGTCATTAGTAACTGGTAAATTTTGACTACTCTAAAGATAAATGGAAAATCTAGACTACTATTTTTTTGAAACCATAGTTAACGATATGGTTATTCCGGAATTTGTCGGTTATCCATTGCTTTTTTCAAAGCTTTACCTTCAGAGGCGGGAAGAAAGGCGGTGAATGATTCTTACGCGAGTATCACACTGCAATAAAATATAATTATGTAAAATTTAAATAACCAAAGCGAATGATTAACTACCTTAAATATCTTTTAAATGAATAAATTTTCAATTATATATGTGGGATACACTGAAAGTCCTTGGAATATAAAGAAACGGCTTAATATACAAAATTGCCAATTGTTCGGTGGGCCCATTTTTACTTAGGTGTTTCTTCTTTGGCATTTCACCGTATCTTCAGTGCTCGGAGAGTTACGCAATTTAAATTTCGTTCTTGGCAGTTACGGCAGTCGCCAGACGCAAGATCGAAACAGTAGGCGGCAAGGCGGATAACTTATCTTGACTCCTACCATGGTTAACATTAAATGGTTCGTTCTGCGGAATGCGCTGAAGCGTTATCGTAGTGGAAGAAGATCGCTTCGAGGGGCTACTGTCGAACATTTTCCAACAGGCAAACAATAATTAACATAAAATTTTACATTAATTGTCCTTCCATTTATCCAGGTTCTCCAAAAGTTTCATCATCGATATTTAAAACAAGTTGGCGTCCCCGTATGCTTCCAACTGGCCAGTTCTAAAGACTTTCAGTGCCATCGTGGCACAATAGAGAAAAATCTACAAAGCACAAAATGCTTCGTATTATTTGCCTTTTATAAACATAAGTCACGATAGCCGAGTGGTTGGGTATATATATATATATATATATATATATATATATATATATATATATATATATATATATATATATATATATATATATATATATATATATATATATATATATATATATATATATATATATATATATATATATATATATATATATATAAAATGTTCGGCATCGTTAACTACTTTCCAGTTAAAAATAACAAAGAACAACAATACTTGACCTATACTACTTCGGCTAAACTGTTGTTAGTTTTTTCTCGTTTTAAATTGCTTTATCTTATTCTATACTTAGTATATCGTATACGTAACAACCCGTAAAAGTTCACTGCTGAACACAGGCCTCTCCCATACGGAGGATTTTCCTCGCCACGCATGGCAAACGGATTGGCGATCGCAGTACTAGACAGTTTGCACCTTTCGATGCTGCTGCCTACTACCGGTCCAACGAGATTATCTCGCCATCTGTCGGTAACCTATTTTTTTTTGCTTTTTCCTTATTCGCCTCCTACGAAACTCATTGGAAGAAGTGTATTCCTACGGCGACTATGCTATCTACTACTTATGCTAATTTGCTAACTTAATAATACAAAAACATATATTATTCATGCTTAGTTAAATTAAAGTTTTATATTTATATAGAAATTGGAAGTTACGATAGCCGAGTGGTTGGGTGGTCGGAATTTCGAGTCGAGACCCGAGTTCGATTCCGATTTTTTTTTTGGAGCTCCATAAACCGCAAGAAAGTGAATTGCTTCCGTAATCACTTGAACTGAATCGTTATCACTAAAAAACCAGGTATATGAACGCGACCTACGGACAATAGAATAGCCAAATGTTTTTCAAGGCCACGTGGGCAGGGGGATTCAGTTAGGGATCCTATGAATACACGTTTTTAAGATAGTATAATATATATAAAAAGAGACTCAAATAGGTATTTCTACTTGTCTTAAGTGCCCGATATGTACATATGCGGCTTATATGAGTATATCATAAATAATGTGACTCTTAGAATCGTGATACCTTACAGATGGTAACTCTTAAAAAAGTCATAAGGTCTGTTTTTGTACAGAATTTTAAGAACTTTGGTTTGAGAAAATCCAAAATAGCTCAAATTTTACCTTGGACTCCGAATAACTTGTAGCACAAATAGGATCGATGGGGATTTTTAAAACTTTATTTGTAATGGTACTCTCCACCAATATTTGGCTTTACGGGAATTTTTGTTATTTGACCACTATTTTTATATCTAAATTGACATACTAATTGATATACTAGCAGTAATACCAGTTCGTCAGGGATATAATAGATAAAATTGGACTATATTTGACCATCAATTTGTAATACTTTACCGGATAATCTTTACAATAACGGCAACGTAAAAAAGTGTAAAACAATCTTGAAGACGCAACGTACAAAGTGTAAATGGTAGTGGGTGCTAGTGGCCACATGTCACAGTCAAACCTTATGAAAGATTTTTTCTCATGAAAAAATGTAATGTACTATAAACTTATTACAAATAAAGTCATTATTATTATAATTTACATAAAACTTAAATACCTTTAAGTATTGGAAATTTTGTTTATATGAATGCATTACACTAATTTATATATGGATCTGGATCTGCACATTAACTGCTTCATATGCGCAATAATGAAGTTCAATGCGGTAAGTGTGATGGGTATAATGAAATAACAATATAGTTTGGTAGGATCTATATTATAATTTATAAAATGTTACCACAGTAAAAAATATTTACAGAATCCAAAGTTACAGATGTAATTCAATTATTTAACACATCATTCAACTTGGCATGTGTATTGACATTTGAATGATGAAGAAATAATACAATAATTAACCCACATAAAATAATCCTATTTAAGTAAAGCAGCATTTCATAAATGAAGAATACATTTTAATTTTTTAAATAATTTTTTTTTACAAAATTGTACAATATTTCGATAGCTTTTTTTTTAATTTTGATCAAAAATTTGATATGTTTTAAAGAAAATTGCATGTCACTTAATATGGAATAAGACGAAACATTATATGAACGTAATTATTAAATGTAGAAAATTAGCAATACTATCAAAGTGAAGAATGTATGATTTAAATGACAACAAAAAAATTAAAAAACCGGTAAGGTATAATATTCCATTTCATACTATTTTTATAGCAATTTATACGAGATTTCATGGCAGTAAAGTACAGTTTTAATTTTTTTTAAGTTACATACTATTATTGTAATATATTTTTACAGTCTACAGGGGTAAAGGTGACACTTCTCCCATATGCCTATGATGTAAAGTAAGGAATACTATTATATTATATGCTACTATTCCTTACTTTATATGATTTTATATAAAGATAATTTCAAACAAATATATTTATGATAAAACTTACAAAATAATGTTCTTTCACTTGTTTTTTTGTTTTCCGTAAAAATTTATTTTACAAATCCTTTTTTTTATTTATTACAACTAAACATTATGACAAAATGTATTGGAATTTTATAAGTTATTAACCGGGAAATTCATAACTATTTCATGATCATTGTATATTACATAAATTACAAGCTACTGTGGACGGCCCCTATATAGGACCTCGCCGACATAAATAATTGATCATTGACTACAATTAATACGTAAAATTATATTATTGCTTAAACACATGTACATGTAAATGGTAAGTACAAATTAACTATAACTACAAGGGGATATGTCATTAGACCGATTTGAGAAATTTGAGCACATTAATTAGCTAACGATGTTATTATGCAATGTAAAGCTTATAATCTAAATATAATATTTGTAAGAAGTTTAGAATACACTCTATAGTAAGATAAACAGGAAGAATTAAATGTAGAAATATTATTAATTATTTAACAAATTCTGAATTGGATGATTGCGTTAGGAAAACAAACAATCCGGACAGAAATCTCTGAAATATTTGAAACATTTTGACAAAAAAAAAATGTTCGTAAGGCGGAATGTATACATGAAAATCTTAATAGAATAACAGTTAGACCTAGAAAATGCTATAGATCACATATACAATACATATGTAGATACAAAATTACCTTAAATAATTGAAATAATACACGCGCTTGATATACCGTTTCGTTTGTCAATTTTAAAGTATACATTTTCAAAATAAACAAACGAAAAATACCGACACCAGAGACTAAAATTAAAGTAAAATATTGCATAATATAATACGATCATATATAAAAATGAGTTGCTTAGTTACGTCCGTCTGCACTGAATAGACCAGACATGAAGAGCTGCAGAAAACGCTATTACTAGCTGCAATTTTATTAACAGAGATATTTTGGTACATAACTGTGACATGCGGACTTAATATGGATATGCCTTAATATTAATAAAGTAAATAAATACACACATATATAAGGGACAACATCACATACATTGCTCTGATCCCAAATAATTAATTAATGGTAAAATAAACACAAGAAATCTTAGTAAAACAAGGAGTAATTTTGTGCCTTTGTTCAAAACCAAGGTCATTGTGTTAGACTCCGATAAGGTCACTGTGTTGCAACGTCTGCACAAGATTTCTAGGATTTTGTGACAAATCATTAAAACTAGTGGTTATACCAGAAAGAGGCGTTATATCCGCAGTCGCTATAACCATATTACTTTTCTCGCCAAGTATAACTTCTAATTCTATGGGCTAAACGGTATTTCACCACATCAATAACCAAAAATTCATGAGCACAAAGGTCGTTATTAATGGAATCCACCACAAACAATAGAAATGTGATCTAAAATAAATACATGTAAATCTTAAATTCGATTGATATAATTTCAACATCCGGGATGTTGAAATTATCACTCGGTAATTTTAAAATTCCGGAATTGCAGAGGCATATCCATGTTCATAACAATGTTTGCAGTCATTCACCCCAAATAGCTCTACCTACTCCGACCACTGTTTAATAAAAAGTTAGCTTTAACATGACTAATTGAGACTATGGTTAAATTATATTTAAGTTCTGAACTACTCACTGGATAGTTCACTGATGGAACTTTATTTGCTGCTAAGCATAAATACATTTTGACTTATAAATAACAAACATTGCACGCGTAATTTTAATGAACACCTTACTACCGGGATGTAGTAGTTGTAAACTATATAAAATAAAATATCTTCACGCAATTCCCAATACAGGGGTAGACAGAGGTCGAGTCTAGACAATTAAGTCCCTTCGACCCACTACATAAACTATATATACGTAAATATACATATTGGCCATTGCCAATAAAAAGTAAAAGAAAAAAGAAAAACAGTGAGAGAGCTATTTGCGTCATGAAAGAATTTTTTCGGCTCAATTGTTTTTCAAACAGAAATTATGAGAGTGTATTCGTGAAAATAATGGTTCAATTCGAAAATGGTTCTGTAAAATGGTAATCTATTGGACAACTTTGAAGGTTTACATACTCTACTACTTTAATAAATCATAGTATAAGGGAAAATAAAAGTTTAACCAACGAAAAAGGAAATCTTTCTAAATAGTTAAATTGATTTTTGACAATAAACATTTTCTAACCAATGTTCAAGTTACTTTCATACCGAATTTCATCATAATTTGTTTTCGGGTTTAGCCGTGAAAGCGTCACAAACTACAGACTACAGAGTTACATTCACATTTATAATAAAAATATGTAAGTATGATTACTTTGAAAGTGTGGAGTGGATCGATTGTTCGATGTGCAGCGAAAGGCGTAAAAATCAAATACGGCTCCCGCAAATTCTCAAAGGGTTGAAATTCAGAACGAACTACTTTTGATACCAATCTTTACATACTTTTGTTCACTGACACAACGTACACAACAGCGCTTTTTATAGATAATATATTGATCATTTTAAAAATAACAATTGTTATTTGTAAAAAGAGGAGTAGATGCTGGTCATTACTGGTCTGACTACTTTGGTCTGGTACTTTTTGAGATAGGTTAGATAAATAGATAAGAACAACAGCACATACATTGATCTGATCCATGTATCTGCCAATATATGTAGAAAGTGTGCCCCCCCCCCACAATAAATAATTCAATAGTTATTGTTTACTAGAGACAACCCTAGCCTCCATAAATATCGATTATTTACACTAAGACAATTCTATGAATACAAAGTTTAAGACTGTAAATACATTAGCATGTGATGAAAGTATTGTTTAAACATGCAAGTAACATTATTTATCTAATAGTAACATAGTCAACAAATTTCTGAAATTTAATACAGAGTATTTGGTAAAAATATAATAATAAATATATATAATCTAACTGAGGTACTTGCCAACTGGATTTTAAATGATTTTAAGCCACCACCATTATTAACTAAATAAGTTGTCAAAAAGTAAGTTACGCAATACATTAATTACGCCACATAGCTTAAACTGAATAACAAAGTACTTAGAATGAACACGAAGTGAGCATTTTATAATAATCGTAGAAGAGAATGTCTATGCATATCATTTAAAATTGCAATTTATTGGAGAACTATTTCAAGAGTTCATTATAAAAACAATACGCAGCTTACGTCAGACAAGCGACTACACCGATTTATGTTTGAAAATTGTATGTAGAATAAAATTTACACAACTATTTTGTGTTCTAAATACAAATATGGTAAAAAAAAAATCTAAGTTATAAATAAAAGTTAAGGAAAATATCCAATATGTTATTAAACGTAGATATACTTATAAGAAAATTGTTTTTGAAAACATATTCATATCACCGAAGAAATAAAACTATGCAAAACCACTAGCGATCACTAATACATTGTATATAAATAAAAATGGAATTGATGATTGTATGCTTTATGGAATTTCTATAAAGACAAAGGGATTCCTATAATACTGATATTTTATAAAAAAAAAATCTCATTTCATGTACTGAGCGCAATTTTGAGACAACAAATTACGCGAGTATTAATAATAATATAGTTTCAAAAAAATCTCGAAACGAAAAACAATTTCGTAAACCGTGAAAGTATTCGAATATAACGTAAAATATAAAGGAACGACGAAAAATGTTTGGCGTTATAGGAAACTAAAACTATGATTAAAGGCATATGAACACTTAGATCAATGTGAACTTGAAAATCGTTCGTGAATTTTCTTCAGATACGTTCATCGAATCATAATTACGCAAAACTACATTTTACAGTTTCATTGTTAAAAGCTACAAGACATTTTTTGAGATAGGACGCTTATCAGATGTCACCCTGTCTAACTTTTCATAGAATTACACCTAAGGTTTATCCTAAACCCTAATAGGAAACCAATGAGTTGGAGTCCTCAATATAAATACCAGCGGTAAAATTATTTCCATCAGATCACACTTCAATATGGACGTCGGGTATTGGAGGATGTTTTAACTTCTTCGGATTTAGTATTGACGGCGTCTGTGTGCGCGTGTGCCAAACGTACACCTTAGTACAGTTGTCAGCCAGAGGCTCCAATTCTTCTTTTGTTATCACATATTTAAGGATTTCGCTTTCCTGGAATGTTAAAAAATTCAAATAAGAGTAATTATAATAATAAATAAATACAAAATAGATAGGACCAACATCACACATATTGCTCTCGTCCCAGAGTAAGCATTAGTATTGCATAAGCTATATATAATATATAACATAAGTTATTGAATCGAAAACAGCGATAGTGCAACAAGCACCAAGGACTCGATAAAATATAGAACGTAGAAAATGTGTTTTTTCTACATTGACCCGTCCGGGAATCGAACCCGGAAATACATGAATGGCTACAACTTGAAAGCTACACCACTACACCACTAGTCCAAGGGGGTCGTCATCGTCAAAAGATTCTTCCGTTAATTATTTAAATCAAAACTACTAAATAGGAAGAAATCTCTATAGGAATCGAGCATTCTTCATCTTTCACTGACAAGTGACCACATCGATAAAAAAATGCATACTGCACTTTTAAACTGCATTGTTCGGAAATACCGATATCGAGATAAGGTCGGTTCTAGAAGTATTACACGTTGTTCCGTTCTAGTTTCTTTTTATCTTTCACGCATTCTCAAAACTAAGCTAACCAAACAATAATTCATTTTTTAATATTTTATAATTTTTTGTGATCCATACTTTATAAATTGAAGCAAACGTTGTTTTGCCATATATAAATAGAGGTTGATCGAAGAGGGGTGAAAATTAAGGGGTTAAAATAAATATATTTTAATGATATATCACAAATTAAATTAGAAATAATCTATAAGTTAAATTATATTTTAGGGGTGGACTACGCTTAACATTTAGGGGGATGAAAAATAGATGTTGTCCAATTCTCAGACCTACCCAATATGCACACAAAATTTCATGAGAATCGGTAGAGCCGTTTCGTATGAGAACCAACATTGTGACACGAGAATTTTATATATTAGATTAGATTTATCATTATTTACATTTAACGACACCCACCGGAATGCTTGGCTTGGATAAGGAACGCAAATCGTTGGTAGATTGGCTGCCGGCTATCGCCACAACATTTACCTTTACCTTTTCAGGATTCGGTAAAAAAAAACCGATATCATAGTAGCATAACTATCGGGTGTCTATTAAAATTTTCTCCTAATCTACTGGACTATTTGAACTTTACACCGGCTGTAGAACTCTAATAAATGTAGGATAAATCTAGGATTAATTTTGTTTTTATAAGCTCCTTTTCTGCTTAGGAGGTCAGTGCCACTCTAACAATTTCGTCAACAAATACTAGTATAACTGTTGTGTCGTGGTTTGAAGGTCATGAGCAATGGGACATTCTATTTTAGAAGTCGCTAAAACCCCTCGGTAACTTTGATTTTCAGGTGTTTGCAGTAATGCAAGAGCAACAGTAGCGACTCAAATTAACTGTGAATTAAATTTTTTTAGTATTATTATTAGTCACGATGGCCGAGTGGTTGGGTAATCGGAGTTCGAATCAAGAGATCAGAGTTCGATCCCAGGTGGCAGGCTCGTACCAATAGGTTTTTTCAAAATCTATATACGATTCATATCGTTAGCTTGGACATGAAGATGGCAGCGGGCTCACCATCTGTCACGTTGTCCCAAAATATCTTTGGTGGAAGGTGGGTAGGGACAAAATTGACCTATGTCTACCCCTGTATTGGGAATTGCGTGAAAATTAAAGTATAAGTATAACTTTCATAAAAAATCAACTTTAAAAAAAAATTCTGCGTGTAACTAATCTCTGAAACAGCTGGATCAATTTAAACGGTATTCTCACTAGCAGATAGCTGATTTTATATGGAGTAATGTAGACTACTTTAATTTTAGAAAAATAATAAGGGTCTAAGTTAACTTTAAACAACGTACAAAGCTAGTTGGAAATAAATTTGAAATATGGCATTTTCTAACTGTCTTCAAGAAAACCGAATATCGTAAAAAAAAAAAAACAAATACGTAAAATACTGGCGTATTTTAGGTATCTGTTGTAACGAATGCTCTCAACGCGAGCGCATGATCGATTATTTTAATATCATCAGTACAAAAAGCTCGTGTGGCACAGGAAGTTATTGATATCGGCGATTTAAATATTGTCATGAAAGTTTATCAGCGCATGGTATCGAGTTTTGACCTCCGACCTCGAGAAACTGATTGGTCAAAGACCTAATTTGCCATGACCTCAAATAAAATTGTAATTATAATTCGTAGTAGGTATGTTATATTTTTAAGATAAATGTAACATTTTACAGGAATTTTTATTTTAAAATACGCACGCACGCACGCAATTCACGCAATTCCCAGTACAGGGGTAGACAGAGGTCTAGTCTAGACAATTAAGTCCCTTTGACCCACCTTCCACCGAAGATATTTCCGGGACAACGTGAGAGGTGGTGAGCCCGTCGCCGTCTTTATGTCCAAGCCAACGATAAAATTCGTACGTAAGTTTTTGAAAAGCCCATTGGTACGAGCCTGCCACTTGGGGATCGAACTCGGTTCTCTTAAATCGAAATTCCGACCACCCAACCACTCGGCTATCGTGACTCAAGGAATTTTTATAGTAAGTAAATAGAGTTAAAGGATTTTTGATAGTACATATCGTATTCTGCCATAAACTGTACGCTTATATCAAGAATTTCAAATCATAAATTTATCAACACAATTCATAATTAGATATCCTGGCTATAATTAGACTCGAATCAACGAATGTTAAACTAATGAATGCGTTATCTAAAGCTACTGTTATAAATGTTAGGTTATTTTATTTAATATAAAGAAGACATTTTACATACGAATAACAAGCGGTAAATGTGTCCGCATTTTTCTGTTAATTGGCAAACTTTTTGAGTTCATCTACTCGAAACTTAAAAAGGTTTGAATGGGGGCGGGGGGGGGGGTCAATACAAACTTCATTATTAAATATTAAGTTACATAAACCTACCTGAAATCCAGACTGTACTTTCCTCGAGAACTTCGCTTCGGGATGATCTATAAAGAGTGTAGCATTTATAGCGAAGCCAGCCATGTCGATGGGAAAAGGTCGAAAAGGCTTCCAAACGGCGTTGAACCCGGACACTTTGCCGTCGGTGACTAGAGGCATTTCTACCCTCATTCCTCCTACTATACCAACCGGCCACACTCCCACTTTATTAATTTTTCGCATCTGAAATAATATTAAGGTAAACTTCATATTTCCGTTTTCTTCTGTATTACATAAACGGATATTTATTCATTATAATTTATAAAGTTTCCTACTTATTCATTCAATATGATTGCTAACTAGCCAAAGCACTATTCTTGAATAACATATGATACACAAACCAAATGAGTTTATTATATTATAATAACATTATTAGAAATAATGACTACTTATAAGTCTTGCAAAAATTCAATATGTTACAGCTTAACATGTTTCCAAGTCTTTTGACGCAACAACTTCTAATATTATTGAAGAGAAATTTCGTTTTAATTAATTAATTGCTTACCTTTCTTACTGCAAATAAATAAATAAAATGTTAAACTATTTGATTATCACACTAAAATTAAAATTATTTAAATCAAAAAACTAACTGAATATCATTATGGTTATGTGTAATAAAAGTAAAAGATATAATACTATTTGACGAGTTTGTTATTCCACCTTCTATGGGTACACCTTGCAATTTCAATACTCTTTTCTTAGTTGCCTCTTATGAAACTCTTGAAAAGAATAGAAAAATCTAATAAATAACTGGGCAAACAAAATAAGTGTCATCTATTATTTTATTTAAAAAAAGGATACATTAAACAAAGTATGTGTGATGCTCTTACGATATTACTTTGATACTTTATATAATTATTTATATATGGATACACATCAAAATAGGATAAACCTCGGAAATGTGGAAATGGAATAACTGCACTATATTGCGGGAAATCTACAGATACAAGTGGACCAGATCCAGCTTTGCCATAAAATTTATTAAGGTTCTTGTAATGATGAAAGATCTTCCCTTTTCATCCTATGTGGGCAGTACGCTCAACAGCAATAGACCTTTATAGGCTTTGAGGCAATGAAACATAAAATACAAAATTTCTGCTTATTTTTTACTACTAACAAATTAAGGTAATAAGATTGAGATACTGTACTTTTTAATAGTATTACATTCTTATTTTTAAATTTACTGATGACATCTAATGCACTTAGTCACGCACCCCTGATGAGGTAGCCAGAGAGAACAGATCACCAAAAGGTTGTGATAATAATGTAAGTAAACTCTTTCAGTTCTTTCTTTTTTATCTACACACATTCTTTCCCAGAACTAGACTGACATGGTCTTCGATAATTTATCTTGGCCTGCTTCAACCCCTTTTTAATTAGTCTCTGGGTAATTTTTTTTGTAGAATGACAAATAAATTAAAAAATCAACATACCTCGTCAAAAACTTTCAAAGAATAAGTATTGTCATCATCCATGAAATATACAACACCTCTCTTATCGTGAATCTTCAACAAGTGTTCCCGGAGCCAATTTAATGCAACATTCCTCTGTTCCACTCCACTTGCCTGAAATTATAAAGAAAATAATTCTTTTAGTATTACTTAAAAAGAAATTGGTTTATAATCTAATACAGTTAAGCAAATGATGAAACATGGGCCTTTCAATCATAATGGATCACAAAATATTGAACAGATAATAATTTTCTTTATTGCAAAATAATTATCTATAAATATTTTATGACACTCTGTATGATTACAAAAATAAATAAAATTTATTCATTAAGATTAATATTAATGTACACCACAGCAAAGTTACACACTCTTTGTTTTGAACTTGATAGTTTAATAAAACATTTGTGAACAAAATGTCACATAAAACTATAAAACTCATAATTGGTTAAACATAATAACTGACAACATATTTGTACGATGTTGATAAAACAGTAAGGACAATGTTGAGCCAAAATCATAACAGTAATTAATAATAAAAATTGTTCTCAAAAATACATTTGATGAAAAACCTTTGGAATCAAACAAAGGATCTTGAAATTTTCAAAGAGGGTTTGTTTGTTGTATTACCTAAACACTTTCGACATCTACATTAATGTAATTAAAAATTGTGACAATTTATTTCGGAATCTTTTACAATGAACTGGTAAACTTATCATCAGTTAAAGTTCATGAACTTGATGCTTCATTATTAGTAGTTAATAATAAAAAAAAACTCTAATGTACACTCCAATTTTAATCTTCTAAGTTGTCTTTTATATTACTGATATTGTTCTTGTTAAAAAAAAGAAATATCTTCACGCAATTCCCAATACAGGGGTAGACAGAGGTCAAGTTTAGACAATTAAGTCCCTTTGACCCACCTTCCACCGAAGATATTTTCAGGACAACATGACAGGTGGTGAGCCCGTCGCCGCCTTTATGTCCAAGCCAATGATGAAATTTGTATATAAGTTTTTGAAAAAGTCATTGGTACTGCCACCTGGGGATCGAACTCGGGTCTCTCGACTCGAAATTCCGACCACCCAATAACTCGGCTATCGTGACTTATTGTTCTTGTTACATTCTGTTATTACCAAGCAACATATTAAAGTTACAATAGTGGGTGATCACATGCGTTCAAATAAAACTAAATAACATAACAAATTATAATCAAATGTGTTGCAACATACACAATACAAACTTGTCTTAAATGTTGATGAATTTTAAACGCATATATCCAATGCCTAAAATATAATTAATATAAATTATCTGTAAAAAGTTTTTTTATATACTAATCTTTACTGTTCACAACTTAAACTAAGAGCTACAAATAAGTCAGTTATAGAAGTTGTCAGAAAAAAAATTGCAATTTTAAAGATGATTTTTTTTATTACCATCTCAGGATAAGGCAGTCTGACAACTGAATAAATGATTTCCCATAGTTGATAAGTATCATGTCAGCATTTAGAAAAAAATATTTGAAGGAAGACCTATAGCCAAACAACAAACATTGCAATTAAAATAAGTGATAAGTAATTCTCTTTTGTATCAATTCATGAAAACAATTTACATTTTATTATATGAAAATAAAAACAATACATACCGTTGAATGTTTTGATTTGTGGGTTTTAACATTAAGATGTGTATACTTGAGCATTGACTCTTTAAGAAGATTTGCCACTAATTTGGTTTTTGTCTCGGAATCTTCAATGATGATCCAGTGAAAGTTTTTCACCAGCATCAGAGTTTGTGATAGTCTGATAAACAATTAATATTTAAAAGTTAAGTTTATACTATAAACTATAATATAAATAACAACTATTTGCTATTACATTAATTTGGAAGAATAGTTAGTATATTTAAAAAAAAATATATACATATATATATCCAATCCATTTAAAAACTGAAATAGACCCGGGTGAATTTCACCCGGGTCTATTTCAGTTTTTAAATGGATTTGTCACATACATGATGAAGAGTTTGTTACACATTTTTATGACATTTTTATAATACAGAAGAAAAATATTGTAATTTTATTGATTTTTAAAGCATATTTGTGCTGAACTTTTATGTTATTAAATTAAAGAGAAAAATATTGCAGTTATAATAGAAAAGGAAACACTAGAACTTCTTTGTGGTCAATAAAGTTGAACAATGTTGATTGTGGTTGTTTATTCTTGAAGTGTTGATTATCATATGACTTGATAAATTCATCAAGACATAATTATGGCAGAAATTGTTTGGATTATAAAATAGTGAATTATTTTAAAGGTCAAAGTAAAATCTTGAATAAATATAAATAAATAAATAAAAAACTTCACACAATTCCCAATACAGGGGTAGACAGAGGTCTAGTCTACACAATTAAGTCCCTTAGACCCACCTTCCACCAAAGATATTTTAGGGACAATGTGACAGGTGGTGTGCCCGCTGCCATCTTTATCTCCAAGCCAACGATATAATTCATACATAGGCTCTTGAAAAACCCATTGGTACAAGCCTGCCAACTGGGGATTGAACTCGGGTCTCTAGACTCGAAATTCCGACCACCCAACTACTCAGCTATCAATAATATATAATATATATTGGCTATTAATAGCAAAATCTTAGAGGAAAATAATCCAAAAAAACTATTTACCAATAACTTTTATTAGAGGATGTCTATTAATTGAATAAGGTAAAAACAATCAGGAGACTTAGATTTGATCCCCATGTCGAAAGTTCATACTGAGTACATAGATTTAAATTAATAAAAAAAACAATTTAGGATAAAACAAGCACTAAACCAGTTAGAGCTCAAAGATTTCGGGTTTGATGCTTTAATAAATTACGAAAACATTATGGTTCTGGCAATAAAATAAAAAAAATTAAAGATTTTTTTTAAAATAAACTAAAAGCCTAATGAAAAGAAAGCCATTTTAAATGAAGCACCATTGCCAAATCAAAAACGTAGTCTATGTTATGCCTAATGCAATCAAGGGCAAATAAAACACGAGCCAATTAGTCTTACCTTGTAAGATCTGCTTTTTGAGCGAGTCGTGCGTACGTTGGTGTGATCCCATAAATCGTAGGGATGTAGGGCATTACCTCTGGTGTAAATTGGCACTGAAACGCTGGTCGACTATTAAACAAAAATAATACAACGAAAAACAACATTCCAATCACTAAATATTGCTTTTTAATGTTAACGAAAGGCATCTTATTGACACTTGATGTTTTGGAAAACAATTTTTTAGATCGCAAGCCACGGAAGCTGTGCAAATCTCACTGTATTTTTATTGCACAGTAAATTAAAACATAATTCAGTACCAACTTCTCTAATACTTTTCAGTTAATTTGACAATTATGTGCTACTGAATATATACTGTTTTATGATTTTAATTCATTTTTTATTACTATCTCACGAGCACTGTCAGACAATGACGATGACAACTGACAACATATGAAAATGACACTTTATGTTGTCATTGTCAAATCGATTTCGTTGTTGTTGTTTTTATTATTCACTCGAGAGAGCTGGCAAAGGAACTAAACCATACAGCCTTCAAATCGATTTTGAGTAGTATAACAACACTGACAGATGAGTGACCAACAGAACCAGTGTTGACATTGTGAGAGTTAAAGAATCCAATATGACCAGCGCCACAAGAAGATAATTTGAAACAGACTAAAAGCTAATAAATAACAAACACTTAACTTCACTTATTCTTTTGCTTTTCGTTTATTACCAACCATTACAGTGCACTAAAGTATACATACGTGTCTACCGTAAGAATTTAATGCAGAAAAACTCACTACTAAGGGACATGTCAAAATAATGTCAACGAAAATATGACAAAAAATATGACCAAATAGGCTTAGGTTAAAAGTGGGTCAGAATGTGGATCCCCAGGTGGCAAGCTCGTACCAATTATATCGTTGGATTGGACATAACGACAACGATGGGCTTGCCACCCGTCATGTTGTCCCGAAAATATCTTCGGAAGGTGGGTCGAAATGACTTAATTGTCTAGACTAGACCTCTGTCTACCAATACAGGATTGGAATAATACGTGAAGAAATTTTTTTTTATTTAAAATTCAGGAGATCAATGACGTGCAGCAGAGTTTAAGGTGGAAAGTGTTTAGTACTGCAATCGCTAATTCGCCTACCAAGCGTAGCAATTATTACATATCCGCCCTCACGGGAGAGGCCTTCGTCCGGTAGTGCAGCAATAGCACCAAGTAGAAACAGATGTCTATGAAGTCGAAAGTTTACAGGAGAGCAAATTTAGTGAAAAATTGTTATCATGTCGAAAGTTATGGACCAATTAACATGAAAATTTCCGTAAGCGTATAGTCTATATTCCTTCTTGACTTTTTCTTTTTATGTAATTGGCAACTTGGAAACTGTATTTGAAACTTTCGTGTTCGTGTTTTTATCGTGGGGAAAACCCCACGGTGTTCCGCATGTTTGCAGGGTTCCTTACTTTCCAAACACACGTGAGCAGCGAACCTATCCGAAGTCGCCGCCCGGAAGGCCATGGGGCTCAGTAAGATGAGTGCTTGACTTTGGCTCTGCTGCAGACCATATTTCGGCCGCGGAGATCAGGGAGAGCGGTTCCTCGCAATACCAACACTCCTCTCCCCTCGCGGCCTCGCCTCAGCTGCATCAGCGGTGCAAACCGACAGAGTCAAGGAGCCCAGAGACCATGGCGAAACGCATACACTCCCTCCCTCAGCTCACTAACACGAACCTGAAGTGGGATAACCAAGCCCATTGGGAGCTGACATCTCGGGCAGCCATTATCCCGCTAAGTCAGGCCGGCCATAAAAGTTTCTATTGGCTTCACCTCGGGTGACAAAACCACGATTACTAAGCCCATGACGGCAAGGTGGAGTGCCGTTCGGAAGGAACATCATTTGATTCTTTTTAAGTGTCTCTTCTTTTATATATTAAACTTCACTATTTTTTTTAAAGTTCAATGTTGCAGCTGCGGTATTTAAAGATTTGATCTGAAATTGATAGCTTTTATTCAATTTTCAACGAAATCAACACATTTTAATTTTTATGTGTTTTCTGTGAATTATTTGATCTTGCGACTATTTTGGTCGATTATCACTGAGCATAATAATCCTTTTTTGGTACAAAAAAAAACATGTTCATGTGGAATTGTTTTTTGTTAACCCAGGTTTAATCTATATCTATCTTGATATGGAAGTTTAATGAGTTATCAAAACACTTGGTGTTGATGTGGCACTAGCATTATAGCACAGGTATGACTAAAACAGATGGTGAAGTGATTTGTGGAGTAAAGAAACGTATTAAACTTCAGAAATAGATTCCGTCAATAGCGATTTTCTTTTAAAGGAAAGGAATGGAACGTGATCAAGGGCAAACAGTTAATTTAGCTGAATTGGCATTTCAATTAAAATGTATTTCAGCATGGGTGGTAATAGATAACAACGATGTTGCTCGTCATGCTCAGTCAAGGTATATTCAAGCATCCCATTTCCCCCATCATAATAGAAACTAATGTAATTTCTAAACATAATGTCATTCTAGACATCATTTAAAGTGGCTTAAACAAATGCCACTTTTTTATTATCTAAACTACCCTACATCTCTGCCTGTAGATAATTTAACTGGATTAATTCATTTTCTGTGTTTAATCTAATCTAGATAAGAAAAAGAGCTACGAATTTTGTCAAAAAACTATGAAATGTCTTATCAAAAGAATAAACAAGATATTGTTAGATTGATACATAGGTCACAAACAGAAAGTATAAACGGACGGACGAAAATAAAAAAGCTTCAAATTCGAAGTCCGTTTCTCCTGCGATTTTGTTTGTAACGGATTGAAGATGTCTTCGTGGTATATTTTTGTTTTTACTTTGAAATTTGGATTACTTTAAATACACATGGTACATCGGAACCATGTGTATTAAAAGTATTCCAAATTCACATCTGGTTCATAAGAGAAAAAGTAAAATATATATATATATATATATATATATATATATATATATACATATATATATATATATGTATATATATATATGTATATATATATATATATATATATATATATATATATATATATATATATATATATATATATATATATATATATATATATATATATATATATATATATATATATATATATATATATATATATATATATATATACTATATATTTTTACTTGAATCCGTAGCATGAGGATTAATGATTAAATTGTAACACAACAATAGATAAAATTTGCATCGCTAAAAACTGCTTTACATGTTATTGGTATTCCAATCACCCAACCACTCAGCCATCGTGACTGATAGTTATTACTTATAGTGATAGTACTCGTATTTTTTATTTTAGTATAATCCGTGTTATGAGGTTTACTGTGGCGTCCGTATTCATGAGGTTTACGACGCACACAGACAAGAATGAAATAAAAAGCTTTAAAATTCGTAATGGCTACCGTCAATCGATTGTTGGTGTCGGCGTCGATGGCCATCTGGCCGTCATAAAAACGCTACACAAAAGTTTTTAGATTAGGAATCGAACTCTGGTTTAAATATGTTGTTGATGCAAAATTCAAATGTTGTACCTCACGGCTATGTATACAACTAAAGTTTCCGATGAAATTAAGTATTATAACTGTCCTTAAGTAATAGTAATTTGTTGATATGACTAATGTTGAAAGAATTACAAATATTCACATGAATTATTATGTTTTAGATTTTTTTACACTTGTGATATAAAATAATAAATAAATAATAAATATCTTCACGCAATTCCCAATACAGGGGTAGACAGAGGTCTAGTCTAGACAATTAAGTCCCTTTGACCCACCTTCCACCGAAGATATTTTCGGGACAACGTGACAGGTGGTGAGCCCGTCGCCGCCTTTATGTCCAAGCCAACGATATAATTCGTACATGAGTTTTTGAAAAATTCATTGGTACGAGCCTGCCACTTGGGGATCGAACTCGGGTCTCTCGACTCGAAATTCCGACCACCGACAACCGCATGGCTATCGTAACTTATATAAAAAGTATTGCTATTGTCAGTTTGTGAATAACTAAATGTAAATTTAACCCGTTAATTGATTAAATGTAGCACTTGTAACACTTTTTTATAGAAATTGGATAAAGTATTTATTTGATTCATTACACTATTTATTTGATTCATTACACTATATAGTTCACATCTTAAGTAATTTTTTTATCAGACAACTGAGTTTAAATGAGTAACTTAATTATTTTTTAAAAATTAAAATATTACACAGCAAACTATTTAAGTGATGTAACTACTATTTAAGTGATGCTAACTTGACACTTGGCAACGACTTCAAGCACATTTTAAAATATGTTATTTTTAATAATAAGCAATAGGTTTAGCTAAGAAAGTTCATAAGTCCTTCTTTGTTTTGTTCTTTTTGAATCGAGTTAAATAAAAAAAAATGCTGTACAAATGTGAATCAGATATTCCAAAGGGGATATAGATCCTTGAATATTTTTTAAGGAATGTATGGTGTAGAAAATTAGAGGAGACGGATGGATGTACCTATGATAGATGTACCATTCAGCTGAGGCAACGCAGAAACTCAACATGCTTTTTCACGCAGCTTACCAGCGTGAATTTATAATCATTTATGGTTTAGAACACCTCAAATAATAGGTTACGAAATCTGATGATGAAAATGTTTAATTTAAAGTCCATGAACGGGAATAAAATATATCACCGTGTTATTTCCCTTTTAATGTCGTAGCACGCGTAGCATGTTCGTAGCACATTTGAAATAACAGACACATATGAGTAAGGCATATTGGCACATATATATCGATTTAAATGTGCATCCCAAGAATGAACTTATTCAAAGACCTAAAATACATATTTTTAAGGAACAAAAATTCTTTTATTTTAATTTTCTTGAAGACAGCTAGGTCATGCAAGGTCAACATTTGCCAAATAGATCATTCCAAAAATACAAGCAGCGATGAATATGTTCAGAAATACACAGAAGTATTATAGAGTTAATGTAAAAATTATAAGTGGAACACCCGCTAATCGTTAAATCGGATAAATAATATAAAAAGGTTTATTGACTGATCTCTGATAGGTGCAAAAAGCCTCCGAAGTTCCCTGATGGCTTTTTGAGTGGTCTATTAGTGGAAACTATTAATATACCTTACATCTAATGGCTCTTATGCGTTTTATATCAGTGGCAAACTGAGAGAAAAGTAGCAATAAAGTTTTTAAACAATATTTATGTCTTCGGTTTGGGCTTTAAGTAATAACATTAAATTATTACGATACAAATATTTTAAATTTTACAACCTTCCTCTGCCTTAACATTGTGATATGATCTCGCAGCTGTCATCAAGTTCTAATTAAATCTGTCACGTAAGACTGTTAAGAATTTATATTAAGTTAATATTAAATTTATTAATTTAATTTATATTAATTTTATTTAATACCAAGAAGATTTAGAAATTTAATTGACACAAAATTACAATACACATGTCTAACGGTTATAATATTAGATTAATAAAGTCCTCTCAACAAATATGTATTAAAACGAAAGCAAGGTGAAGTTTTATTAAGCACTTATCGAATGTAAAGTATGCCGAACTAATCCAGATGAGTTTATAATTAAAAGCCCAAAACATAATCCTGCATTGGGACGAATAAAAGCGTGATGGTCACTCAAGCAAACAAATACATGTATGCGTCTACTAATGTAGCACGCAGGTAGTTTATGTTCAGCCAGCTATTTCATTGTAAAAGCAGTATAGATAGGATGAGAGCTGGCTGGGGGCCGCCGGCCCGGGCTCACCTGTGCGCTAGACCCGTAGGCGCGTCACGCCCGCACACTAACGCAATCAGCGCACACGGGCTTGGCAAGACGCGTGCGTACACCAGGGACACGCACACGTGTGAAAATGTAACAATGAAGGCTGTAGCAAGGCCTAGCTCGCACACACAGGCGCAGTTAGCGGTGAGGCGGGAACGTTAGCTCGGGACACTGGCGGGCGAGCGTTCCCGCCGCGAGGACCTCCGAACTCCGACTCGCGGCGCCCGCCCTAGCAAACCACTTGTTGAATCTTTCAGACCACATCTGAACTCGCTCTAGTCACGTCGCGCGTGTTGTCAGTATATATTCGTGATCACTCCTTTCTGCTCAAACTTTCACTTAAATACTTCTCATTATTTTTTTGAGTGTTATGAAATTTTATTATAACCTGTGATGCCTACTCTTCGCTTCCACTCTGCCTTGTTAATTTCAAGTATCCTAAATACGCTTGATTTAGTCTTCCTCTTGTTGTTGTTGTTATGGATGAATTTCATTACAGTATCGTGATATAGCGAGCCCTATTGCGCCTCCACGATTTACTTGTTGTACATTTAAATATTTAAACTGTTGTTGAATACTCGTATCTGTGTTACCTGTTAACTAATACTTATAAAGACATTTGTACTTTATTCTAAAATAAATATACTGCGTCGCTGTAAAAAACCTGTTCAAGGCATCAGTCACCTACAGGTATGTATTAGTTTCTTTTTATGCACTATTACATTTTAAAATATTTCTTAATTTTAATAATATTTAAGGTATATCATGAACTATGAAGAAATTTTTATACATATAAATTTTTTATAATTTTAATAACAACATAGTTGTTATTGTAGAATGTAAATGCTGTATTTGTAAGTAAACCTTAAAGTCTATAACTTAATGTGTTACAATATTACGGTTTACCTTTTTGAAAGAATATGAGTACTATTATTAAGACAACATATTCACCAGTAACAAAATGTACCGACACTTTAGTCTTGGTAATGTAACTTGGACATATCAGATGAGATATAAAAGCAAACTGTTGTCGGAATACGATTCTTCGTAAAATGTACTGCATTTTTCTAAATGACCAAAAATGTTATGAAGAGATTCGCATCGTATCACTAAAATAGATAAGAGCCTGTTCAACGATACAGAAAGGAGAACGAATTATAAACGAAATGTGCAAAGTAAATTAAACAATAAAGAGAGTCGAGATAAGACGATATTCACATTTGAGAACCGTATAGGCTAATTGCTCATGAAAAAATAGATGTGAAACAAATGGAATCAAAAGCTATAGATAAAAATTTATATTTACTAATCTGTTTTCACTGGTTACCAAATCACGGTTACGATGTGTATGATGTTTGTATGTACAAACTTTTGGTCATTTAACTGTCAGTGTTTTCTGTGCCATTAACTTATCAATTTAGCGTACATCATATTTTCAGTCAACGTAAATTTTGAAAAATTATTTCGTAAGGAAAGGTGGATCGCACTTAAATTTTAATTTGGATTTCTCATCAGACACAGCAATAACCATAGCCATAGCCATGGTACCTATTATATACTAATATTCATTAGCCATGTGATATTTTAGATATACTTTCTTCCCATGGGTGTTGTATGAGGCTACTAAATCTAAAATTTGAAGATTTGTACCTTCAATATGTTTTTAGTACCAACAGATCGCGGGATAAAAATGTCCAAAATTGTCAGACAAAAATTTAACTGACCGATTATGAACAACAGTCAGTGTCCGTTACTGCGACGTAAGGAATAGGTCTTGCCTCCCTGGGCAAGGCCCTGGGCGACGCCTGTGTCCTACAATGAACTCAGGTCGTTATGTATGTATGTATTCATCATTTTCTCACTCTGAATGGAAAAGATATCTGTTTCAACTTATTCGATCACTATTAACTAAGCAAATACTTCTAAATTACCGTATAAGGTTATTTTCTTATTTGAATCGAGGAAATATTGAGCTAACAGCCCGAAGAGAATATGGGAGCCCATGGAAACCCGCAACCGACTTCAATCAAGGAAATGTAATTTGATTACCGAAATCGGTAAGATAGCCTTATTGACACAGGCGACTCCTATGCAGAGAAAACTTCTATGCACCTTTATTTTAACTGAAAGTTATTTAAAAGTAAAGTCAAATTACTCTATTTTTATAATATTAAGTTTGATAAGATCATAAAAATCTTAATCAAAAATTCGTCATTTTAATAAAACCATCTCGTAGGTATTAAAACTTATAGTAGCTACGAAAGATGGGATCACAAACCATAAAATAGTTCATTACGTTGTCTAGACTGTACACATCTCAAGAACTCATTTAACATTATAAAATATGCTCGATATATAAATTACTGTTCAATTTGTCAAATTGTTTAACATCTAGTAAATATTAAACCTGTAAAAGGATATTTTGACGTAAATCTTACATAATATTTTTTGTTGTGTAAGTTTTTATTGTCGAACCGATTATTATTCACAGTAGTGAAAGATGCTAATAGAGCGGGTTCGAATCCTTTGGCAAGGAGTCATTTATGTGAAAATTATGTTTTTATTTATATTTAAAATTACTTTGTACAGTGAACTGTTAGATTGTTGTCTCAAATAAAATACGCTAAAATGCAGGTCGAAGGACTAAATTGACTAGAACCAGTAATACAATTTTTATTAAAGCCTATTTTATTTAAGGAATGTTATTGAAGGACAGAATTCTAACCGGTAGACTCAAGTTCGATCTCTAGCATGAAAGCTTGCAGTAAAGACAATAAGATGCTAAGCTTATTAAATATAAGTACAGTAAGATAGGTTTTTAATAAATTACGAAAATTCAACTCGTGTAAATTTGAATGTCTTTTCGATTTTTTAAATACATTTAATGTAAGTAATGAACAAATGAAAAATGTTCAACACATACGAGTACCTACAACTTTTGTCATTAGAAAGAGCGATAAGTTCTTTGAGGATTAAATATGTTATAAAAAATGAAAGCCTGTGTGTATAAAGCGTATTAACTACCCATATGTTTTTTACTTATTTTAATGAATATTTAAGGGGAAGATTAAAATAAAACAACAATATAGGTCTTATTGGGTATATGCTGTTTGGGAGAGGCATATGTTTTGCAGTGTAGGATATATACACATGAAGCGAAAACGCGAATGGGCCCTCGCGACCATCTCCCTAGATGGTCGTGCGCTGCACGCGTGAGGTCTAGAATTGTTCGGTGCGCCTCTTTAGCGCAATTCACCCAGTGCGTGCTCAGTGGGCGCGCGCAAAATCGATCGGCGCGCACACAGCATGCGTGTGGGCAGTTCCTTTCGCTTCCATACATTCATACAATGACTAGACAAAAAGTTTCTGCAATTACTCATCCTAGGTAGAAGAAGAATGATTAGCCCGAAGATGGGTTGTGAGTTGTGGACCAACTAAGAAAAGGTTTTAGTTACTTAAAGCGTTTTTATGATGGCATCATAAATAAAAAAGGTACCTTAAGCACCCAAAACTAAGAAAATTCAGAAACAGTGGTTTTATACGTTGACCCGTCCGGACATCAAACTCAGGACCTAAACTTCCACCGAAGATATTTTTTGTACAACGTGGCAGGTGGTGAGCCCGTCGCTGACTTAATATCCAAGACAACGATATACTTTGTGCATAAGTTTTTGAAAATGCCCATAGGTCTGCCTGAGGCCAATGAAATCAAAATTATGTGTCCTAACGCAGGGGTCATGTCAGAGATCTTCAACTTGGTCTATCACCATCGTTATGGCCAAAACCCAAAATTACAAGCATTTCTCCCAAAGATCGAACTCCAGTATCATGATTCGAACTGACTTAGCTTACTACCAAAAAATATATAATATTATTATTTCCTTTCATGCATCGTGGCTTAATTCGAGCATGTTTAGTTTCGGTGCCAGAATATTGACGCCTCATTACCTTTTCTATTTTGTTTTGCTTTCGAGCGTAAGTAAGCTACGCAAATTCAATGTTGCCGATTTTTTTATGAAAAGCTATTTCGTTATTAAGAATTTTATTATAACATATTTCTGCTGACAGTATGATGTCAAAATAAATTCTGTAAAGTATATTTTGCTGAAGGTACAAACTGCAGCTGCTTTCAAGATAGTTTGATAAGTTATTTTAGTCTCTTAAATAAACTGAAAGTTTTTCTCGTTTCGTATACATAAAATTTTTCTCGAAGGAGAGGTTAATGATGGTAATACAACGCGAACAACATGATGACTAGCTACCTCATTTAGGTTATATTAAATATTTAAATATATAATGAATATTTAATATTAGATAGTATGCAAATGTTTGTCTTCACATGCTCCCCAAAACTGGGGTTGTCAAACGTTTCGACGATTTACTTTTTTTGTACAGCTCAGCCATCCTACATAAGTTTGGAAATATTTTCCTCATAGAGATCAAACTCAGGTCTCCTGATTCTAATTCCGATCACCCAACAAATCAGATATGGGTTGGTATTTGATCACCATACTAAGTATTTCCACTATACTATACTCGATTGTGTAGTGATAAATGAAACACAACATAACACATGCCTTATAGCTAGTTTGATGGTGATGAATATTGGAAATGACTCATTCCTATATGCCTGCGTATTTGAATGTTTCAAGTAAAAATTATAAATACATGAAAACATTTATCAATATTTTTAATTATTAGGAATTATTAGAGATTATTTTCCTGATCCCATAAGTATTAAATGGGGCAATTTTATATAAATATCCTAAATTATACGAACACGTTCAGAGTAAGCAATATGAATGCAGGCGAAGCTTATGAGATGTGTTTCGTAATGAACTTTACTGACAACTTGACAGGTTTTCACATTTAAGGATTTGTAATGTTAATAACTTTCATCTTAGTTAATGTCTTTCGCGTATAGCTTACAATATAATACTTTCAAAATGATCTTAATTTTGAAGAGAATAAAGGATAAATAGGTTTTAAATCACATTGTTTGATTTTAAATTTATTTAAATTTGAGATTTATTTGAAATCAAGGTATTCGAATTCAAGATATTCGATTGGTTAGGGGATGTCGTCGAATCGGTGCGTTAAATTTGACTCTAAGGTTTATTATAGGAGTTTTTGAATTTACTTCTGATTTATTTACTAAGCCTTTGGCACGATAAGGACGAAGAAGCGGTGACGGCCTTTTCATACACAAACATTACATACATATCGGCCTATTAAAGTCCATTGCAGGACATATGGCTCTCCCATAGGGAGGATTTGCCATAATCGACACGCTTGGCGAGCGGTTTGGCGATCGCAGTACCAGACCATTCGCACCACAGACGCTGTTGTGACGCCCATGTTGGATCTGGTTATTTTGGTTTGATATTTTAGAGATGGTTATCCCGCCATCTAACGCCTGCCATAACGATATTCAAGGCCATTTCCATTAGTCGCCTCTTACGACATCCTCGGAAAGAATGGGAGTGGTAATATTCATACGCCGTTACACGGTACTTATCATATGCTACGTCCCAAATACGTTGGAGTGAAATGTAGTATGATTTTTTTTTTAATTATTTTATTTAATGAATTAAGATTGGCGTAAGAAAATAATGCGTTCGGAATGCATAGAATTGCATAATTAATATTTTTAATTGTAACATAGACTGTGGACGCAAGTTTCGGAAAGAAATGTTACTGAACAAGTGCCAACAAGTAATCTTAGTATATTACTTGACAGAGAATGCGTACCTATTAAAAGTGTCCATTTGTCAACCGTACAGATATGCTTGTAGAAGCGACATCTATGAATTAGACTTTCACGGCTTTAGCTTTGCGGCAAGAGACCTCACTGATTTTGGTAATTTTGGAGTGAATGCAATTTCTAAAGGGATTGTATTCGTAACTAATGGTTGCCACTGGTGACATGGCTTGTTTTTTTCACGATCTAAAGGTTAAATTTTACCAGTCAATACAGAAAGTACTTAATAGTCTAGGACTCTGTTTACCCTAGTATTCGGAAATTATGATGATATAAAATTATGATTAGAAAAATTTTCTGTTATTCTTTTTCATGTCATAAAATAAAAAGTGATATTCGCATTATTTCAGACCTCAGCTACGAGATCTGACAGAATTTAATTAAGTTCCCTTCAGGTTCGTTAGCATTTTTGAAAAGAATTCCGAAATTTTGTTCGGATCCGTTCGGACAGACAGTTTTATTATATTCGGTATCATATTTTTGAACCGACTTGAAAAGAAGAAGGACATGATATATGATATATCAAATGATGTATTATTAATTTATGTTTGTTACATGATATAGTTTTAACAACCTTCGTGGACAAGTGGCGTACACACCGGTTTCTATGGTGCCGCCCGCTCTAAAGTCCCGGGATCGATTCCCGATCGATTAATATAGAAAACACTTTACTACATTTTCTCGGGTCTGGGTGTTTGTGGTACCATTGTTTCTGATTTAATGATACAAGCTGCTTACTTTGGGATCAGAGCAAAGTAAATCTCCATATATATGAATGTATTTATTATTATTAAATATTTGCGTAAAATTCAAAGATCTATAACTGAACTGACATAGAAATATAAAATAAATATTCGACATACATAGTGATAGAGAATATTCTTCATTTAAAACTTTATCTTAAAATGACTCATGGATCTATTAAAATATAATAATTTGTAAATATCCATAGCCAATAAATATCCATAGCAATAAAAAAGTCACGATAGCCGAGTGGTTGGTTGGTCGGAATTTCGAGTCAAGAGACCCGAGTACGATCCTCAAGTGGTCGTACATATGGGTTTTCCTAAAACTTATGTTCGAATTATATCGTTGGCTTAGACATAAAGATGGCGACGGGTTCACCACTTGTCACGTTGTCCCGAAAATGTCTTCGGTGGAAGGTGGGTCGAAGGGACTTAAATGTCTAGACTAGACCTCTGTCTACCCCTGTATTGGGAATTGCGTGAAGATATTTATTTATTTATGTAAATATCCATATTTTTAATTTTCTTCTTTTGGAATAAATATATAATAAATATAAATATCTTCACGCAATTCCCAATACAGGGGTAGACAGAGGTCAAGTCTAGACAATTAAGTCCCTTTGACCCACCTTCCACCGAAGATATTTTCGGGACAACGTGACAGGTGGTGAGCCCGTCGCCGCCTTCATGTCCAAGCCAACGATGAAATTAGTACATAAGTTTTTTTTGAAAAACTCATTGGTACTGCCACCTGGGGATCGAACTCAGGTCTCACGACTCGAAATTCCGACCACCCAACAACTCGGCTATCGTGACTTCTTTTGGAAACACCTACTTTATATATAAGGGGCAAACAGATGATGTGTGGCTCACATCGACTTAAACCCCAAGGTATACTGCTATCGTGACATATTGGAAAGACCACGAGAGCGATAGGAAGCAAGTCAAAAGAAAATACCACAACATCTAACATGCTATCTAAGTAAAAAATTTAGTCCAAATTATTAGAGTAATCATAAAGTAAAATATGCGAGATACTAATGTATAAATATATGTCAATTCATAATTTATGTTTAAATTTATCTCCTTCATCATGCCAGTCCCTACTTCCCAGACGTATTTTTCTCCTATTTACTTTTTAAAGTGCCGGAATCTAACAGATCCTCAAGTGTTGCGGTCGTACAGAGGCAACGGTAATTATTAATCATGGGTTACCTCAGTGCAGCCCACTAAAATTTTTAATCGCCATTTTAGCAAAGAATAAATAAGGAGCGAAAGCAATAGTTTGTCAATTGAATAGCGTAATATAAGTGCAATTTGAGTTTGCTTAATTTAATTAATGGGGAGACTTGTTTGGCTGTATTAGGATTTGTCGAAATAAGGCCAATGTGTAAAAGGGTTTCATTTGGTCCGCTTCTGAAACAGTAATCTGTTTCACTCGTCTAACCCTCTTTTATTATTTACCTCGAATCTGATTTAAGTCGATTTAAAATTTGTATATTGTAATGGACTTTCTTGAATTTCTTAAGTTATATACAGATTAAACACAATGTTTATGTTAATTTTATGTTAATTTTATGTTAAATATTGAAATGTTTTATGTTGAATATTGAAAATGATGAAGAATTAATAATCCCCTTACACGTGTGCCGAATGCTGGGTTAAGGCTTATGAGATAAAAATAATATCAAACATGATTTACGTTTGTAGCCTCAGAAATTTTGTTGAGGGAGTTATGATTCGTTGGAAAATTTATGTGACGTCATAACAAAGTACATAACAACATTGCTTTATTTCGATTATTATTTTCTTTATATATATATATATATATATATATATATATATATATATATATATATATATATATATATATATATATATATATATATATATATATATATATATATATATATATATATATATATATATATATATATATATTTATATATATATATATATATATATATATATATATATATATATATATATATATATATATATATATATACATATATATGTGTGTGTCTTTAACTACACTATTTTAACAATGCGTTATCATGTGGTATCCGCCTTTGTATTTATCACCTCCTTTTTCATTTTACTTCCTTACTTATGCCAAGTAAGTAAGCATTCTGTCAATTTTGGTAAAGGCCTCCTATCAATTATAATTTGAGCCAAGGAAATTTAAGTCGGTTGGAAAGTTTCCTTAATTTTATTGTTCAGATAGGTTTTTCACGATTTTTCTTTTATCGCCAAGTTTGTATTATAATTAAAGTCGTGCCAGTCATAAGATTGTAACTGGGTAATTTGCATACTCCGTGAGCGACGTGATATCGTCTCTATATTAAAAAATATAATATATAAATATCTTCACGCATTTCTCATTACTAGGGTAGTCAGAGGTCTATACAATAATTTTCTCTCAATTCACCATCCACTGTAGTTTATTTGGGACAAGATGAGAGGTGGTGAATCCAACGATATTTTCATGGATTACTTACATTGATAAATATTTATACATAATAACATATATAGTGTACAACATATATAGTGTACAATAATGTACATAATGTACAACATTATGTACATTGCTCCGATCCAAATGTAAGATGCTTAAGCACTTGTGGTATGGGAATCGGAAAGTGTTTTTCTACATTGTCCTGACCGGGAATCGAACCCGGTGTCCTGGAGATCGCGACTCCACATAGAAAACCAGTATTTACGCTACGCGTCCACGGACTTTGTTTACATTAACGTACGATTTAAAGTCACGATAGCCGGGTGGTTGGGTGATCGGAATTCGAGTCAAGACACCCGTGTTCGATCCCCAAAGCTCGAACCAATGAATTTAAAAAAAAACTGTAGAACGATTTATATCGTATGCTTGGATATAAAGACGGCTCATCGATCGCTCAACCTGTCACATTGTCCCAAAAAATGTCGTCGGTGGAAGGTGGGTTGAAAGGCCTTAATTACTTAGTCCAGAACTCGGTCTACCCCTGTGTTGGGAATAGCGTGAAGATATTATTTATATGCTTTAAAAATCAATAAAATTTCATCATAACATATAATTCAACGCTATCTGTAATAAATATCTATCTCTAATATTATTTTAGGTAATCATTTGAATTAATTAGTCACTAAATTTATCAAAAGAAATCAAGAATTAATTTTGATTAAAAATTATATTTTAACTTAAATTAATGAAAAATGGCCCATGTTTTCGCAAGCGATGGGGTGTGACTTGAATCATTAATACCAATTACGTATGTCGAGTTCTGAAATGATAATATTTCTTTCTTGAATAATGACGCTGTTTTATTTTAATGACGTCTTTTAAAATAATTATTTCTATCAGAAGCATCATTCAATTTAATTTCCTAATTGATATATTAGCATTTTATATTTCATTATTAAATACTTACTTACAAACTTACTTATCTTTACGCACAGTCCCTGACGGGGTAGCCAGAGAGAACAGATCTCCAAGTGTCACGATCCTTACCTCTTTCTTTCAGATTCATCTTTCTCTCCATACATGCACATTGGTCAGGTATCTGAGTACTATTTATTTAATAATAATCATTTCAGATACTTCGAATTCTTCTGTCAATAATTAAAGTTCATCAAGTCAAGTCTTTAAGCCTCTATGTACCTTTTAATTTTTATGTAATACTTGTATGCTTATTACTAAATTACTAAATATGCCTCGGTAGCCAAATGTCAGGGAACTTCGCTATAGAATTATCATATGACTAGAATTAATTTCCAGACCAATGAAACAAATTGTACTCCACTCTCCACTCATCTTTCGCGTATGCTTCTAGGCTTTAGAAAATATACTTGATAGAAGGAAAATTTATTAAAACTTTCCACCCCCGTCTTGTATGAGAATTTAAATATTTCATATATTTACTTCGCACGATGAAAAGGAAAACCAACATCACATTGAGAAGATGAAAATGCAGTTTTGAAACTTCATTTCTAAAATAGAAATTGTCTTTACGTAAGTAACGTTTAATATAATAAGAACGATGACTGTTTCAAATTCTGAATATACGGTCCGTTGGTTTTGACTAAAAGGTTTTAAAATAAAACAACTACACGTGTTCAGAGCGACGTTACGAGTTCGGGTAAAATTTAATTAGCTTCATAACAGGGCGCTCGGTATCTTCGAAAGAATTTTGTTGCGAATGTTTGGATTACATAGAAGCCGTTGTGAAATTTAATAATTGTTATATGTATATCGCACACATAATTTCTGCTTCCGATATTTGATTTGATGGCGGAAATAATGTTATAAAAAAGAAATCAGACATCTATTTACTTTACATGGGTGTCATAAGATTACTAAAGAAAAAGCTTCGATAATGGCATCATCGACAGATGATGGTGTGATATAGCTATCGCGAAAAATATGAGACCAAAATTAGTCTAAGCCACTGTAAGGTACGAGGTATCGCCGGAACTATATAAGGCACTATCTAAGGTGCGAGGTATTGCCGGAACTGACATTTCCAATGTACTTGCCAAGCGTGACGATTATGGCATTTAAGTATTTCAGGAGTTTATAAAATTAGTTTTTTTTTGTGTTAAGTAACAAAACTTTTCAGTGATGACTCTTTCATCTCTTTACGCACAATCCCTGACGGGGTAGCCAGAGAGAACAGATCGCCAAGTGTCACGATCCCTACATACTTCTTTCGCTTCTTTCAGATTCATCATCTTCTTCATACATGCACGTCTAGGTATCCGAGTACTCTTGACCCTCCTCTCTTCGAGCAATTTGCTCACATGGTCTTCGAAAGTTAGTCTCGGTCTACCTCGACACCTTTTAATATTAACTTTCGCGCTATATATTTTCTTCACCATTCGGTCTTCACAACCATCGAAGCACGCCCTTATCCATTTTTGAGACAAGGTCATCTTTCAAACCTGCCATATTGAGAATCTCTTCGTTTCGCTTTCGGTCGGCCATGGTATGGCCGCACATTTTACGAAGAGATCGCATCTCCACTGCATTCAACCTGCTTTTATGCTTCTTCTGGCATACCCAGGTTTCGCTGCCATAAAAGAAGTCGGTACCAACACTGCGTTATGTATTGCAAGGCGTGCACTTTTCACAACGCCTTGCCTTTTGATTAACGCAGTCAGGGCACCATTGACTTTGTTCCCGGCAGCGACACGCCTGTCCACATCTAAATCACATCTTCCATCCCGGCTAAACGCACTCCCCAAGTATACAATTTCATTCACCTGTTCTAGACATTCCTGATTTACCCAAATTTCGCACTTCGTTCTTTCTTCGTCCCTTTCAAATACCTTAGAATATCAAGAACCTTAGTTATATTAGCATTCAAACGGAGACCATTAATTTCAAATTGTTCTTTCATACACGTGACTAATGCCTGCAGTTCTGCCTCTGATGGTGCTATAAGCACTGCATCATCAGCATAAAGCAGACAATTTACTTTTATGTCACCCAATTTCACACCCAAACAGCTATCTTTCAGCTTCTGTAAACAGCTGTCGAGATACAGTATGAATAGCCAGGAAGACATGACACAACCCTGTTTTACGCCCGTTTGGACGCTAAACATGGGTGACAGGTACTACAGAGTAGTACCTGTCACCCTACTCGCACACAGGCTTTACAGTCACAGTAAAGTGACTGCACAGCCCTTAGCAATCGACCATCCACACCATACCCCGGCAACAGTTCCCACATTTTCTTCCTTACAACCTTATAAAATGCTTTCTCAAGATCCACAAAAGCACAGAAAATCTTCTGGTTAGCAGCCAGAAGCTTCTCCGTGATCATGCGGAGAGAAAACATTTGATCCGTGTATCCTCTTCCAGGTCTAAATCCGCATTGTGCCTCCCATAGAAATCTTTCCGATTTATCTTGCATCCTACGTGTCAAAACCTTCGAGTAAACTTTACTTGCTAAACTGGTCAAGCTGATCGCCCGATAGCACCCGCAGTCATAATGTGAACCTTTACCTTTATATAAAGTCACAATGACCGCGGATCGCCAATCATCCGGAACAGCCCCCGTTCGCCAGCACAAATTGCACAGCAGTTCATCTCTTTACAATATTTAAAATTAAAAATTTTGAAAAGCTTCTGTTATTAGAGCTAAAGCTTTTTATTCTTGCAAAACATTAAAAATCCTCTATGTTTTAGCGATAACGTGACGTTAGTACTTTGTTTACTTAACTTACATAAAGTTACAGCTCCATGTAAAATTGTAGTGTATAACAACGACAAATTTCAAATAACAAATTTTGTTATAATTTAGCAAAAGGCTTAAAAGTTTTAAGTTTACAACCAGGCACGTTTCACTTTATTGAAAAGTTTTATAAGCTACATAAAGTCGTGTAAACATTTCTGTGAGTTTGTTGCAATTTGATTCCCGGAAAGTCAATTATAACAATATTCTAGGTATAATACGTGTTCGTGGTTCATGTGAGGAAAAACTTATTATATGGAATATTTAAAAGCTTATGTTTTATTATACTAACTAAAATAAATAAAAAATCTTCACGCAATTCCCAATACAGGGGTAGACAGAGGTCAAGTCTAGACAATTAAGTCCCGTTGACCCACCTTCCACCGAAGATATTTTCGGGACAACGTGACAGGTGGTGAGCCCGTCGTCGTCTTTTATGTCCAAGCCAACGATGAAATTCGTATATAAGTTTTTAAAAAACTCATTGGTTGCCGAGCCTGCCACCTGGGGATCGAACTCGGGTCATACGACTCGTAATTCCGACCACCCAACCACTCGGCTAACGTGCCTTTTTTTATTATACTAATTTATTATGCATTACCTTAGTCAAATGGTTGGGTGAATACGAGACAAGAGCGGGGAGACAAGTAGACTCGTACCAATGAGTTTTTTTTCCAAAAAATACGTAATATTTGTATATTGGCTTGGACATAAAGATGGTGACAAGGTTAACAGCAGTCACGATGTCACGATCAAAATAAGTTTCGGAGAAATGTAGGTCCAATGGATTAAATTATCTAGACTTCTAGCTACCCATGCATTAAGGAATGTGTGAAGATAAAAAATATGCACATTACGTTATGTCTTTCATGTACAAAGTTGGAATTTCAGCAACTTTACTCTTACTGAATTCCGCTTGTTGCATTTCAGCAGGTCCGACGATCCATTGTTATTTTAGGCGGCTGCCGTAGAATGTCCTGTCCATTTTCCTGAAAGGTATATTTAGCCATCTATACCTCTGATCATTGCTGGCAGGAATACAGTGTCACTACCAACTAGACAATGGGATATCCTAAATAAATATCTTTACTCTATTCCAAATTCAGGGGTAGACAGAGGGCAAGATAATTAGGTCCTTTCGATCCACCTTCCAGAGAAGAAATTTTTGGAACAACGTGATAGGTGGCGAGTCCGGCGCCGTCTTTATGTCCAAGCCAACGATATAAATTGTACAAAATGTTGTAAAAACCCATTAGTCTGCCACCTGGGTTCGAACTCGAAAAATTCTGATCACTCAATCAGTCGGCTATCATGAATGATAACTTAAATTATTTTTATAAAATGCGTAATTTAAGTTACCCCTTCTTAATAACACTAACTCAAAGTTACATATTTCATATATAGCATGGGTCTGGTAGGCACAGGTCTGCTCTCGATTTCTCCTTTTGTATTGGCCGCAAAATCGATACGTTCTGAGACGAGGTTGAACACAGCGTTTAACCACCACTCGGTAAAACAATAACCCGTTTATGCAATAGACGAGTGAAGCGTTAAAACTACGAATCGATCGAATAGGAAAACATATCGGCGACGCTTAGCTGCACATAACAACGGGTGTCTAAAGCAATTTAGATATCAGATGCCGTTTTGTTGAAGGCAAAATGGTCAATGTTGTTACAAGTTATTATAAAAACCAATATTCGTAAAATGCAATCACTTTAAGATTTTTTTTTATTACGCTGTATTTTCTGTTGCATATGAGTGATGACCCATGCCTGTCACACGCAGATAGCAAATGTCTATTTTCTCGTGAGTAGACCTAGATATTCACGGTATAAACAGAAGTCTAGACAATTAAGTACTTTCAATCCATCTTTCCCCAAAGTATATTTTTGTCAACGTGACAGGTGGTGAGCCTTTCGCCGCTTAACGTTACTATATACTTACATAGATATTATTTAAATAGATATAAATTAAACAGAAATTATTCATATACTCTGTATCGCCACTAAAATTCACATTCATCATACAAATTTTTGCCCCGAGCGGGATTTTTAACCACAAATCATAAATTCGGTCTCTTTCAAATGGGTTATCGGATCGGATCGTCGTCGGCTCGTGATTTTTCTTGGCGTTAATATACCACGGAGTGAAGAATGCTTCCCGGAAATATTTCGGATCCCAGTACCTAAAAAGATAATCCTTTAAATAAAATCACGCTTTAGATCTGTTTCACGCGGGACATAATATGTTTGCCAAATTTTGTTTAAACTCCTTTTAGCAATTTTGATGTAAGTAAATAAATATAAACATATTCACGCCTTTCCCAATACAAGGGTAGACAAAGGTCTCGGCAATGCAGTCTTTTCGACCCACCTTATACCGAAGATTTTTTGGGACAACGTGACAGGTGGTGACTCCGTCGCCATTTTTACATCCAAGCGAACGATATGAATCGTACATAGGTTTTTGAAAAAACCATTGGTACGAGCCTGCCACCTGGGGAGCGAATTCGGGCCTCTCGACTCCAATTCCGATCACCTAACCACTCGGCTATCGTGACTTTTATTGACTGAATTTTGACGTGATTGATAGAACAAAAATATCCAAAAAAAACTTTCTTATTTATAATGTTATGAGGAGGATAGTATAATTATAAGGATAGGATTTAAAAAGAAATTTAATTTTATAATATCGAAAACGCGTCGAATACCGCATTTTCTCAAATTGTTTATGAAAGCTATTCCAGAGATGTGAACAAATGAAAGCAGTCGACGTGAGGCGAATATTCTCAGATTGTGCAAATAAGTAGGCTGATAACTTGGAACTCTTATAAGAAGAAAATTAGTTTGTAAAGAGAGATCTCTACTTGCAGAACAAAGACACGCTTTAACTTTAATTCAATTTGCACAATCATTGTGTTATATCATTGTGTTAATATTTATTGTTTTTGTTTCGAAGAATTATTTTCAGTCACTCGATATTGCGTAACTAGAACAGGGGAGCGTAAGGTACGCGGATAGCGTAAGCTTTTACGGGTTTGAAGTTATCACGCATTTTTGAATATTTTTTGAAATATAAGTTTATCCGCAGTGTTTTACACCTGAACTCCATATAACTAACATATTTATGGTGCTGATCCGGAGATCTATCCCTAGCAGTCTGCGTTCTATAGAAGAATAGGACACCATGGGGTGAATATAAGTAGTTATTTCAAAAATTAAATTATATCAAGATAACTGATCCCTATGTTTATTAACTTACTTTCACGGTCTTCAGTATCCTGCCGCTTAGTTTTTACTCAATACCTAGCATCTTAATGGCTGCCGACCAACACCTGTCTATTTTAATTTTGTCTAGTATTTTTGCGATGATTATCCCGGCATTTTAAATGAGACAAGGCCGTCAGTCACCTTATAAGACTTCAAAATAAGACTATAATATTCTTATTTTGAAACCACGCGGCAAATCGCTAAACAACTGTTGTGGTGTTATCATAAAAACGTGGTAGTAATCAAGCCCGAATTATTATTGCTTATTTCAAGTTTGTGGTACAGGAACATGATTTACCACACAATAAAGCAGAGTGATAAACACTTTTTGGCGTCCCAATGATATCCTAACTATTAGCCTTACACAGTGTTTGTTGGTTTTTATATGTATTAATTATTTCCTCCAGTTTTCTATTAAGCAACGCTAAAAAAGCAGAAAAGTGACAACTGTGTTTGTCAAATACCTTGATATTGTAAGAGATGGTGTTTGGAAATATAAACTTAACAAAATAAACTCGTATTAAAATTGTTCCTCGAAAATATTAAGAGTGAATTTGAGTTGATTCATTTAAAGGTTACTTCGAGGTCTATCTGGTATAAATATACACTTTTCACTATTAACAATTACAATTATTGTTAATCATATAAAAAGGTTACACACCGCCTTAGAGATTCTTTCACAAATGGACTTACATAGTTATTAAAATAATGATTTTTAGAAAAGATGTGAAGAAACTTTTAAATACAACTTATTAAATATTAAGTTAGTGCGTTTCAAATTTGTAACAAATTTTAATATACCTTCCAAACTTGCCCGAAAATATTACCGAATAGAACTCCATGCTAAAGCAGCTTGTCAAACTTTGAAGCTTTTGCTAACAGAGCTCCTTTTGTAACTTTCAACCAACCGCAAATAGATTTTAATAGGATGACCATTTTTTACCTGGACACCATTCATAAGTTAAAGCAATAAAAATATTGTCTGATTTAAAGGAAAACAAGTTCTCTATATGCGCCTGTCATCACATTTCACATGATGTTATGTGTGAAGAAGAAAAAAAGAACCTCTTTGAATTTTAAAATAAACCTGGATATTCTGAGTTATAACATAACTCTTAACGAATTTGTATAAAACTTATTTGTATAAAACGTATTTTTCTTACATTATCCTTACTCGGGATAAACAAATGGTATTTCGTACCATTTGTTTATCCCAAGTATTCGCTAATTATATATTTCAAAATAAAAATTAAGTAAAATTAATAACGTTACGATAGCCGAATGGTTGGGTAATCGGGATTCGACTCAACAGACCCCGAGTTCAATCCCGAAGGCTCGTATCAATGGTTTTTTTTTTTCAAAACTCATGTATGATTTATATCGTTGATGGACATGAAGACGGCAGTGAACTTACCACCTGTCAAGTTGTCCCAATAAATATCTCTGGTGGTAGATGGGTCGCAAATACTTAATTTTCTAGACCTCTGTCAACCCCTGTATGGGGAATGGCTTGAAGATATTATATGTACCAAAGTAATAGAATTCCAGTGACTGTATTTTTCCAACATTTTTTAATATATTTCTACTTTGTCACAAATTTTCATAGATATCTTGAATATGATTCTAACATCAAAGAATATCATAAGAAAATCCAAAATTTGCTTAACGCATGGAGAACTCTGTACATTTCAAGAGCACGTTAACGTAGTTAGGTGAAAATGCTAGAATGGCGTTCGACGTCTTCTCTCGGTTTGTCTTTTTGGTTAGTTTAAATCTCTTTCAGTAAAATGAAAGGAGCACCTGACCGACTTTAGAATTATGAATTATTTTAACCCTGCCTTGCAGAATTTATATAGTGCGCCTTCTTAAGTATAATATAAAATTATAGATTATATTAAGAAAATCTGTCATTTATAATAGCAATTAGTCTCTTGGTGAAACTGCACATATGTCCATCGTTACTTTTTTAATTCTTATACTTAGAAAAGTAAATTTGGGAACATTCATTATTGCAGAATTCGAATTATGATTATGATTTTATATAACCTCTTAAATTTCTCAATACCAAGATATTCAGAGCTCTATATAATTTAGTCTTTCTGGTAGTAAATCAATCTCCGTCATAGTGCATAAGTCAAAGACATAAATCGTACTACGGCTATGGGCTCATCGCCAGTCACGTAGTCTCAAATAAAGATCGATGATACGTGGTTTGAAAGAACGCAATTGTTTAGATTGGCTGACGCCTTTTCTAAGAGCTGGAGTGGACTCTGTCCACTCCAGCTCTTAGAAAAGGCATCAGCCATCGATGTATTTCGTAGATAAGTTTCGAAAAAACTTATTGGTTCTTTCGGGGATCAAACTTTGGTCTTTTGATTTGAATTCAGATCACTTAACCACTAGTATTTAATGACGAATAAGTAATATTTTTTTCTAATCTGTGAAGTGTCGCCGTAAGTATAATACCAATCCCTTTCTTACCGTGGGTGGCGTAAGAGGCGACCAAGGGACAAGCCTTGCAAATGTCAATATGTACCAATAAATAGCGGGATAACAATCTTGAAAAAAACCTGACCTAAGCAGACCTGTGTCGTGCAGCAGCTTCTACGGTATGGAATGTCTGATTCTCCAATTAGCTCATTAAGCGATTTGTGACGATTATTGGAAACCCTAAGGAGTCCTATAAATATAAATCCAATGCAGTAAGCATTGGATTTTTACAGACCCTTAATTATGTTCAATATTATGTATTTTTAGCCGTATGGTATCGGTGTAAGAATATACACCCCTTTTCCTCCCCTTAGTGTCGTAAGATTGCCTGAGGGAAAAACCTTGGAAATAGTATTGGGCACGGACCGATGGGAAGATCACTATCTCCACAAACATCAGATTCAGCAGAATTCAGCAGTCCGGTGACGAGCAGAAAAATCTAAGGCGGTGGTTCCTGCTATTGCGATCGCCCGGCAGCTTTCTATATGTGATATAACAAGAACAGTGTTATGTTTTTATTATTCCACTGCTGTACATTGGCCTCGTCTAAAGATTGCTAGCGAGAACGGCCCTAAGCCCTCACCGTAATAGTATACAGATCGTCACTCCATCTTGAAAGAGGTCGCCCTATACTACGTTTAACAGTATGGAAATTCTAATTATCATAGTAATTAATGGCTTTTATTAGAGGAAAAAGCAAGCTTGGAATGATTATTTATAACAATGTAGACGTCTATTTCATCAAAGCGTTTTCTTATTAATGTTTTTAATATCAATAAAACGTACTCCTTTTATATCTTAAGCTTTTATAAACGATATTTGCGGCGAACAGAACACAAGAATGTTATATATTTTGCATAATCTACGGAGAGTATTACGCTTTAATTAAGCCCGCCTCGTGGGTGGGACTAATTATTATGCCCGAGCCACGCCGATTAATGCGTTGCCACATTAGTATTTTTTGTTTGAAAGTATCTTTTAAATTCAGATTAGAATATGCGCTATAAAACTGGAATACAAAAACGAAGAAATAGTCTCAGATTTCTATTTGAAAAGAGTCATTGTACTTATGTACATTTGTAAAATTTTGAAAGCGTGTAAGCGATGCTGAGCTTTTTAGTTTGAACTGTTTTCGAACTCGCGTTTATTACACTTTTTTTAATAGACAGGTATGGCATCTGTGACGATATGAAAAAAATGCCAGAATTTCAATTAACTACATGAGAGCAGCTTTTGAGCTCGGCAGCGAACAGTGGTAGAGCCTCGCATCAACTTTTGTTGTTGCATGAATGGGCCGGCTCGACCGGGGAAGTGCCACGACCTCACAGAATACCGGCGAGAAGTAGAAGTTTAACTAACTTCTGCGTTTCGTCTAGTGAGTGCAGGGAAACGGAGGCCCACTCACCCTCCTCCCCCAATTATGGGGGAGGGGGGCACTCTAAGGGAGGCAACGCATCTGCTAAGCTTCTGGTATTGCGGGTGTTCATGGGCGGCGGTAATCACTTACCATCACGTGAGCCACCTGCTCGTTTGCCTCCCTTTTCCTATAAAAAAAAACAATAAAAAAAAATTATAAAAATATTATTTCTAGGATGTATGAAATCTGCCCATAAGCAGAGTAGCAGCCTGCTTCTCTTGTTCTAATCTATCTAAAAATATTTGAGAGAAGGCTGCTAATTCACTTTGAACTTATTAAGAATGGAGTCAAAGACAAATTCCATATAAAGGGTAAGACTTTCTCCCTAGTGCTAGGCTCTTTATCTATCCACTTTTGTTGACAAAAGTGGATAGATAAAGAGCCTCTATGGCTCTTATCCATTTTTGTTGACAAATAGCAATTAATCAAAGGATTAATTGCTATTTAGCATTTATCAGTTGCTAGATGATAGAATTGTCGTCTACAGAGATAACGACGAATTTTTACTTGCGCTGGTGTGTAGCTATTTACTATAATAAATAGATATAAGTATAAATATTTTCACGCCATTCCCAATACAGGGGTAGACAGAGGTCTAGTCTAGACAATTAAGTCCCTTCGACCCACCTTCCACCGAAGATATTTTTCGAACAACGTGAGGGGTGGTGAGCCCGACGTCAGCATTTTCCAAGCGAAGTTTATTAATCGTACCTAGGGATCGAAATCACGTCTCTCAACTTGATTTCCGACCACTCAATCACTCGGCTATCGTGACTTTTATATCGCTATTTACTACAAGATGGCCATATAGAACAAAAAATCTAAAAAACACATATGGATGATGGAAAAGAGAGAAGGGCTATGTATTCTTTTTTTTTATTCATATGCCTCTTTAACCATATTTAGAAAAAAAAATATAAAACGAAATTTAAAAAACAAAAAGTTGGTTCTTAAATAAAAGGAAATATAACAAGTCCAATAATCACGAACTCTGATATATATGAAATGACTAAAATAACAAATTGGTCTCATAATAAATGTTATTACAAAACTAATTATAAATACTAATTCGGAACACAGTAACATAAACAGACTGGAGCAATTCAAAATGTAGATCGATTCAAATCAATCCAGTAATTACCTTTATTATATCGCGTAGTCGGATAAAAACAAGCAAGCTCACGGGGACTACAGGGGTAGCTGGAGTTTTTACTTTTGATCCACATTTTATGTGCATCAAAAGTAAAATTTAGCCCAAAAGTTAAGCTCAGAGCTTAGTTTATTTAGTACGGCGGCAGCTTGGCGCGCTACCATGACTTTCGTTTTTCGATAGATTCATTAATGATACTACTTTATAGTAAATTCGTGGTATCTTAATCATAATTTAGTAGTTTTTAATACATACATACATAACGACCCGTAGAAGTCCACTACAGCAAATAGGACTCTCCTGTAAGGGAGAATTTGCATTAATCGCCATGCATGATTGGCGATCGCACACCTCTGAGGGCAACAACGTCATGGGTCTGTTAAATTTTGGTTCGATATAACGAGATGGTAATAGTGCCATCTGTTGGTGCCCTTTTCCCTTAGTCGCCTCTTACGACACCCACGGGAAGACAGAATGTGATAAATTTATATGTCTTACTTACCTTACTTACCTACACCTAAATATTTGGAATAGTTGTAAGGGTAAGCAGCAAAATAAAATGTTTTACGACCTTTTCAGCTTTTGCTATTTGCAGTAAAAACAGTTAACGTGCATTACGTGATGGTCATTGTGGCAATTTCAAAGCTTAACCTTCCCTATGGATATAATAGTACCAATGATTTTCTAATTGAAAATTACTTTCTTTATTAATTTTATCCTCACGTTATTATAAAATACAAAGTAATTAAATGATAATCCGTGAACGCATAAGATTTTTCGTTATAATTTTTCTTGGGATCGAGTAAATAATACTCGATCCCAAGATGGGCAAGCTTGTGTCATAAAAATTAATAACAAAAATAAATACATACTTAGACCGGGACAACATCACATACATTGCTCTGACTCCAATGTAAGCAGCTAAAGCACTTGTGTTACGGAATCGGAAACAAAGAATGCACCACAAACACCCAGATCCGAGAAAATGAACAGAAAGTGGTTTTTCTACATTAACCCGTCTGGGAATCGAACCCGGAACCTCAGAGATGGCGACACCTCGAAAACCGGTGTGAATGCTCTTCCACGGAAGTCTTCAATATCCAAAATTGTTGAGTTTATACGTATCTAAATAAATTTAAAGTAAAATATTTAAATAAAACGAAAAATACTTTTTTATACCTTTAGATTATTCCCAATAATGGGGTATAGAGATATCAAAATAATTTTCATGGATAAACATTTATATAGACCTAAAAACAACCATGATTCGAATGGCCTCTAACAAAATTCAAACCCGCAACCCTTAGCTTAAAAAGTCACAGCCAACTAGGCTATTGGATCGAAATAGTTATGATGTTATGATTATTATACACCATTATAACATTCACTTATTTGCGAACGATAACGATCGCAATAAAAAGGCACTCTGTTAATAATTATAACGAGTTTCCTCGGAGGAAGCGCTATTTATTTCAATAGGACTACTTTGCGGAAATAGGTTTCGCTACAATTAATCTTGATTTAAAAGGCAAAATTTATTCCGTCCTAATTTTGAATAAAATGTTGTGCTATGTATACGTATATTATATTATTAACCATAAAACTGTATTAATTTTAAATATTTGTATCATTTCACTAAGACAGGCCACAGGCTCATCGTTGTGGCATTATTCCAAATATAACCTGTATTTAAATTTTAACAACAATTTCATTCACCTTTTAGACAATCCTGACTCGACTGAACATTCCTGAATTACCCTTATTTCATACTTCGTTCTCTTTTCGTCTCTTTCAAATATCAGAACCTTACTTTTATTAGCATTCAAAGGGAGCCCTTTATTTTCACATTCCTCTTTCATATACGAGACAAATGCCCACTGATGGTGAATAATCACAACAACGACAAAAAAAAACCGGAAAAACGTTATAATCAAATAAAAAAAATAAAAAAGTCACGATAGGTCGGAATTTCGAGTCGAGAGACCCGAGTTCGATCCCCAGGTGGCAGTACCAATGAGTTTTTCAAAAACTTATGTACGAATTTCATTGTTGGCTTGGACATAAAGCCGGCGACGAGCTCACCACCTGTCGCGTTGTCCCAAAAATGTCTTCGGTGAAAGGTAGGTCAAAGGTACATAATTGTCTAGACTTGACCTCTGTCTACCCCTGTATTGGGAATTGCGTGAAGATATTTTTATATATATAAAAAAATTTGGTCGTAATCTCGCGAGTTTCTTCTATAAGCGTTAACAGCAATTATTTGGGAAAAGCAAAGTGAAATGTATAAATAAAGTATAATATTGGCTTCATGTGGATATCTAATAAAAAGACAAACTGTAATCATTGCAGTAAAACTAGTCCTATAAATATATATAACACTTAACTCACAGTTATACGAAGTGTTAGCCCAAAAGTTAAGAGCTTAGCTAAACGATTGCGGAAGTCGTAAAACAATTTTGTGGGTGAAATTGTAGAGGTCCTAAGTGACTAAGTATGGAATTAGAGGCCTGTTTGTTAAGTGTGGTATAAGTATTAAAGCTGAATAATACATTTGAGATTAGAATAAGGGAACAGAAAAACTTATTTTGTACATACGTACATAATGTTCTTTTCATTTATAAATTTTTGTATAATCATTATGTATACAAGTCCTCCGTCTTGTATATATGTCTGAACACCTCCAAAATGGTTGGATCGATTAATATTTTTTTACGTATTTCAGCCTGATTTGTAAGTGGTTGGGCGGTCGGAATTAGAAGTCAAGAGCAAAAGTTCGATCCTCAGGTCGCAGGCTTGCTTGCCAAATGGGTTTATCAAAAACTTATGTACAAATTATATCATTGACTTGGACATAAAGACGGCGACGGTCTCACCACCTGTAACGTTGTCCCAAGTATACTTTAATGGAAGGTGGGTCAAAGGGACTTAATTGTCTAGACTGGACCTCTGTCTGCCCGTATACATATATATATATATATATATATATATATATATATATATATATATATATATATATATATATATATATATATATATATATATATATATATATATATATATATATATATATATATATATATATATATACACATATTTATTAATTCATAAACATGGCTCATAGTTTATTTCATTAGATGGAACCAATATTATAAAACATCAAGAAATACAATTAATTTAGAATTAATTATTTCGACACATATAAAGCGTATAAAAAGTTTCCTGAATTTTACTGGTAGCTTAACATGTAAGGAACATTTTTAATAAATTGAATATTAATTTATTTAGTAGCATTCAAAATAAACACGTTAGTAAGTAAACACATATAATAATAAAATTAAAATGTAGCAACTCTGCATATTGTAAACATTTTTGAAAAACATTATTGCGTTCCACAAACTTGCTAATGTACCTTAAAAATAAGTCGAGAAAAATATAATGGGAACGCCCCAAGCAAAAGCTCGTTGTCGAACTAGATGCTTTATAATAGAGCTCCCGTTGTAACTTTTCACTTACCATGTGGGATGTTGGATATTATATAATTTTCAGTTTAAGTAAATGAATTGCGACGTAAATTTACAAAATATTTTACGGATTTCATACTATGCCGTATGGTATGGCATAGTATGAACGCATGGGCATAAGAATAATGCCATCCCCTCTCTACCAAAGTGTTGTAAGAGGCAACCGTGGGATAAGCGAACGACAGATAGCAGGGTAACCATCTCGAAAAATACAACACCAAAATGAAATAGACCGGTACCGGGAGGCAGCGTCTAGCGTTGCGAGGTGCCTGTACTACGTTCGCCGATCCGCTGGCTAGGTGTGGCGATTACGACAAATCGTCCTTAAGGCCTATAACCCTGTAGTAGACTTTTTCATGACGTTAAGTAAGTAAATACATAACACTGGCATGACCTAATTACGTACAAGGATATTTGACAAGTATTTTCCGATTGCTTTATTTACAAGCATCTCTTCCCATCCTGCTCATTATCTCGACATCCCTTCGGGATCCCTTAATTTCCAGAGTATGCTGTTTGCATTTAAATTAATACAGAATTTAAAATGAAAGAAGCCTGTCTCTTCTCAACATACTTCCTATAAAACGATTGAAAAAACATCAGTCAAAATCATGTTTCAGATTTCTCCCATTAAAAACAAAAAGTATAAACTCTCGTTTCTTCTATTAGTTCAATATGTTTTCACAATATCTAATACTAATACAACATCATCAAGTAGTGCTTGCTTGAACGTCTTCGACACTACATTAAATAAATACTTAACTTTATACAAAACGCTTAAACTAAAACGTATCTCTTCTCTCATGTTAGCTTAATGTGGCATATCTGTCACCCTAACTCGAATTTTACGCCTTCGGCTGTGTTCTGATCTCACAAAATATTAATGAAACCAAATGACAATGAGCGTATTAATGTAAAACTAATTTATAACTTATCTTTTTAATAACATGTCGTAAGATTTAATATTATCATGTTGTATACGATATATGAGTACGTAATAATGTCATGATGTAAGAGTAATAGTATCATATTTTGTATATGTATGTAGTGGTAGTAAGGAGTTTAATAATACCACGGAGAATCAGTTTATGTTTTGTATTCATACTTATAAAAAATTATACAGAATTTAAATAAATCTTTTGAATTAAAAGTACAACTCTAATAGCGATGAGCTTTGATGAAACGTAAAACGTATTTATCTTGTATGAACCGTTGTACCGGCCTACTATGGTTTCGACTGTCTAAGATTATATCATATATTACTCGTAGCCCATTAGGTAAATGGCTTGAGCGACGTATGACAGATGCATGACCAAAATAACAAAACAAGCGCCTAAGCGCCATATTAGTTGAACGTGAGTCTCTTTGACGTACTAAATTGCCACGTTATATTAAATGTAGGTTAGAGCGCACCTTCTGCTACGCATTTGTAGTTGGAGGTGACACAATTCGTAAGTTTTCATTTAGTTAATGTTAATGGCGTTGTCGTTTTAGGTTAATTCCGGACAAACGCAAACACGCTCATATTACGGTAACTGTAACGGTTCTCTATATAACCTCAAGTATTATTACTTATACTTTGAGATTTATGAAACCTATCTATCTGTTACATTACTTTTCTTTAGAGACTATAATCTTCGAGGTCAGTGGCTGCGGGTTCACATCTCTTTAAGAGTGAATAAAAAAATTTAAGTATTAAGAATTTTTTGTTGATGACACCAAAGATATATGGACATCCAATTTAATAGATAAATCATTACCACCATCCAGTTATCAAGACACAATATAAAACAAAAATAAAACTTCAGATAGCAGGTTTATAATCTAATAAAACTACTGATAACATTAATGAAAGAACTGTCGTTTTGTACGCCATTAGAAAATTATTATTTGCAAATAATTAATAAAATATTAAAGATACAAAATATTTTACGTATTTCGGCTTCAATTTTGTAGATAACTTTGTAGTTGGAATATTTTGTTATCTGTCGTTCTTAGAGGGTACAGACGATTTGTAATAAAATCAAATATAGTTTAAAGGTTATACTTTGTCTATAGTTTCACAATAAGCTTTTTAGTATTTGAATATCTTATGACCTGTATTGTTTAGAGGGTGCAGACGGATTTTAATCAGCACATATTTGTTGGGTTGCTTTTCTCGGAATGATATTATTATTAAACCTATTTTAAGCGTTTTCTAGTAGTATTAAAATTGAATTCACAGGTATTTTGATTACAAATAGTATTGGGATGGATTTTTTATATCACACTTCCATTCTGGTGTCCATAAAATCTATAAAATATGAAATAAAAGGGATTGGAGTATTTTATGTTATTTTTTACTTTTTAAACATTCGTGTTTCTCACATCTCAATGTTTGTATGTTTTCTTTTACCGCCATGGCTGTGATAATTAGATACTTGTTATAATAACATTAACAATTATAGTGATGCCAGCACTAAAAATATATACACTTACATTTATTCCATGACTAAAGGTGCATCTTAGGATATTTATAATGATAAAAATTTTATCTGTCAATAAATATGTACAACAATTGACATCTAACACCCTATGCTTATATACGAGAAAAGGTTTTTTTTCTTAATTACTCTATTTTTTCTTGTACTTATTTTTTTTCTACTTTGTAGTTACAATTCAACATGAAGTTTTACAATGGGTGAAAAATACGTGTACGGAAATCGTCCATATATCAAATATATACTTGTGTTTTGAAGAATTACGTTGTACTATAAGTTACTTAGCATTAACTTAAAATAATTCATAAAGTAGTGTGTGAGATATAATTAAAAGAAAAAAAGCGTATGTACGGAGACATAATAGAGACAGCCCAGTTTACAGTCAGTTAGTACAATTAGAGTGTCACGAGAAGCTTCATTTTATTTTTAGAGTTTAGATTTAATTTAATTAAGGTGTTTTCAAAGTGGTATTGTCAAAGCCTCTTACGACACCCATAGGAAGTAAGGGTGATCAATTCTTATGCCGATACCACATGGCTCTACGAGCAAACATGTATGGAAGAATTTGTAGATTGCAAAAAAAATACAGTTAGAAACCGATAGAATTTTTAATATTTAGACCACGTAATAAATTCGGGCATTATTGACGTTACAAAATAAACTACGAGTAGTTTTGAACTAATATTGAATGGTCCCACGGGACAACTTGTATTAAACAGTTGAGGTCGAAATTTGATGGGGTGTTCGGAATTGTTTGTTGTTTAAATACAATGGAAGGAGTATTGCCCGGCCAAGTAGAATTATTATTTCGCCGAGGTCCTGACGGCGGCATCAGTTGATATGAACTGGCGATAGCGTGGTCTGCGTTCATATTTAATGTTTTAAGTGCTTTTTCATGTAGGTACTTTATAGCTCCCCGTTCCAATCAGAGGATCTATTTTGGATTTATCTTCGTTGCGTAACTTTGGTACGTCACTTAACAAACTCTTCGGTTACAATTGAATAAGAAATTATATGAATGCAATGGTTATGCGAATTTATACCCACACAGTATAGTGTTGATATAAAACAAAAATAAAAAAAATCGAGTGCCTCAAAAAAATGAATGCACATTTCGTTTTAATTTTTTTGATAACATAGTTTAATGACAATCATAGAATGAATATGTTTTTCCGTTTGAAGTATATCTTCATGCCACTACAGGAGTAAACAGAGGTCTAGACAATTAAGTCCTTTCGACTAACCTTCCACCGAAGACATTTTTTGGAACTACGTGACAGGTGATGAGCTCGTCATCGTCTTAAAGTCCAAGCCAACGATATAATTCGTACTTAAGTTTTTTAAAAAAAGTCCATCGGTTTGAGTTTGCCACCAGGGGATTGAACTCAGGTCTTTTGACTCCGAATCCTGATCACCCTGCCACTCGGCAATCGTAGCCTCTTTCTGAAATCTTATCTTCATTACTGATGATCGTGGTCATGGTGAAACCCCAATCTCTTATGGACTATTTTTTTCCGTCGTCTTCTGTTGGCGGGCAGTTTTACTAGAATGGGGGATTTATTACAACTTGAGCCCTTCAGCTGTTTAGTCTATCTTGTGGCAGTGCGTCTTCTCAGTCTTTTTCCCTCCTTATTGACCGTTATTATTAGCTTTTATAAGCTGTCGATATGTCGTTGCATATTGTAATGAATATGTTTTAAGATCTTTTCAAATATATCTAGTTATTTGGCTCAGGCGTTACTTTGCGGAAATGCATTGTAAAATTGTCACTGAAAACGACCTCCGTGGACGAGTAGTGTAAACACTGGTTTTAAAATTGTCGTCATCTCGAGGTCCTGGGTTCGATTCCCGGTCGGGTCAATGTAGAAAAACCAGTTTTTCTAGATTTTCTCGGGTTTGTGATGCCTTCGTTGATTCCGATTTCCATATATGTATTTATTTATTTATTTATTTATTTTATTGAAAAAGTTACTTGTACGAATAGACTCTACGATGAGCGACCGTAGGGATCTCTGACGATGAGGACTCTGCGGTCGCTCATTGTAGAGTCTACTCGCTCGATAATGCCTTGTTTTGGGACGAAACACGTGTCGCGTTTTCGTTGGTGGTATATGTTACCTGGTTGGAGTGTAGTGGTGGTGGTGCATACAGTGGAATTAGTGCACGCATCTGTGGGAGGGAGGGTGGTCTTCTTCTTCTCTTCGGACCAGGTAACATATAACTTTTTACATTTGCATGCGGAATGTTGTGAAGTAACTTTTTCAAAAACAACTTCAAAATGTATGTAATCTGTCTATGATGTAATCATATTGTTGAACTTTATTGAACCTTATAAAATATATATGACCGAAAGGCGGAAATAATGCTAAAAGCATTTTCTGCCTGTCAACCTTGAAGAATGGAAAAACGTGCGGTTACTATAAAACTTACTAGTAAATTAAATTCTATGTAGTAAAACAGTTATAGTAAAGTGGGTTACTTATGTTAATGTATATATACTATAATGTAGTAAACCACTACAATGTAGTGGTAACTTTGCCAGCCTACTGGGTACAATACCAGCAAATGGTACTTTCAACTCAACTTTCACCCAAGTCTATTTGGGACAACAGACAGTTGGTGAGACTATCTTAGTTACATAGATTCATGTTTATATAGATAAATATTTTAGACTACATATCCATGACTCGAGTACAAACATTCATAATCCTCAAACAAATGTTTGCCCCTAGGGGTACTTGAACTCCTATTGCTTTACTCTCAAGGCAGGATACTAACAACTTGACTATCAGGTTGTCAAAAAAATCATAAATTCCATTTTATGAATTTTTTTTTCGTTTGTATTCGCTGAGTGTCTTGAGCGTCATGCGAAGTAGATATCATTAGTAGTATTACTATATACTTCATGTATCATTCCTGATGCGATAGCTAGAGAGAACAGGTTGATCTGTACATATTTCTTTCACTAAAATCGTATTCATCATTTTCTTCCGTTACAAAATATAAATACAACAAAAAATAAACAACACACACATGCTAAATTACATGTATTTACATGGAAAATTACAACATTTATCTGCAATATATTAATACTTTAAAAACACTTATTACTTTTATACACACATATTACTTACTTTAGCCGAGTCGTTGGGTGTTCAGAATTCGACTAATGAGACCCGAGTTCGATCTCCAATGAGTGTTTTCAAAAACTTATGTACGGTTTACATCGATGGTTTGAACATGACGATGGAGACGAGCTCACCATCCGTCACGTTGTCTCAAAAAATATCTTTAAAGAAAGAAATAAAGAAATATTTTATTTGGCACAAGCAACGTAAACAAGCGGATTACATAAAACACATTAACATTTGAGTAGACATAGAAAACAAAAAGATATAAAAAAATTATACATACAACTACAGAATAAGGAGTAATGCATAAGGTGTATTACACAAATAATACACCCGTCAATGCCGCTATGCTCCAAAAAGGAAAGCCACTCAGGATATGTTGGAATGTATCAGAAGTAGAACACCCCAACCCTGATTTTCAGTGGCACCTTTAGTGGAGGAGGGATCGAAAAGACTAAATTGTGGAGACCTCTGTCTACCCCGTATTAGGAAAGGCGTGAAGATATTATTTTTTACTATTTATTTTTATTAATTTACTTAGGTATTGAAAATTAAAAAAAAACTAAAAACATTAATTAATGGCAGACCCCAAAATACGAACTCAGTAATTCGCCTTTCATGAAGATATTTCAAGAAGCCACACCCCTTAGCTCACTTATGTTAATTGAATCTAATTGTGTTTTACTATATAAATTTAAGTTATGTAATAATTCCCCTGATTAACCTCAAAGTTTACCCCTAAGAATTCTTTATGTACGCGCTTATTGTATAATTGCTCGTTGCTCCCAAGTTGCTTGAAGTTAGATTAAGTACACAGAGCGGTGAATTTCTACGTAGTACATTTCGAATTTCTTACAGGAATTTTCTTTACAAAGCATTCTTATCACGAGAAATCACTTAAGGGACTGTTTTGTTCAATTTTCTTCAATATAATAAGTAAACAATAAGCAATCGTCTGGTCTTTTAATTTGAACTGACCTTTTTCGCGTGGACTTTAGACTTGTGTAAATTTATATGTTCACATTTCAATTACATATTGACAATCTTTAGGGGGATATGTTCTTCTGCAGTGCTAATGTACATTAACTTAATGCTTAACGACCATAAAAATTACTGCAACACTGACAGTAAATAATTTGAATCATGTATCGTCAGTGGACGTTTGGTATCATCGATAGAATATACCATCCCCTTTCTCACTCAGGTATCGGTAGATTGTAACGGGAAAGATCTTGAGAATAAGAATGGATATCGTCAGATTGCGGAATTACTCAAAAAACATTAAACCAAAATTATCCAGACCAGTGTCAAGCAGCAACAAGAAAAGTGAGAGGTGTCTGGTACTTCGACCACGAACCTGCGTGCCAAGCATGGTGAATATGGCAAATTGAAATTACGAAAGGAGCCCAAGTCCTACAATAGACTTTTTTAAACCATTATGTATGTTACTACTATCATACGCAAATAAACCTAAATTTCCCTTAAATAATTTGACATTAAAATGTCAAGTAAATTCTCCTTGTATTTGCCCAAACTATGCTCAGTCATGCCTAGCGGTGTTCCAAAACATATACATTTTGTGTTTAAGTAACAAGCTGACCGCATACCTCTCTTCGTGTGATATAAGGTATCTTTTCAAAGAACGTTTGTATTTAATGTTCGCCTCTATGAAATGTTTTGTGCGACCACAATGTAATGCACCCCTAAAATAATAAAATAAGCTCTGTTTTCGTTTTAAACGAGCTATGTAAGCGTAAATTTTTTTAACGAAATAATTTTCATGAAATTTATTGTTCGTAAAAAGTAATTTCTTTCACAAAATCTATTCTTATTATTTCTATCTTCACATATACACAAAATTAACCACCAAAGTTAACCAGACAGAAGCCATTTGGGCTTAGAGTCACGATCCTTACAAACCTCTTTCGCTTATGTCAAATTCATACACGTAAAATCATAATTGTTTAAACTAAATGTGGACACTTATGTTATATGTGAGAAGAAGGACACAAATAAAGATTGTATTATTATTATTGGGGTATTTGTTCTATTTTCTCGTCTGGTTGGGTGTTTACACATATAAGAAATAAAAGTACATAAAATCAAATAAATAGAACACTATAAAATATATTCGTAATACATATAGTTACCCGACCGATTTCGGCCACTGCGACTCAGACTATTGCGAGCGTCGTTCCTGTGCTCGCAGGTGAATGACGTAACCGATTTTTGCGCTGAACGTACGAGCATATTGAGCGCAAGTCAGCAGCCCTCCGACATAATCTAAGGTGACGTCTGCAGGTGTTCGAGCCTTGAGCACGTCTAGTTTGGCATCGAGCTGATTCACACGTACTCTCTCATACTCTAATACCTAAGTGCTCACGGTCCACCTCCATTGTGATCGGTCCGCAAGCATTATCTCCCATTGTGTCGGATCCAAGTCAAATTTTTTTGTAATAAATACTAATACATAAATACAATAAATAAATATTAAGACCCAAACCAGACAGAAGCCCTCAGCAAACTGGCGGACGATGCAGGCCGTATCGAGTAGCAGTGCTTTCTGCGCTTGAGCTCGGAGCGGTCCGTCATGGAGTTCCAGTCGCCTAAGATTTTCAGAGAGGCTGAACTCATTCGCAGAAACAACTTAGAGCGGCAATAGCCTAATGGTTAAGGGTGCGGACTGCAAAACATGACGTCGCAGGTTCAGGCCCCGCCATTCGATTCGAGAAATTTTGTAATTGGGTCACTAATTTTTACAGAGACCAGAGCATCAAGGTCGTAGTTGACGGTGCATGCTCGGACTCCAAGTCTGTGAACACTGGTGTCCCACAAGGCTGTATGCGATCGCCAACCCTGTTTCTTCTGTATATGAATGATTTGTTACAAATTAGTAACATCCATTGCTATGCAGATGACAGCACTCGTGATGCCCTTTATACCGGCCGTGCCAATATTTCTCGGGAACGTGTCGACGAGTACCGGAACAAACTTGTGTCTGAAGTCGAGATTTTGTTAGACAAAATCTCGGACTGAGACCGACTAAATTTAGTTCAGTTCAACCCTAAAAAGACACAAGTTTGAGCGTTTACCGCTAAAAAAACCCTTCGTCGTATCACCTCGTTTTGAGAGCACTTCCCTAGTTGCCTCAGCCAGCATCGGAATCTTTGGCGTCGACATATCGAGCAACGTTCAGTTTCGCGGTAATTTAAAATGCTAGGCGTGCTCAGTAGAGCACGACAGTACTTCATGCCGGCCTACCGCTTGCAACTTTATAAGACGCAGGTTAAGCCGCACATGGAGTACTGTCCTCATCTCTGTGCTCGGGCACCACAGTGTCAGCTCCATCCATTTGACCGTATCCAACGAAGAGCGGCTCGAATCGTCGACGACCATACTCTATCCGATCGGCTAGATACCCTGACTTTGCGAAGAGATGTTGCATCTCTTTGCATTTTCTACAAGATCTACTAATGGGGGTGCTCCGAGGTATTGTTCGAATTAATCCCATTCGCTGAATTTCACCATCATACCTTACGTATGTTCACGCAATTCCCAATACAGGGGTAGACAGAGGTCAAGTCTTGACAAATAAGTCACTTTGACCCACCTTCCACCGAAGATATTTTCGGGACAACGTGACTGGTGGTGAGCCCGTCGCCGTCTTTATGTCCAAGCCAACGATGAAATTTGTACATAAGTTTTTTGAAAAACTCATTGGTACTGCCACCTGGGGATCGAACTCGGGTCTCTCGACTCAAAATTAAGACCACCCAACAACTCGGCAAATGTGCCTTTTACCTTAAGGCATAGCCAGAAATAGGGACCTACAAGAATAGAGCCTATACCTTTCTCAAAGGCCGGCATCGCATCTGCTATGCCTCTGGTATTGCGGATGTTCATGGGTGGCGGTAATCACTAATCACGTGAGCCTCCTGCTCGTTTGCCTCCCTTTCCTATTAAAAAAAAAAACAAAATTTTGGAGCTAATTAATTTGACCTTGGGATGATTAGATTGTATCACAAACCTTAAGATGGAAGTATACAACCAGAGCAAGTTGCGAGTCATGGATTATGGTTCTCAGGCGTGGCTCTTAACTACAAGGCGAAAAGGAAACTCAGAGTTATAGAAATATATTGTTAGCGAAAATGAATAACGAGTTACAGAAAATGTTTGTTTCAAATAGTTTGTTATAATAATAGTGATGATTGGTAATTCTTGACCAAAATACATTTTACCTATTTTTATGAACTAAATTAGAACGACAAATTTATTACTTTGGCAATGTGATTTAATTTACGATCCAAATCACCAGCTAAATTTAGACTAGTTTGTTTTAGAAATTTAGTTATTATTATTGTTGTCATAAAGGTTGTCTAAAGGTGGCTAAAACCGAGTTTATCTTAATCTTTTATAATGGTATGGGAACAAAAAATATCAACTTTAGACACTTTTTAAGATACACCATCAGTTTCAAAATACACGCAACGTGAAAATCATTTTCCCTGTCTTCTTTTTTGCTAAAGTTACCCTAAGTGCCCATCGGAGAAGATTACCGTATTTAAAATGCGCAATGAAAATGCCTACGACGAATTTTGTAGTTACTTCTCAGACTTTAAAACTTTGATAAACCGTTGAGATAACTGTTAATCCTTAAGGGCCTATTTCAAACGGCCTAAAGCGTTTTTTCAGCGAAAGTAAATTTAAAAAAAACATTGTCTATTGTATATTCCAATAAATAGGACGGGGATATTTAAATTTTATACCAGTTTATAGACACGTAAATTTGATATATATTCTCCATAACAGTCGTTAAATAAAATTTATATAATTCTGGCCATCGATAAATAAATTATTAAAGCACTCTCAGCGTGATGGGATTTTTTGTACGATACTTCCGTCATTTTATTAAATTGAGTATGATGTCGTTTCACACTGCGTCGTAGACGCTTGAAAGAAAATTTTATTGAATTCCTAAATCTTTGTACTTTAATACAAGACAAGAAGGTAGTGATAAAAGTTATTTAATTTAATCATCGATTTTCGGGGCAGTATTTTCAAAGAAAATGATTATGAAAATATGTATTTTTTAATTTAAATTTAGTACACACTCAGGTAAATGTGATTATTGATTCGAATTTGGTCATTGTATTGTAAACAAAACAATCATCGAAATTATTTAAACCGCAACATGTTTTTGCCCTCGCAAAAAGATAATATCAAAAAGTACTAGTGCCAGACTACAATGCCTCTACTGTATATTAAAATAAGACTAATATTTATATTTTTTATTGTTCTGGTGTTAATTTTAGACGTATAATTGATGTATTAGTTGACGACCTGATAGCATAGGTGGTAGTGATTCTACTTTCGAAGCTATGGGTTGAGGGTTCGATCCACCACCCACATCATCAGTGGTAAAAACACCGAAAAAAGCTATAGAAACAAGTAATGTGTGGGAAAAAAAATATCTTCACGCAATTCCCAATACAGGGGTAGACAGAGATCAAGTCTAGACAATTAAGTCCCATTGACCCACCTTCCACCGAAGATGTTTTCGGGACAACGTGACAGGTTGTGAGCCCGTCGCCGCCTTTATGTCCAAGCCAACGATGAAATTCGTACATAAGTTTTTGAAAAACTCATTGGTACTGCCACCTGGGGATCGAACTCGGGTCTCTCGACTCGTAATTCCGACCACCCAACAACTCGGCTATCGTGACTTATCATGTAATGTATGGGAAGTATGTCAAATTTGGAAGTCGAATCAGTGCATTTCTTTTATTAAAAAATTAGTTTGATAGTAAGTCGAGTCAGATATCATAAATTATTTTGTTTTACTTTGTACGGTGTACATCCATACTATACTATATACAACCATTGATAATCTCGTGTTAAATGATTAGCTAAATAATGTATTTGAAGTGAATTCATTAAGCAATTATTCATATATATTATATAATTGTAATTTTTATTTATTTTGTACAGTCACGATTCTGACTGGTACTTGCCACTTAAACAAAATATTTCTCCCATAACAAGAAAAATGCTCAGTAAATGAATTGGCTGTAGTGATACCAGACATTTCGCAAATTAAACGCAATATCCGTCATCAATCTGCTTAATTTTATTGGCAAGAGTACCTATCGTCTATTATCGTCAATGTTAGGGTCCAGATGTTTATCTCAGATAATTATGTCACTAATCGACGGGGGCTTAGAAATTATTCAGACATTTTCTTAAGCCAGTTTAGACAATGTAGAATACATATTACAGTTGTTGCTGAATTAATTACAATTAAAATTACTGTTTGATCAGTGGCAACAAAACAAACACTGTTTAAAATATTCATTGTAAATTGTAAGTGCAAATGCACGAAGCAAAGCCCAGTTTAAGCTTTTGTTTCCGCACGAATGGGCCAGCGCGACCCCGGCAGTCCCACAACCTAGCAGCACAATACCTGCTTGAACTAAAGGCGTCCTGTACTTATACAAATGGCCAGGTGTGAAGTAATCAGAGACCCCCACATCCCTATACTCTTGTCTTAAAGAAGTGCACCTATTTAGGGACCCTAGTATTGGAGATCTACTAGAGCTTAAAAAATATATTCGATGGAAGGATTCGAAAGGACTTAATTGTCTATACCTTGGCATTGGGAATGGCGTGAAGATATAAAGGTCTGTTGGAAAAAAGTACTTATGGCAGTTGCTAATTAGGCAATTCATTTATTTTACCACGCTGGAGATGCCGCAAGCGGAAGCATGTAAATTCAAAATTAAAATATTTTTAATAATGAGAATAATGTAATAATGAGAAGTTAATATACAATGTTTAACCATTAAACCACTGCTTTTGTACATGAACGAATGGGCCAGCGCGACCCCGGCAGTCCCACAACCTAGCAGCACAATACCTGCTTGAACTAAAGGCGTCCTGTACTTATACAAATGGCCAGGTGTGAAGTAATCAGAGACCCCCACATCCCTATACTCTTGTCTTAAAGAAGTGCACCTATTTAGGGACCCTAGTATTGGAGATCTACTAGAGCTTAAAAAATATATTCGATGGAAGGATTCGAAAGGACTTAATTGTCTATACCTTGGCATTGGGAATGGCGTGAAGATATAAAGGTCTGTTGGAAAAAAGTACTTATGGGAGTTGCTAATTAGGCAATTCATTTATTTTACCACGCTGGAGATGCCGCAAGCGGAAGCATGTAAATTCAAAATTAAAATATTTTTAATAATGAGAATAATGTAATAATGAGAAGTTAATATACAATGTTTAACCATTAAACCACTGCTTTTGTACATTCCTATTCAAATTTGTATTATATATTTTCCATGTAATTTTTTCAAATAATTAAAAATGGCTTATAATAATCGGTGTAGGAACCGACTAGTTTTGGACCTATCGCAGGTTCCTCATCAGGGTGAGTGGAAGGAGTTCGCGCTCGCATCTCAACTCGCCTTATTTCTTATGTTTAATAAATTATTTTAAATGTTCATGCACTTAAATTTTTTCAAACTTGACTCTCCTGTGACATGTTTCCAAATTAGACCATCATTAAAATTCCTTTAAAATATATTATAATGCAATGGTTGCAATTAACAAGCTCACTGGACCAAAAATATGTAGCACACGTGAAAATCAATTTGCCCGCGGCTTCACTCCCTTCGTTTAATTACTAGCAGAGAAATAGCGTAACGTTTAATAAACCTACTTGGTCCTTTTATCATCATTTTATTTTTACTTCAAATGCATAAATGGTTACATATTTTAAAATACGATTTAATTTATTTTATCGAAACTAAAAAAAGGTAGAAAAAACTTACGAACTAACAAGCGATTCAAATATTGACATAAATAATAAAATTTGATTACTATAATTTGAAATATATTGCTACTTACTTAGGTATATTACTAACAAGCTAATGTATAACTATCAGGATTACAAATGGTAATTGAATCACTTTATCCGTTGCAGAGTTTACAAACAATCGTGTCACGATTGCGGAGTGGTTGAGTGATCGGGTTCGATCCCCAGGTGGGACAAAGGGAGTTTATTGTCTAGACTAGACCTCTGTCTACCCCTGTATTGGGAATGGCGTGAAGATATTATTATATTTTATAGAGTTTACAAGCGTACATACAACTTCAGAATTTGTAACATTCATATAATTGATAAAGCATTATTATTAAGTCACGATAGCCGAGTAGTTGGGTGGTCGGGATTTCGAGTCAAGAGATCCGAAAAGCTGAGTCAACCAGAAGAAGCATAAAACCAAGCTACATTTAGTGGAAATACAATCTCTTCGTAAATTGTACGGCAGTACTGTCCAACTGAAAATGAAATGGACAGCTTCCAAATATCTGCTATTTTAAAATTTTATAGTATCACTAAAATGCACCAGGGCATGATTGATGAATGCTGAATGATTAAAAAATGAACTATGAGATAGCTAACAAGAAAAGGGTTTGGGGTACATCGAGATCATTCTCAAAGACCATGTGAGCAAACTGTTCGAAGAGTGGACCGTGAAGAGTACTCGTGTACTCGTATTTGGACAATGCACGTGTGATGAAAATGATAAATTTGTAAAAGGTATCCCTGCAAGGATCATAATACCTGGTAATCTATTCTCATTGTCTATCCCGGTACCCTGACTACACGTCAAGATATTTATTTGCCTTATTTTGTTATCATCAGTCTTCAAGAGTTTCATATCTCTAATAATTTCAAATTAAAAGAAAATTCTTTAAATATACTACTATGTGTATATGTTTATATCGGAGTTTAAATAATTTTACACCATTCTTTTCATAAAACTGTAATGATAAATGAACTTAAAATATCACAATGACGTAATTTTTTACAAATAGTATAACAATTTAAATGATTTCAAAGATTATCACGCGAAAGAAAAATACTGTACTGCGTTTAATTTACAAGAAGATTAAAGAGAATTAATTTAAATTCTAAACCTTTCTAATTTTAATGAAAGACTGACATCTTTTAATAAACAATGTAGAGAAAATCCTCGCGGCGATAGCTCCGACAATCTCGTATTTTGAGAAATTGTTTAAAAAGGGTTCTTTATTTCTTTTATTAAATATTTGTAATTGAAATACGTGAGTAAAATCTGAAAAATGTTTATGAAATAAATCTATTTCAAAATATTAAGGTTGGTCTATTCAATGGAAGACGTCGAGGTATCCGAGTACTCTTAACCCTCCCCGTCAAGAGTACTCGGATACCTCGATTTGCATATATGAAGAAGATGATGAATCTGAAAGAAGCGAAAGAGGTATGTAAGGATCGTGACACTTGGCGATTTGTTCTCTCTGGCTACCCCTTCAGGGACTGTGCGTGTAGATAAGTACGTAAGTAAGGTCTATTCAAGTTTTTTTTTATAAGGGAGACAAACGAACAAGTGGTACAAGTAATGGTAAGTGATTACCGCCGCCCATGAGCATCTGCAATACTGGAGGAATAGCAGATGCGTTGCCGGCCTTTGAGAAGGGTATAGGCTCTTTTCTTGAAAATCCCTAAGTCGTATCGGTCGGGAAAAACCGCTGACGGCAGCTAATTCCATAAAGTGCAAGTGCGTGGCAGAAAATTCCGCGAGAAGCGCACTGTGGTGGAATGCCAAGCATCAAGGTGGTGTTGATGAAATTTTTGACTATGCCGTAAGGAACAATGGTGAAATTCAGCGGCTGGGATTAATCCGAACATTTCGTCGGAGCACTCCCCGTAGTAGATCTTGTAGAAAGTGCAAACAGATGCAACATCTCTTCGCAAAACCAGGGGATCTAGCCGATCGGATAGAGTATGGTCGTCGACGATTCGAGCCGCTCTTCGTTGTATACGGTCAAATGGAAGGAGCTGACACTGGGGTGCCGCACAGAGATGAAAACAGTACTCCTTGTGCGGCCGAACCTGCGCCTTATAAAGTTGCAAGCGGTGGGCCGGCATGAAGTAATGTTGTGCTCTGTACTGAGCACGCCAAGCATTTAGAGGCCAATTTGGTCTTCCAAATGACCGCAAAACTGAACGTTGCTCGATATGTCGACGCCAAGGATTCCGATGCTGGCTGAGGTAACTAGGGGAGTGCTCTCAAAACGAGGTGACACGACAACGGGTTTCTTTTTAGCGGTAATCGCGCAAACTTGTGTCTTTTAGGGTTGAACTGAACTAAATTTAGTCGGCCCCAGTCCGAGATTATTTCTAAAAAAATCTTGACTTCAGATACAAGTTTGTTCCAGTACTCGTTGACGTGTTCCCGAGAAATAATTGGCACGGCCAGTATATAGGGCATCATCAGTGCTGTCATCTGCATAGAAATAGATATTACTAATTTGTAACAAATCATTGATATGCAAAAGAAACAGGGTTGGCGATAGCACACAGCCTTGTGGAACACCAGCGTTCACAGAGTTGGAGTCCGAGCATGCACCATCAACTACGACCTTGATGCTCCGGTCTGTGAGAAAATTAGTGACCCAATTACAAAATTTCTCGGAAAGCCCATATGACGGAAGCTTCGAGAGAAGCGCTTTCTGCCATACCCGATCAGGCTTTCGCTATATCCAAACTAGCTACCAGGGCCTCACCCTTGCTCTCTACTGCCTCCGCCCATCGATGAGTAAGTACACAAGAAGATCACCAGCTGAGCGACCCCGACGAAAGCCGTACTGGCGGTCACTGATCAACTGGCGCTCCTCTAAGTACCTCAAGGGCTGACAGTTTATAATGGACTCCATTATTTTGGAGACCAAGGAAGTGATTGCGATCGGTCTATAGTTACCCGGATCTGAGCGGTCGCCTTTCTAAGGGACACGGGTGCACCAAAGCTGTCTTCTATATCACCGGGACGACACCTTGAGAGTAAGAGTACGGAAAAAGACGCGTTAGAACCGGTGCCAACACTGGAGTACACAACACATCCTCAGCACAATAGGAGGGACACCATCAAGCCCACTCGACTTCTGGATATCTAGGCAGAGGAGTTCTTTGCACACTGAGCTCTGAAAAATCGGATGTCCGGCATAGAGCACTTACTGCACGGGATGGTCGGTGATTCGGTCGGAGTTCCCCCCATCATCGAGAGTTGAATTGGACGCAAAAAGAGAACCTAGAAGATCGGCGTTCTCTTTTACGTCATGGGCCAGCGAGTTATCCTCCCTGTACAGAGATGGTAGTGATGGCTGACTGATGTGCTCAGACTACTCTTTCGAAGGACCTGGCGGCAGAGTAATACTTCGTCTTAAAAACGCTAGTTTTTGAATCCCAGAACGCCAAAGCATTAACCCAGGCCCGGTAGTACTGCTGCTTTTGACGAGATGCCATTCTGTAGGTGCTACCAAACCAAGGCTTAGATCTACCACCAATGGGCACCACAGAGGAAGGAACGAAAAGTTCCGTTCCTTGAAGCACCACATCAGCGACGGAATCTGCAACAGTGTCGGGACTATCTAGCGAGAAGTAAACCTGCCCCCATGGGTAGGATGCAAAGAAAGACCGAATCCCTTTCTAATCCACCGACCTGTAGTAGCACACACGGCGGTGGCTTGCATATCGTGACCGCAATGGGCACATGATGGGCACTTTACTCCGAATCAGGCAGTGGTCCGATGAACCCAAAAGGGCCTCAACGGAGACCACATAGCCATCCGGATGAGAGGCCAGCAGAAGATCCAGCACTAATGGCGTATGATTCTCCACATCCGGAACCCGCGATGGCGAAGTAACCAGTTGTGTCACATCATATGCTAAGGCAAAGTCAAAAACAGATCTCCCCGCATGATCAGTGGTTCGAGATCGTCACCATTCGGCGTGGTGGGCGTTGAAGTCGCCGAGTACCACGATCTCTGCGGATGGGATCTGCTGTAGCACAAAATCTGCAGCCATATGGATGTGGTCGATGAGGCGGTCAGTTTCGATATTACCGCTGTGGGACCTACAGAGGCACCCATAGAGGCGAGAGTGGTCGTCGCTGTCTATGCGTAGCCAAAGGGTGGACAGGTCCCTACCTTCAAGGCGGCCGAGACGTTGAGAACATATATCCTCTCTGACGTATACACAAACTCCGGCCCGAGGCACATAAGAATGTTCCAGCTTGTACCCCGGGTAGAAAAATTAGAGGTATCCGCCGGAGAGGATATCTGCGTCTCAGTAAGAAAAAGCGAGGCCGGCTTTGCCGTCTCCAGATGGTAGTGGACGGAATCAATATTAGAGTGGAGTCCCCTGATATTGAAGAAATCCATGGCAAGCGTGGTAAGAGGTGCTGAAGATTTTTTTGCTTCGTTTGCCTCGAACAGTATGGGAACAGAGCGGAACTTTGCCCCCTACCTCCCAGAATATGAGGGGCAGCCTGGGCATCCACACTCAGGCAGCTATTGGTTGCTCGAGCGCGGGTGCTCAGAGGGGGATTCAGCAGCACTGGTGGTGCTGGTACCCCCCTGGGGTAGATTTTTTCTTCCGCTACCATGTTTTGGGGGAGGGGGTCTGGGAGCCTCCGGTTACCTGCACTCACCAGACGAAAGGCAGAAGTTTGTAAAACTTCTACTTCACGCCAGTATTCTGTGAGGTCGTGGTACGTGGTAGCTGGCCCATTCATGCAACAAGAAAAGCTGATGCGTGGCTCTACCACTGTCAAGTCTGTTACTTCTCCACAACTTCAAAGTTTTTGATAAAGTATTTTTATACACAACGGAGATTCTAAGATCTGTAGTTATGAGATGATCTATAGCTAGAGAGATATGATCTATAGATAATGAGTGTTTATTATATCATAATATTCTGTAAATTCTTTTATAAGTTTTATCATACAGACTTTACAATACTCTTTCAATTAGGTAGCACTGAAAATATTTTAAATTTACGAAAGCTTTGTAAGAATATGGTAAAAACACAATTTGCTACGGAATAATTTTCGCATTATTTTATAGCAAGTTGTTACTCGACAATATGCTGAATCATTGAAATGGCAATATCAATTAAAACTTACTTTGCCTCCTACCCGATAGTCGCCCTAGTTATTATTTCTAGCAATTAAGTGTTGATTTACTGCGAGATTGGAGATGGAAGAAAAATATCATATAATACATTCTTTACTGTTTATTGAAGGTGAATTATTCTCACTAAGAATAATGTGTGTGTATATTATATATTTACACTACTGACTCCAAGCTGAGCTTTATTATATGTTTATAGATTAAATATAGATTAAAACATGGTATCCTCGGAGGATCAGCGAGCGGAGTGGATTAATTTTATTTAAAATTTTGATAATATCAATTAACTTCTTTTTGCGTTTGTAGTTTTTAATTTCAGTTATTTTATATTGGTACCAATAAACATATTTTACTGTTACTTTATCCGACTAAAATTTAGAAATATATTATAGTAGTAATAAGAGTATCATTATAGCACTGGCCTAAGTATATGTCACCATCATGCCCTCACCCCTCTCTCCGTGTCGTAAATGGGTATTTCAGAAAAGCCTTGAAAATGCTCGACCATGTAAAAAAACCAGACAGAAGCTAAACACGTGACTGGCTCCAACACCTTATGTCCAAAACAACATTTACTGAATTCGACAAGTAGTACCAGTAAGTATATGTCATATTTTCTTTAAGTCTTTATAATATTACACTTGGACATAAAATTAAATATTAATCATACATCATATACAAAAGTGTTTTGAACATTTAATGTTATAACGTGAAAACTGATTTCTTGGTTCATATATGAAAAAATAGATTGTTAAAGTTTTTTACTTGAATTCGTAGCATGAGGATTAATGATTAAATTGTAACACAACAATAGATAAAAAATTGCATCGCTTAAAACTGCGTTATATGTTGAGTGTATCGCTGATGTCTTTATATAGTAATTAGAAAATTGTTTCCTATGTTATTATACAATCGGTGTCGATATAATAAAATCGTATAATATAAAATAATTGTTAGGTGATCTAACACTTGTTACATTATTTACAAAATACTTACAATAGTTATATGTTAACGATTTATATCACTTATTATAATCATATCTTAAATAATTAGGTTTCTTTAAGATTTTTTATTTTTACGCAGATACCGTTACGTGTGTTAAGTATTATAAACACAACTAAAGGTGGCATTTACCTGTGGAATTAAAACAAATTACTAAATATTACTAGTTACATTTATTTTCTCGAAATTAATTATGTGAATTGGCTAGCTATCTTTTGAATACAGATGCGCCTTTTGATAAAAGATCAATCAACTAAATGTGACTTGCTGGGTTCGACAAATTTGTAATTATTGTAACATTTTCCCGAAAAAGAAATCGGGATATTTTTTGAGATAGAAAATAAAATTGAAGAATACATATTCTACAAGTGTGCAAATCTGTAAATTAAATTAGCTTTGTTGTTAAATGATTGCTAAAATTTTATTTATTTTACAGATTTTTACTGTAAACATAGCGCAGTGATTAGGAAATAATCATAAACCTTTTAATTTTAAGTTTGTTTTAAATTCTTAAATATTATGAACTAGCTGACTTTTGATTGGCTTAAAATAATTAGCTTAAAACACAAATGATGTATAGATGTCAGTATTTTTCCTATTAAATAATGATGCTATTTAAAATAAAACAATATCAATTAAAATTTTAAAAACCAAATTTCTAGATTCCGGTCTTAGAAACATATATGTTCCTCTGTACTACCCTACCCTAGTGTCTAGTATTTCAGTTCTCCTGTGCCAGGGGAACCTATGATTCAATCAGATAGATTGGGAAGCCAGTGAATGTTTATGAATCAGAATCTCGTACTTCAGGGATGCCTTCGTTCAGTAGTAGACTTACTACAGCTTGAAATAATAACATATTCATATATAACTTCTAAGTTGAGTGTTTTTCACGAAGACATCAATAACCTTAATTTAGAGTGAATGTAACCTAATCTTTGTAACTCCCCAAATCGTTCGTACAAGTCTTTTTCAATGATTTTAATTATATATTATACTAACTATAATTATCTCCTTGAATGCCGTTATGATGATGATGATTGCCCTCTTTTTACAAAAAAATTATAAAACTTTACCGGAATCTTAGTTTAGAAGTTAAGAGTCTGATAACGAGAAACACTTCTCTTGTAAACAATGAATCCTCACCGATATGTATCAATAGTAACCAACGTGACCCTCATAATATCGTAAGCGTTCCATTATTGTATGTACCGTAATGGTACCGAGTGGAGTCTGCGACCCTTCTTTTGATGAAAATAGAGGTCAAAGCCTAAATACGTACTAAGCTTTGACGGATTGTATTACGTTATGAACGTAACATACACATAACACAATCGGTATTGGCCTATGTACGTAGCACAAGCGTAGCACCATTCGTAGCACATGCATAACTCGTAGCACAATTCAACATTGCACTACATGAGTGCAATAAATGGTTTTATTTGAAATTATATACTTTTATTAGAATATAGACTTCGCTTAAGATTCGATCAGCAATACTTTCCTCGCGAATTGTTTTTGTGTTTTGGCTACAGCAGCAAAATTGTAAATTATATTTTAATTTATAAAAATAAATTGCTAAAAAGAAAACGTCAATCATAGTTTAACTTAATAAAAAGTAACTTTTTATTCCGCTTTGTATACACTTCAGCCATATAAATCCAAGAATTGGAAATATAGAAGAGGTTGGCTGAATTGTTATTAATTGTAACGCGTATATATATATATATATATATATATATATGTATATATATATATATATGTATATATATATATATATATATATATATATATATATATATATATATATACATATATATATATATAGGGGTAGACAGAGTTCTAGTCTAGACAATTACCCCTTTCACCCACCTTCCACCGAAGATATTTTCAGGACAACGTGACAGGTGGTGAGCCCGTCGCCGTCTTTATGTCCAAGCCAACGATGAAATTCGTACATAAGTTATTGAAAAACTCATTGGTACTGCCACCGAACTCGGGTCTCTCGACTCGAAATTCCGACCACCCAACAACTCGGCTATCGAGATTTATATTACATAATTATAATTATTTTACAGACATCTCATAAAGAATCACCCGTTTGTACTAGAGTGGCTTCAAAGACTACTTTTCATAGCCTTTCATAATGAGAAGAAGCCCGGTATGAGATACTATTATTAGATTCAATTTTTATTAAGTCCATACATGAAAAATTACATATAAGAGAGTTATAAGAAACAAAAGTATTAAAGAACCTCGCTAAAGAGTAACGATTGCCAAGTGGTTGGGTTGTAGGAATTTTGAGTCAAGCGACCCGAGTTCGATCCCCAGGTGGCAGGCTAGTATCAATGGGTTTTTTAAAAATAATATTATTATTTTTTTTATAGAAAAGGTAGGCAAACGAGCAGGTGGCTCTCGTGCAGGTAAATGATTACCGCCGCCCATGAACACCCGCAATACCAGAGGCAGATGCGTTGCCTCCCTTAGAGTAACCCCCCGAATTCGGGAGGGGGTGTGTGGGCCACCGGTTACCTGCACTCACCAGACGAAACGTAGAAGTTTGTTAGACTTCTACTTCACGCCAGTATTCTGTAAGGTCGTGGTACTTCCCCGGTCGAGCCGGCCCATTCATGCAACAACAAAAGCTGATGCGTGGCTCTACCACTGTTTAATGTTATTCATATTAAATGGTTTAATTATGAACTGATTGATTATGAACGAATTATATCGCTTGGACATAAAAACGCTTGGCTTGGACATAAAAACGGCGACGGTCTCGGGGTCACGCTGTCCCGAAAAATATCGTCGATGGAAGGTAGGTCAAGAGGAATTAATTTTCTAGACTAGACCTCTGTTTACCCCTGCATTGGAAATTGCGTGAAGTTATTTATTTTATTATATAACCTCGTTAAAATAATTAAAAAATAAATTAATAATTATTTTTATTATTATTTTTTATACTAATCACACGTCATCCAGTCCAACTTTAGAATTCCCTAGATCTTGGAAAGTTTTAAGACGAATATTATACATGTAAATATTTTGTTAAATAATCATACACATCAATAAATACATACATAGGGGCATTATAACATGCATTGCTCAGATCCCAAAGAAAGTAGCTAAACTCGTGTTATGGAATCGGAAACAACGAGGGTACACAAACACTCAAATCCGAGAAAATATAGAAAACTCGTTTCTTTACATTGATCTTCCAGAAAATTGGAGATGATTTTGTCAGGACCTCAGTGATAGCAACACCTTGAAAAACAAGTGTGTACGCCACTCGTCCATGGAGTTCTTCAATAGTCAAATCATAGAGGATTTGCCATAACCTCCTCGCATGGTAAGCAGATTGGAGATTGGAGTACCAGACTTATCGCACTTTCAACGCCGCTGCCTATGATCGGTCTGCTAAATATTGGTTTGGTATTTTTTTCCATGAACACATGTAATACTGGTATGATTCAAACGCAACTCTTTGCTTGATAGGAGCACAACCAAATAAAATTAGAACACTACCAGTTAAACTATCGGATCGCCTTCATATCGGAGACTAAGAGAATAAAGGGCCATATATCAAAGTATCGATCACAATGCATGACGTTTAATAAGAGATTGAATTCTGATCTGTTTCGATTTCGCCCGGGGGGCAAGTTTCAAACACTCATACACGTATATGATGTGGTTTTCAATTGTTGACACATGTCTGTTTACTCAAAACTATTCAAATAGCAATATTTATGTAAACGACAATATTGAACGCTTATATAAGTATGTTATTACGTTTGTGTAGTATATCTATAAAAGTTTGGAAACCACACAAAGTTTATGTATCACTGCAAGACAAAAGTCTCTGCTGCATGGAACGGTTTGCAGTAATCACCACGCTTGGCGAGCGAATTGACGATCGCGGTACCAGACCTCTCGTAACTTAGACGAAGCTGACCCTCAACTGTCTGCTGAAGTTTAGTATGTTATTTTTCGAGATTCGTATCCATCTGTCGGTAACCAATAATATTTTCAAGAATCTTCCTACAGTCGTACGGGTAGGAAGGGGTTGTATGTCCTTACGCCGTAACCACATATCAAATTTATGGGCACACTTTAACTTAATAGTGTTTTAAAACTAGATAACAGGATAAAAACATTCATGAGATTAGTTTAGATTTATTAGATTTCATGGATTGTATTTAATAAATATACAAACTTAAAAAAAATTTATAAAATTATTCAAACATGCATATCGCTTATATAATTTTTCATTACTCGTACAAACACTAAAAACTATAAATAAATAAATAAATGTCTTAACGCAATTCCCAATACACGTTTACGTTACGTTAATTTAAGTTTTTGAAAAACCCATTGGTACGAGTCTGCCACCTGGGCATCGAATTCTGGTCTCTTGACTCGTAATTCCGATCACCCAACCACTCGGCTATCATGACTTCTTATCTATTATTATTATATATCTATTATATATTCTATCGTGACTAAAAATTAAACGTTTTAAAATATATCTAAGCTTAAGAGTCAACTCTCTTTTTTTCTTATATTGCTCATATTTTCAATGGCTTTAATTTTCTAATATTTAAGTGGAATTATTAAGTATTAGCAGTTATTCTATCAGATTTAATCCTCAAAGTACAGGTAATTAAACAAATTTCATAGATTAAAAATAATTTTCACAGTTCATTTACTATTATTTATCAGATATTTCCTTTAAGTTTCTGTTACAATTTTAAATACTCCACTCTCTATTATAATCAGAGAATCTTATCACATTGAAATAAACTTAGTTCCAAGTTATTGTTAACTTTATTACTCTGAAAGAAATATAACACCCCAAGAATTTGAATATTACGTTAAAAACCTCACAATGAGAAAAGCATTGTGTAAAAGTATTTTCGAGAGTCGTTGAAGTTGTTCTTTGTTCCCACTTACATCGAAAAGAACGGTTCGGGAGTTAAGAGTTAAGATTTTCAATACAAAGGATATTCATTGAAAAGTGACCTCGTTAAGTTTAGGTTAACAACCAAAAATCAACAGAGATTATGATTATTATAACGTTTAGTCATAGTTTTAAATTGTACTAGTTTTATCATTTGTTTTTTGATTTTAAAATAGGTTAAAAATATCCAAATATTTTTTAAATAACAAAACAAAGCGGCAATAGGCTTTCCACCTGTCACGTTTTCCAAATAATTTTTATTGAAAAATGAGTCCAAAGGACGTCCTTGTCTGGACTTCTGCCTAACATATAAATAAATAAATATAATAAATATCTTACTTCCCGTGGATTTTATTAGAAGCGTTAAGTAAAAGCTTTGTCAATAACAATGTCTTCAAACCTTTGCCTAACATATCGACTATAGAAAACCCTTATTTTATGTATTTTATTTGCTTACTTCCCGCAGTGAAGTTAATTACTTAATGGCCTATCAATATTAAGTAAGTAAATAAAAAGTAGGCAGACGCTAGTCCATGAAATGAGGTGTTACTATTTTCCATTTCTCTCAAATCCGTACCATATCTTAACGACCTATGACAGTCTACTCGGGGACATACTCCTCTCCTAAGATTCACCATTCACGATATAATGAAAATTGCGACTACTTATTATTTCTGTTTTGCCTTACTACAGTAGCATGTGAAAAGAATCATAAAGAGAAACATACCATGTACTTGTATGACCCAAAATGCCGTAGGGCTTAGAAATAAAGGTTCGCTGTATAAAGAACAATGAGAACGTAATTAATATTAAGTAGTCGCTTTCATTTGGTCCCTTTCCACAAGAAGGTTGTGTGAAATTTGGGAGATTTTGCAAAACCTGCAATTAATTCAATTTGTTCAAGCTTTTAAAAAGTTTAATTCTGTTAAGTGTCCGGCTGCTACTTGAAATCGACGTTGTAGCCATGCGTACTGTATACTGGATAATAATTTACAAAATAAAAAGAAATAACAATGAATATGTTCTCAAAAAGATTAACTTATTATAGTAGTTTGTAACGTTGACGCTTAATGAGCGTCGGGGTATAGAAATTTAATGAAGATATTCCTAAAATATAGATAGTATAAACTTCTTACTTTCACTTAAATATACAAAACGTTATTATAAAGTTCGGAAAAGAGCAGCTGTGTTTTCTCCTCATATTTTTATGCCGCAATAATGGTACGTTTATGTCAGTAATATGCATCCGTTAGGATGGAGTAGCAATCTGTTGCTCTCCTTCCTCGATATAAAGCTTGTGAATTGACTTTTATAAAACTTCTGTACTGATATGAAGACATAATAAACGCTCTAAAAATCATTCATTTACTTTTCGATCTGTTAAATTTATCGAATATTACAGAATACTAATTTTTTAAGTAGATTTGAAAAGTAGGTAGTTAAAATTAGGCATGCAAATAAATCGTGGACATAGCTTAACCATAGGTTTTTGTAGTGTCGCCAGCTGTGACGTTGCTCTCTCTTCCAGAAGGACCAATTCAGAAAAACCACATTTTCTGCATTATCTCGGGTCTAGGCGTTTTTTGTACATTCGTTATTTCCGACTCCATTACACTAGTGATTTAGCTACTTACTTTGGGATCAGAGTAATATGTCATGTTGTTACTATCGTTGTATTTATTTTTTTTACTAGCTATATATAGGTTGTCATTATTCTAGACGAATTAGTCCTTTCAACCCCATTTCGCCGGACTTTAATTGGGCTAAAGTGTTAGGTAGCAAGAGGTCGCTTCATTTAAATCTCCATACATGAATTGTTAATTTGATTTATTTTAAAAATTATGTGAAACTATGGATTTGTATTTTTAGGTTAGGTTAAAATATACACATAACATAGATAACGTCCTGAAGTAGTGCACTTCAGGGCATAGTCTCTCTAGTATATTTTTATTAATCGCCTAGCTTAGTAAACGGATTAACGATCGCAATACCTATTTCTGGTATTACAAGGTAAGCGATGACGAAGACGCTCCTGCCCATCATCGAACTGCTTAAATTTACTAGTATTTTTGAATTAGCCCGTTATATGCTTGTTGCTATTCTTGTGAAACACACGAGAAAAAGAGGTTGGCATAATTTATATGTATGTACAATTTTTAATGTTTAAAATATGAGAAAATGTTAAAATTTATAGAGAAAAAAGTTTTGTATTCAGAACCACACGATAGTAGTGAAAACTTCATCACGACGAGATTCAAAATACAACTATTTTTTTTTGTTAAATATTCTTTTATATTTACAATTTTGCATTTCCGTTATATATTTCTCTCGACCCGAGCCGATATTAACCGAACGAGTGTTACATAGCCGAGCGTGATGGGTCCGTCTCGTTGAGTGTCCACTCAACAAGCAAAGACGCGTAAAATATATCTTTTTTGCTCCTTTTACCGACTTGAGCCAACTTTACTCAAACGAGCGTTACATAGCTAAGCGTGACAGCTCTGTCTTGTTCAGTACCCAGGGAAAAAGTGCACAGTGTGCATAGAGAAACTTTCACTTCCTAAATCAACAATTCCGTTGTATTGTCATTATACAATGTGCAAAATGGCCTGTTTTCACAAAACGAAATGTTTTTATGTGATTAAATTATAGAGAAAAAATGTTTTTAAAATTTCAACTGACACGGGCGGGATTCGAAACCGCGACCTCTGCCAAACTGTGGCTCTTACCTCCGAGTCTTAAGACACGTTGGCTCTGGTAAGACCCAGGATGAAGTAGGAACGTTGAGCATAAAAGCATAACAGATATGCTTTAAAAATCAGTAAAAATTGCGTAACGAATTGTTTTTTTTTCGTCTCGGTTTTTTATAACAAAAATATTATTCGATGTTCTTTGATATGTTTCATTCCACTAAGTGTACCTCGGTAGCTAGTATGAGCACGCTTTGGACGCCTCCTTTCCTCCCTCACGCGACCGTAGCTCGCATTGTATGTAGTTTAAATTATTTTATTTCTAGCCTTAATTATTTTTTTAGATTTATAATAATGATAAAAATAAAAAATGATAAATTGCCAAAATTGTAACTGAGAATTAAATTGTATTGTCTTTAATTTTATAAGCTAAAGATAACAATAGCCTGATGGGCTATTGAAAAAATACGAGCACACCAAATTAAAGTTTGGCAAAGTTTTTATGTAATATCCAATGAAGAATAAAGATATGCTTGTTAATTACTGAGGTTAATGAAAGCAGCATACTTAGTTTTTTGATCATATTATGTTTTAAAAAAACTTTCTGAGAGATTATATAAATTATTTGTTTATATTAGAAAGGGGCAATTTTTTGCAGTTTATAATGGACTTGTAACAACAGTAGTAGTAATAAACATGTTTATTTTAAAGTCCTACTTAATCTTCACGCATTTCATGTCACGGGAGTCTGATGTCTAGACAATTTAGTCCTTTCGGCCCACAATTTTGGTAATTGTGATATTTATTTTTAATACCGAATCACGATAGCCGAGTGATTGGGTGGTCGGAATTTCGAGTCGAAAGACCCGAGTTCGATCCCCAGGTGGCTGGCTCGTACCAATGGGTTTTTTTAAAAAGACTTATGTACGAATTACATCGTTGGCTTGGACATAAAAACGGCGACGGGCTCACCACCTGTCACGTTATCCCGAAAATATCTTCGGTGGAAGGTGGGTCGAAGGGACTTAATTGTCTAGACTAGACCGCTGTCTACCCCTGTATTGGGAATTGCGTGAAGATATTTATTTATTATTTATTTATTTTTAATATTATTTTGCTACAAATTAATATGCTATAATTGTTCTCAGTATACAACGATAAAATAAAAAAAATCACACGAATGAAATAATAAATTACTGATAAAAAATAAAAAACTTATGTCTATTATTTTTTAAGAAGAATAATACTAATGCGATATTATTATATCGTCAACGTAGAGAGCAAATTTTGAAGCAAAATAGTCCAATAATTTAAAGTTTCATCATATTTCAGCCTATGATCTCTTTGATGGTTATGTCGAAATACAGATAACGAAACCGGAAATTACTCTTTCCCACTTTCCCATATCGATGGATTGACTGCTTGATATGATTGGAAACTGATTTGAAAGCTACATATGATACGGTTAAAATTTTGACTTCAGATTCAAAAAGTTTTTAAATAATGATTAAATACAATCATTTCAGTCGGAAAATAATTATATTATTCGCAATTTATTAGACAAGTAACGTAATCAATAAGGTTTTGTATGATTTCTCCAAAATATACTTTCCACTTCTTTTTGATACATGACAGAAGCGTGATTGCCGCTCCCAGTACCAGATACCTTACATCTTAGACACTGCTGCCTATTTACGGCTCAAGGCTTTTTCCTTATTCGACTCTAACAACATTGGAAGAAGAGAGTGGTGATATTTTTATGTGTAGTATCACAACACGATATCCTGTACCACACGACATAAGCACACATCCATATAATATTATGTAAAAGTCTCTTAGCACTTTGAACAATTTACATACAGGTTTCACACATAGGTTTTTTAAGAAGTTATACAAAGTCCGCGTCTGTACATAGACCTCCTTTAAAGATATATAAAGTACAGTCTTAAGCCACCTGCATCCATCGACTCCAGTTGTCAGTTCTGCGAGTCCTTTGTGATTGGCCCATTGCCACTTCTGCGTGCTAATCTGTATGGTTATGTCGGTTACCCTAGTTATTCAGCGAATATTATCGTTGCGGAGACGTAAGTTAATACTGAATTCAAAAATTTATCTACAAACAGTAATATATAGAAAATAATTTAATAATAGACCTTGGCGGAAAAATACATAAAAATGCTTCGCTATTTGCTAATTCAACAAGATTGTCAAAAATAATACTTAGCTTTTTAGTAAACCTTTATTTAACCCAAAATATAAATCATATTTGAATTTTAAACGAAATAATAATTTGTCTGTTGCAGGAAAACAAAATGCAGAATATAAAAGAGTGAAAGGTACGTAATAGATATTAATTTTATTAATAAGCCTATATAAAATTTTAATCATTTCTCTACGATTTTAATGTAGTTGTACCAATGATCCTAACACATTTATTAAATTTGAAAGGAACATATAATAAATGATGGATACAATGTTATTCATATTTAAATCACTAACCCGTTTAAGTTGCCTCTGATGGCAACATGGCTTGGACTGAAATACCTTCACTGTGAAATACTACCAAAGTATCAAGGCATGAAATATCCAACTCTAGGGATTTCTCTCACTACCTAGTAGTCTCTTTTTAAGACTTCACGTTTCTTGCCGTCCTTCATAGAGATTCCGTCAAGGATATATTTTCTATTTATGATACCGAGAGTCCTTCAGAAGAGGTCATTAAATAAGCCACCTAGTCACTGTGTTCTACCACCATTTATTTTCTTCGTTACCATACCTTTTATAAAGACATCAATTTTGTTAACAAATCTTACCGTCAATCTTGTCAATACTGACGCATAAGCTTTAATTACCTAAATAAAAAAAAAACATTTATTAAATTTGAAAGGAACATATAATAAATGATGGATACAATGTTATTCATATTTAAATCACTAACCCGTTTAAGTTGCCTCTGATGGCAACATGGCTTGAACTGAAATACCTTCACTGTGAAATACTACCAAAGTATCAAGGCATGAAATATCCAACTCTAGGGATTTCTCTCACTACCTAGTAGTATCTTTTTAAGACTTCACGTTTCTTGCCGTCCTTCATAGAGATTCCGTCAAGGATATATTTTCTATTTGTGATACCGAGAGTCCTTCAGAAGAGGTCATTAAATAAGCCACCTAGTCACTGTGTTCTACCACCATTTATTTTTTCGTTACCATACCTTTTATAAAGACATCAATTTTGTTAACAAATCTTACCGTCAATCTTGTCAATACTGACGCATAAGCTTTAATTACCTAAATAAAAAAAATCACACGAATGAAATAATAAATTACTGATAAAAATAAAAACTTATGTCTATTATTTTTTAAGAAGAATAATACTAATGCGATATTATTATATCGTCAACGTAGAGAGCAAATTTTGAAGCAAAATAGTCCAATAATTTAAAGTTTCATCATATTTCAGCCTATGATCTCTTTGATGGTTATGTCGAAATACAGATAACGAAACCGAAATTACTCTTTCCACTTTCCCATATCGATGGATTGACTGCTTGATATGATTGGAAACTGATTTGAAAGCTACATATGATACGGTTAAAATTTTGACTTCAGATTCAAAAAGGTTTTAAATAATGATTAAATACAATCATTTCAGTCGGAAAATAATTATATTATTCGCAATTTATTAGACAAGTAACGTAATCAATAAGGTTTTGTATGATTTCTCCAAAATATACTTTCCACTTCTTTTGATACATGACAGAAGCGTGATTGCCGCTCCCAGTACCAGATACCTTACATCTTAGACACTGCTGCCTATTTACGGCTCAAGGCTTTTTCCTTATTCGACTCTAACAACATTGGAAGAAGAGAGTGGTGATATTTTATGTGTAGTATCACAACACGATATCCTGTACCACGACATAAGCACACATCCATATAATATTATGTAAAAGTCTCTTAGCACTTTGAACAATTTACATACAGGTTTCACACATAGGTTTTTAAGAAGTTATACAAAGTCCGCGTCTGTACATAGACCTCCTTTAAAGATATATAAAGTACAGTCTTCAGCCACCTGCATCCATCGACTCCAGTTGTCAGTTCTGCGAGTCCTATGTGATTGGCCCATTGCCACTTCTGCGTGCTAATCTGTATGGTTATGTCGGTTACCCTAGTTATTCAGCGAATATTATCGTTGCGGAGACGTAAGTTAATACTGAATTCAAAATTAATCTACAAACAGTAATATATAGAAAATAATTTAATAATAGACCTTGGCGGAAAAATACATAAAAATGCTTCGCTATTTGCTAATTCAACAAGATTGTCAAAAATAATACTTAGCTTTTAGTAAACCTTTATTTAACCCAAAATATAAATCATATTTGAATTTTAAACGAAATAATAATTTGTCTGTTGCAGGAAAACAAAATGCAGAATATAAAAGAGTGAAAGGTACGTAATAGATATTAATTTTATTAATAAGCCTATATAAAATTTTAATCATTTCTCTACGATTTTAATGTAGTTGTACCAATGATCCTAACACATTTATTAAATTTGAAAGGAACATATAATAAATGATGGATACAATGTTATTCATATTTAAATCACTAACCCGTTTAAGTTGCCTCTGATGGCAACATGGCTTGGACTGAAATACCTTCACTGTGAAATACTACCAAAGTATCAAGGCATGAAATATCCAACTCTAGGGATTTCTCTCACTACCTAGTAGTCTCTTTTTAAGACTTCACGTTTCTTGCCGTCCTTCATAGAGATTCCGTCAAGGATATATTTTCTATTTGTGATACCGAGAGTCCTTCAGAAGAGGTCATTAAATAAGCCACCTAGTCACTGTGTTCTACCACCATTTATTTTTTCGTTACCATACCTTTTATAAAGACATCAATTTTGTTAACAAATCTTACCGTCAATCTTGTCAATACTGACGCATAAGCTTTAATTACCCTAAATAAAAAAAAAAACATTTATTAAATTTACGTTTGAACCTAATCGTTATGTAACGTCAGTATAAAGGTCAAAAACTACATCTGTTCATAAAAACAACATATCAGAATCGACGAAACGGGTGTCAATTATTTCCTTTTCACAATTAAATTTTACATACCAATTCTGAGAAATACAATGTCAGTAGCAAGCAAACGTTGTAATTCTTACAGAAGATATTTTCATATAATAGTGAAATATCAGAAGATAGAAGACGTGAGAAGAAGAGAATATTTAATTAAGATATATTTTGAATACTATTGCCAGAAGGGCTGTTAATATTGCCACCACTACTCCTGTCATGATTAAGAAGGCTGACAGGGACTATTACTCACTGTCTTGCGTAATAGTATTATTGAGGTTTTACCTAAAGTTGCCACACCTGGCGAAATTATTTCATTTTACGTTACAAGCTACTATTTATAAAATAAATAAGTTGACTTTCAATTTTATAAATAACGGCTAACGGCTATTAGGCGCCGTGGTAACGTAATCATCGTTGTTCATTTACATACAAATTTACAATCCGAGCAGGCCGAGTGAACATGACCTACTTTGTAATAAGCTCAGCCATGCTGAATTAGTCTCGCTATATTTTTATTATTTATCTTTAAAATTCTATACAAATTTCTTTTTAAATTGTTTTTATATTTTATCGTATAAGTTAAGTTCCATATTACTTTCAAAATTAAAAATTTTCGTGATTGAGGCATGAATTTTTTTAAAAAACGAAAACGTCTTCGTGTAGTAAGATATTTAAATTTTGTTTTAAACTCTATATGTATTAAAAGTTTAGTATTTTATTAGATATCTTTATTGCTACCTACACAATGGCCAGAGATACAAATACAAATAAAAGAAGCAGGATAGACGAATTATATCGCTGGCTTGGACATACAGACGGCGACAGGCTCACCACCTGTCACGTTGTCCCGAAAATATCTTTGGTGGAAGGTGGGTCAAAGGGACTTAATTTTCTAGACTAGACCTCTTTCTACCCCAGTGTTAGGAATTGCGTGAAGATATTTATTTTATTTATTACTAGGATAGACGAAGGTTTGTCGAAAGGACTTAATTGTCAAGACCTCTGTCTACCCCTGTATAGCGTGAATATATTTTAGTATACACTAGTACCAACTCATTTCATGACAGCATCAGTCTGCCGGCTGTCTTTGGATTAGGAATAATAATATTTTTTCGAAGATTAATCTTTTTTAAAGAAACTTCGACGTTTCAAATCATAATCGTTGGAATATAGAATTCGTGAATACTTAATTCATATGTGCTAATAAGGCACATAGAAAATTAATTCTTTAAAAACGAACTATGACTACTAAATAGGGCTAAAGTCACGACCAATAAATTCGCGGTCGCGCCCTGTCCCTCATCCCTTCCTCGCCTGATGAAAGATATGCGATAGGTCTGAAACTAGTCTGAACGTATATCGATTGGACGTGAGTTTAGCCGTTTTGAGTTATTTAGTCGATAACATCTCACGACAGCTTTTATTATCTAAACTATAATGAGTTAAAAGTATGACTTATACCTTTTATTCAGTCTTACCTTAAGAACTTGTACCTCACTAATACTAGCTTCTGGCAATATTTGGAAAAATTTCTCTAAGGAATTGTGTAATTAAAAAATATTTGAAATTATAAAAAAAATAATACATATACGTATATAAATAGGGGGATAAAAAAATAATATTATAAACATCTTATATAATCACTACAGGTAGTGGAGGTTCCATATATTTTCAGCTCCCAGATTAAAATCCCACTGAATTAATCCCTTATATATTGAATATAGAAAAAGTAAAAGTTGTTAATTAAATAATTTAAAATTGCTCCCAAAGAAACATCGAATGTCTTCATGTATGTCACTCAAACCGTCATTATATACAAACGAGATCCCATAAAATTCGCTGTTAAATAATTTATAGACCAATCACTTCACGGTTTAACGACATGATTATCTTACATTTGTATCTATTTTCTATGCTAAAGATCAAGAAGAATTTTTTGATCGCAAAGTAATCATAACAACGAAGGATATAATCAGAAACAATGAAGGTACCACGAACACCTAGACCCGAGATAATGTAGAAAAAGTGTTTTTTTTACGTTGATCCGTCCGGAAATTCAATTCAGGACCTCAGAGCTAATGACACCTTTAAAACCGGTGTACATACCACTCGTCGCCGTAGGTTGTTATTTTAACTAAACAATTTGCTTCCCGATATAAAAACATATTAATAAGACACTAGAATACAAAATATAGACTCTTTGTTAAGAGCGAAGATACGGTTCATCTGATGATAAATGGCTACCGACACACATATACGAATATACATAGATAGATAGAGAGGGACAACATCATATACACTGCTCTGATCTCAAAGTAAGCAGTTTATACCATGGAATCGGAAACACCGAAGGTACCACAAACACCCAGATCTGAGAAAGTGTGTAAAATGTGTTTTCTGATCTGAGAATAAACCGGTGTGTACGCCACTGGTCTATGGAGGTCTTCAAAACTTATATATACTTACATAACACCAGAATTCCATTTGCGTGCCTACTTTAACAAAAATAACTTGTGGGGTAAGAAAGTGTGGATATAAACCAGAGGCACAAGACCTCACACCTCGGCAAGATAATCCTATGGTGCCCATTCGTGTATCGGTAGAACTTAGTATATTTTTGAATGAAATTCATATTCATGGTATAGTAAAATACCATGAATCTGAATTTTATTTAAAAATATACTTTTTAATGAAATTTACACATTTATTTATTGCATCTAAAAAGTTGAAATTTTCTTGAATCTAAAAAGAATTTTATTTACACCCGTTTAACAAGCTTCATACCTATGATTCAAATCAAATTGATTTGAATTATAGAAAGGAAATTAATCGAAACATACGAAAATGCACACTGACAGATAGAGTGTTAATAAACCATAATATAGTGTCGTTTTATTTTAAATAAATATAACTATATTGTTTAAATTACAACTGCATTTAATAAAAGAAATAATACAAAATTATAATACGCGTCTATTTTATTTAAAACCTGAACACAAAAAGACATATTTTTCATCTGTTCCCGCGGGAAAGGACCACATTTCTAAGACAAAAAGGTTATTGTGCAGCGTATGCCAGGTAGTAAATGTTTTATTTTAATTTATTATCCGACTCGAGGCAGCATCTGTCAAAGTTACCTACTGTTGTTGCAAATTGCGAATGTTTCATTTCGGCAACCAAAAAGAAAGCATTTTTAATCACAAAAATGAATGTATCGTTGACAAACAGTAACTACATTCATAAACACATATATACCTTAACACACATACATACTAGGGGGCCTGACAGACGTACACCAGCAAAACACACATTAAAAAAACATCTTGTGCCACAACGTATGTTTTTATAAGTTTATGTATACATATAGTATAGGTATAGGTATAGTGTAGGTTTTCTTCTTTACTTGAATCAACAAACAGTAAACACAAAATGTACTTATAACTAATTATGTCATAGAAAAAACTATGTAATTACGTACATTACCAGCACCGTTAATCACGAATTACATAATGTTTTTAATCGTTAGATAGAACTGGTAGTGTACATTATAAATTTTCTACAACATTTTGGAATTCTTAAATGTTATACAAGTGTAAGACAAAAACATAGAAAAATAGAACAATTAATAAAGTATTGTTTAGAAAAGACTCGAAAGTGATTATTAACATCCAAATTTAATTTTGGTAACATCCAAAAAGTTTTATGTAAAAATTAAAACTACTATAATGTTTAATGTAGGTTATTAATATATATTCACGCCTTGTCCGTAACGTGGTAGCTTGAGAGAACAAATTTGTCAAGTGTCCAAAATTACGCATAGAAAAATCATCATTTCCTTCATACACGCACGGAGAAGTAGGATTTCGGGAACCCTTGTTTCTCCCCTCTTAGAGAAATTTGCTTACATAAAAAAAATATTTTTGCTTACATAAAAAAAAATTAAAATATCTTCACGCAATTCCCAATACAGAGGTAGACAGAGGTCAAGTCTAGACAATTAAGTCCCTTTGACCCACCTTCCACCGAAGATATTTTCGGGACAACGTGACAGGTGGTGAGCCCGTCGCCGCCTTTATGTCCAAGCCAACGATGAAATTCGTACATGAGTTTTTGAAAAAGTCATTGGTACTGCCACCTGGGGATCGAACTCGGGTCTCTCGACTCGTAATTCCGACCACCCAACAACTAGGCTATCGTGACTTTTAATTTGTGTATAGATTACCAAATGTTAACATTTTTAAATGCTTGTTCCTTTTTTGAAATGAAGATATTTTTTTATATACACAAATTATTTTATGAACATTTTTGATGTATCGACCTATAATGAACATAGAATTAAATTATCCCGTCTGTTATCAGTGACGTGCAGAAGGTTTCAAAACAGGATAATCTAAGGATGGAAAGGAGTTCTATTTCATACGGCAGTAATTAAATTTGATTTTATACGAAATTATCCAATGTCTGTAATGCGCGCTACTGTATCTTATTATATATAAGACGCCTTTATTAAGTTTTATACATTTATTTAGATGTAAAAATTTCTAGACTAAAGTCAAGAAATTTTTACATCTAAATAAATGTATAAAACTGACTGACTTAAAAGTCAGTGTTTTCTAAACATTGTATTCGCGATGATAAACAAGATAGATAATTGTGTTGTCTTGGATCACATCAAAAGCATCAAAAATATTTATCGTACACTTTCATCCATCTCTATCGTACACTCATCTGGATATGTTCAAAACTATGTGAATCATAAATCTGTAAATCTTTAACTACCCAAAATACCGAAAAATAATAGCCGAGCGGTTGGGTCTGTCACGATGTTCCAAAAATATCTTTGGTGAAAGGTGGATCGAAAGGATTTAATTTTCTTGAACTCTGTCTACCCCAGCATTGGGAATTGCTTGAAGATTTTTTTTTAAATACCGGAACTATCCAAGAAATGCGTCACATATATGGATCCACTCAAAGCGGCTATTTTATTAAAAGTGGTTAATATAATATAATGTGAAATAAATGTTAACGCTGCATTAAAAAGCTAGAAAAATTTCGCTACGCCTCTTTTCTATTTTATTCGTGTTGGCAATTATAATAGAAAAAGAGTCTTCATGTACCAAATATGTAATAAGCACTCCCATGTGAGGTACACTGGCCAGTAACTGTTTCATTTTAAATAATTTTAAACGGTCTAACAACGACCTATTGTAGTCAAGAGAACTCAACTCGTCGCTCATCTATATGTAAATGCAGCCCTAACGGACCGCTACAGATTTTCCCATTAATTATAGGCGCTTTTAATGTCACATATACGAATTTTGAGCGAGCGTTAGAATGGTAATATATATGACTTCTATCTCGCAAATAGAAATTTTAAAAGTACATCTTCGTCTACATTTTCACTCGTATGTAAAATTAAATTCGATGTTTATGAACTGTTGATTCTTATGTTGAATGTGTTATATTTGAAAAGTGAAATGGTGAATTTGAATTTAGACGTAGAGCTAAAAATATTGTATAAGAACATATATTATGTATTATAATTCGATATGGGGCAAGTCTTTGAATATTAAGTAACTAAACAACAGGTTGAGTTATTAAGTATATTATCTTATACTTCTACTTATTTTATTCTGTTTGTACTTATCAGGACCAATTTGTATAACTTTTATTTGGAGAAACCACCGGAAACTTAAAAGATTAGAAAAAACTGGAACAGAACATTCATTATTGTACTGTTTTAAATCATCTTTGAAATTTAACATTATTTAATATTTTAATTTGTAAGTTATCTTTTTTCTCTTTAATTTAATCATATAAAAGATCAGCATAAATATGCTTTAAAAACAATAAAATTGCATTATTTAATAACATTTCAGATATTTTCATGATTATTAAAGAATTTATTGAAAATTTTATTTGACTGTAGTAGTAATAATAGATCTATCGCCTCTGAAAATAAATGATAAAATGACATTATACATATGTTAATAGAAACATTAAGCCTGTTTCAAGTTTTGAACTAGTGATAAGGAGTAATCTACGCTCTGGAAACTCAAGTCCAAACAAAGTTACTTTACTTTCAAGACCTACAACTTTACAGCATATGTATATATATATATATATATATATATATATATATATATATATATATATATATATATATATATATATATATATATATATATATATATATATATATATATGTATATATATATATATATATATATATATATATATATATATATATATATATATATATATATATATATATATATATATATATATATATATATATATATATATATATATATATATATATATATGTATATATATATATGTATATATATATATATATATATGTATATATATATATATATATATGTATATATATATATATATATATATATATGTATATATATATATGTATATATATATATATGTATATATATATATATGTATATATATATATGTATATATATATATATATATATATATATGTATATATATATATATATATATATATGTATATATATATATATATATGTATATATATATATATATATATATGTATATATATATATATATGTATATATATATATGTATATATATATATGTATATATATATATATATATATATATATATATATATATATATATATATATATATATATATATATATATATATATATATATATATATATATATATATATATATATATATATATATATATATATATATATATATATATATATATATATATATATATATATATATATATATATATATATATATATATATATATATATATATATATATATATATATATATATATATATATATATATATATATATATATATATATATATATATATATATATATATATATATATATATATATATATATATATATATATATATATATATATATATATATATATATATATATATATATATATATATATATATATATATATATATATATATATATATATATATATATATATATATATATATATATATATATATATATATATATATATATATATATATATATATATATATATATATATATATATATATATATATATATATATATATATATATATATATATATATATATATATATATATATATATATAAATGCAGCCCTAACGGACCGCTACAGATTTTCCCATTAATTATAGGCGCTTTTAATGTCACATATACGAATTTTGAGCGAGCGTTAGGAATGGTAATATATATGACTTCTATCTCGCAAATAGAAATTTTAAAAGTACATCTTCGTCTACATTTTCACTCGTATGTAAAATTAAATTCGATGTTTATGAACTGTTGATTCTTATGTTGAATGTGTTATATTTGAAAAGTGAAATGGTGAATTTGAATTTAGACGTAGAGCTAAAAATATTGTATAAGAACAATAACTTATAATTCGATATGGGGCAAGTCTTTGAATATTAAGTAACTAAACAACAGGTTGAGTTAATAAGTATATTATCTTATACTTCTACTTATTTTATTCTGTTTGTACTTATCAGGACCAATTTGTATAACTTTTATTTGGAGAAACCACCGGAAACTAAAAGATTAAAACTAAAAGATTAGAAAAAACTGGAAAAGAACATTCATTATTGTACTGTTTTAAATCATCTTTGAAATTTAACATTATTTAATATTTTAATTTTAATTTGTAAGTTATCTTTTTTCTCTTTAATTTAATCATATAAAAGATCAGCATAAATATGCTTTAAAAACAATAAAATTGCATTATTTAATAACATTTCAGATATTTTCATGATTATTAAAGAATTTATTGAAAATTTTATTTGACTGTAGTAGTAATAATAGATCTATCGCCTCTGAAAATAAATGATAAAATGACATTATTCATATGTTAATAGAAACATTAAGCCTGTTTCAAGTTTTGAACTAGTGATAAGGAGTAATCTACGCTCTGGGAACTCAAGTCCAAACAAAGTTACTTTACTTTCAAGACCTACAACTTTACAGCATATGTATATATATATATATATATATATATATATATATATATATATATATATATATATATATATATATATATATATATATATATATATATATATATGTATATATATATATATATATATATATATATATATATATATATATATATAAATATATATATATATATATATATATATATATATATATATATATATATATATATTAAAGAACCAAGTTGTCTCGACAAAAACACCACAGTTTTGCTTATATGCTCGGGGGATAGTTTAGTTACATTTGCTTATTAATTATGTACCAATTTTTTATTCACATATTTTATAGGTCAGTAAGGATTACATTTTCAGTAATAGCGGCCTTAAACAAAATATTTGATGCAGAAATAAAGATCTACTTTTCATTGATACGTAATTGATCATTTATGCTGGTCGCATCTGTAGTGTATCCCAGATTTCCTTTATTGGTTTTATTACGTACAGTAACATCATAAATCCAGTTTTTACTGAAATTTGTTTGAATAAGATGAAGAATATCACATTAATATATCCTTTATATAAAATAATTTGATATAAAAGAAATGAAGGTAAAAAAATGTCCAGAGTCAGGGAATATACGTTGTATCTAATTTCGTGTCCCCTCTATCTCAAAGAGAAGCTATTGTAAAAAAGGATAAATCGGAACATAATGCTAATAGAATTTGATTTACCAAATGAAGTAAAGACGCTTTCGTTGCTGTAAACTTTAACATGAAAAATAAAACGGGTGTGATGCCAATGACTCCGATATTACCACCCCACTCCTTCAGTAAAGGTAGTACTGAAAAAATATTTTCACGCCATTCCCGATGCAGGGGTAGACAGAGACAATTAAGTATTTTCGATCCACCTTCCACCGAAGGTATTTTTGGGAGAACGTAACAGGATATAAATCGTACATAAGTTTTTGAAGAAAACCATTGGTATGAGCCTGTCACCTGAGGATGGAACTCGGATCTCTTGACTCGAATTCAAATCACTCAACCAAACCAACTCCACTATCGTGACGTTAAGGTAATACTAGCGGACGATATTAATCAATTTTATATGAATTTACGATTAATGTGGTAGACTTTGTCTTCGACTAGGAGTCATATAGGTTACGATTTCTCTTTCGTTTATCATAGGCTACGACGTATTCCATCCTAGTCCTCAGGAGTTAAAACGCATCTCACCGTCCTTCTTTTCAAATGGCTTGCCACTGTTTTTAACTGAATTAGTAGTGGTAGTAAAGTTTTGTAACTGAAGTAGTCAGTTACCAAAAGGTGACCCATTAACTCGTTTTTCATCCCAATCCCATAAAAATATACTTAAATTTATAAAAGTTCCGGTTTATCACGATTAGATATTATTGAATGCGAAAGTACTTACATAGTGGCCATCTATGTCACGTGCAGTCTTGTTAAGATAAACGAGGGCTCATAAAACTCGTCGGAGACTTATGTTCGGGTCGTCTGTCCCAGATTTAACGATGTGATTATCGTACATTTATATGAACTTAGTGAATCCGGTAGAACACATTACAATCTATTGCTTCACCTTGTAGTTCATGTAAAAGTGGCGGTTATCTAAAAGCTTCTATTAGTTTATGTCGGCTTATTTAAAAAAGTATTCGTTGAATTGACTTGAATTTCACATAATGTTCTATATAACAGTTTTCTTGTTCTGTAGTTTCACAAAAAACGGAAAATTCTAAGGTTTTAGTGCGTAATAACAATATCTTACAAACAACTACAAAATATTCAATACATTTACCAAATATTCACATTAATACATAATTATAAATAAACACAATGTAACACATTGTTCTGACCCAAAAATAAAAGTGTTATGGAATCAGAACAAGAAAAATTGGTTTTATACTTTGACCCCACCAGGAATCGAACCCGGGACCAAGTGCTGGCGACTCCATGAAAACTAATGTGTACGCCTCCATGAGGAAGGTCGTCACATATTTTTATTATATTTACTAGCTTTTCATCTGCAGGTTCGTCCGCTTTGAGTTCTCTAAATTGTATTTGTAAATGAGGAAACTTGAAGCTTAATTACCAACTTTATAGCTATCCTAATCCCCCAAGGAATTAATTTCGAAAATTTTAAAACAGAGATTATTTTTCATTTTAATAATGAAATCACGATAGCCGAGTGGTTGGGTGGTCGGAATTTCGATTCAAGAGACGCGAGTTCGATCCCCCGGTGGCAGGCTCGTACCAATGGGTTTTCCAAAAACTTATGTACGAATTATATCGTTCGCTTGGACATAAAGAAGGCGACGGGCTCAGCACCTGTCACGTTGTGTCATTAATATCTTCAGTAGAAGGTGGGTCAAAGGGACTTAACTTTCTAGACTAGACCTCTGTCTACCCCTGTATTGGGAATTGCGTGAAGATATTTATATATTTTTTTATTTATTATTATTTTAAGTCTAAAAAAGATAAAAATTTGTACAAACTGGCGTGCAAGTTCGTACAAATGTTTATCTTTTTTCTTCATTCAACCCCTTTTTGAGAAGAGTTTCCTAAAAGCCTTTATTCTAAAGCTGACGTTCTCTACTACTAAATATACATAATACTCCACAGATAAATAAAACTTCATCTAATATCAAATAGGATTCTCTACAGTTTCAATCGACTGAGATATAATCATATGTACAAGTTTATCATCAACGGTTGTCTAACCCTTCATACACGGGTCAGCAACCTTCGATTGTGAAGGTAAAAGTTCCTTATATGTATTTAAAAGTTACTGTAATTGAAATACTTCTCGGCTATTATTTATTAATATTTAATATATAATGCAGACGTTTGAAATAAATTAGGTTATTTTTATATGATAAAATAAATATTACTTCTTAAATAAACATACAATATTCCGTGTGGTGACGGCGTAAGAATATTACTACTCCTTTTCTTCCCGAGGATGTCGTAAGAGGCGACTAAGGGAGCTTAACTAGGCCTTGAATATTGTTATGGAAACCGATAGATGGCGGGATAACCATCTCTAAAAATATCAGACCAAAATTATCAGACCGAAGATGGGCAGCAGCATCTGAGGTGCGAGTGGTTTGGTACTGCGATCGCCAATCCGCTTGCCAAGCGTGGCGATTATGTCAAGTCCTCTGGGAGAGGCCTATGTCCTGCAGTGAACTTTAACAGGCCGATATGTATTTATGTTTGTATACAATATTACTCTAATAGAAAAACAAATTAATGCCTGTAAACATATTTCTCAATATATACAAAACCATTTTAATATGTGTCGGAGTATATATAGAATATTGTATTTGACATGATACGATAAAATAAATTGTCGTTTTTAATAATACAAAAACTGTTAACTCGTAAAACGTACAACAATTTAAATTCTATTATTAGGACACGACAAACAATGAGCGGTTAGGGGACACACCGTCGATGTTCATTTATATGCAAATTCGTTACTGAATAAGGCTAAAAGTGCCTTTTTTGTTGCGTTGAATATTTAGTACAGTTTGTTCATCGTTATACAGTGAAAAACCACAAATGTAGCCTCTAAATGTGTACAAGTGGACAAACTCCTTCTCAGATATTTCTTAAGAGAAATGGAACGGTACCAACATACTGATTAAGTGTGGACTGTGGTACATTTGTATGATTTTGAAATAAGTAGATTTTCTTGCTAGGTGGGCTGTAGAAGAAATATTTCCTGAAATCTTCAAACCATTACCAGTCTGCTATTGTTTTTGAGATGACTACCCCTCTTTCTATCAGTAACCATTTCACTTTTCTCTTGGCCGCCTCCTACGACAGCTAAGGGTAGAGGTATTAATATCGTACGCCTACTCCACGCAGCCTAAAATAACATTCTTTAATAATTATACATACGCACAGCTTTCCTCTAGATGTTTTCTTTTATCATCTTGCTCGTAGTAAATTAAGCACTTCAATTTATAAAATATTTAACAATCGTAATAGTGAAGCGTTTTTCTTTTATAAAAAATATATAACATCTTCATGCCATTCCCAATACAGGGGTAGACAGAGGCCTAGTCTAGGCAATTAAGTCTCTTCGACCTACCTTCCACCGAAGATATTTCGGGACAACGTGACAGGTGGTGAGCCCGTTGCCGTCTTTATGCCCAAGCCAACTATATGAATTGTACATAGGTTTTGAAAAAACCCATTGGTACTGCTGGGCATCGAACTCGGGTCTCACGACTCGACATTCTGACCACCCTTCCACTCGGCTATCGTTACTTAGCGTTTTTCTTGTATATTATATTTTGATATTATAATATGTAGAGTCAAGTAATGATTTCTTGTTTTTACAAGAAATCATTATTTGTATATAAATCATTTATAATATGACAAATTTAAGATATCAAGATTATTTAGATTATTATAGAAGAGTCAATACAAGTACGGATATTTCATGCTCATAATGTCAGTGAGTAACAATAATAATTCTTCTGTAAACTTCATCTTGAATGGTTTGCAGATGTTTATAATTTAAAGTGGGCATTTACCATCATATACACTATTAGCTTATTTTGTACCTGAATTCAATAAATAAATTTTTAATGATCTAGCTTATTATCAAATAACCAATTAAATTACAATTACTGAAACAAAAATACATATCATCAATACTAAGAATATGATTATGTATGCAGCAACATTTGTGTCAAATTACATATTTATTGGCTTTAAAGGTAATAAAATTTAACGATCAAACACAGAGCACAGTGTCGCGGGAACGCAATTATCAGTGTTCGTTTGCATGCAAATTTACCGCTCTTGCGGTTTCAAAATATCTCATACTCTAGTTACTAAAATTAATTGAGAATAACTTCAAAGATGCCCCGAATTAAGCTTTTAATACTTATCATTGCTGAAGTAACTGGGAAGGAAAATAATAGCTAATTATTATATGAAAATGGTGTGTTTATACGTTTCAATTTCAAAATGTTTATTAATCATTTAAGCAACCGGAAAAAAGAATATAATATTACAAATAATATGTATTTTGTATTATTTTTAATAGGCTTTACCTACATAAAACCAAGACAAGTGAATATGAAGGATTAATGTCGCCGAAAGACAGTAAGATGTGTTTTATAATAAATTGTGCAATACTCAAATCCATTTAAAAATACTCTCAGCTATCGACCCCCAAATTTAATTGAAATAATAATAAAAACCTCAGCATGACTTACATGTTTCAAAATCACAAATATACATATTAGACTTGAAATAATTCTCATTGCAACACCACTAATCTTCACACCATTCCCAATTCAGGGGTAGACAAAGTTCTTTACCTTGAGAATGGCGAGAAGATCTTTTTTTCTCCCTCTCCCCTCTCCTCCTTTATCCCCAAATTTATCTAAACAGGTGACATCTTTTACATTAACGTAAATAGAAAAAGTATACAAAATCAAATTAAGCATCATTATTTGAGGCCAAGTAATAGTTGAGCACCGGGCACTCTGAATTAAACATGAGAAATGTTATAAGTATCGATCTTCTGCTTTTTGTACCAGCTTTTTCGAAGTTTCTATATGTTTGTTGGTACATAACATACAAAAAATATTTTTGGCTACCACAAAAAAAACCAATACTGTGGTAGGCAGACATTTTTAACAAGAAATCACATACGACGCACTAGTTTATTTAGGACAACGTTGCAGGTGGTGATCCTAATGAATTCTTCGTGCCCCTAGCTATCAGATACGTAAGTATCTTTTGTACAGTTAATCTCGTGGGACTTTTCTAATCTCTCGCTTTCTTCTATAAGAATTGTGTGTATCTATCTCCATGCGTATATTGAAAAGTGCACATTCATTTTTTATAAATATAATTGTTATTTTTGAATGTAGAAATATACAAATATGAGTGTTTTCATTGTAGACAATAGAGGAAAAAGGTACCAGAGGGTCCTTGGCTATTAATAAATTTCATTCAACACTTTGTAAATAACTAACAATTTTATTTGTTTTATTTTGTAATCTATAATGTACGTTAGTTAAGAAAACAATGTTTGATATAATACCATGATATTTGAAATCAATTATTATTAACTAATATTAGTGTTTAGTGCCGATGGCCCAGTGATTGGGTCATAGGAATTCGAGTCAAGAGACCCGAGTTCAATCCCCAAGGCTAAGCAATGGGTAATTTCAAATTGGGTATATATATATATATATATATATATATATATATATATATATATATATATATATATATATATATATATATATATATATATATATATATATATATATATATATATATATATATATATATATATATATATATATATATATATATATATATATATATATATATATACATATATATATATATATATATATATATATATATATATATATATATATATATATATATATATATATACGTATATATGTATACGCGTAGATTATATTTTTATATTTACGATTATATTTGATTAGATTATATTTCCCGGCGTGTCGCTGCCGGGAACAAAGTCAATGGTGCCCTGACTGCGTTAATCAAAAGGCAAGGCGTTGTGAAAAGTGCACGCCTTGCAATACATAACGCAGTGTTGGTACCGACTTTGTTATATGGCAGCGAAACCTGGGTATGCCAGAAGAAGCATAAAAGCAGGTTGAATGCAGTGGAGATGCGATCTCTTCGTAAAATGTGCGGCCTTACCATGGCCGACCGAAAGCGAAACGAAGAGATTCGCAATAAGGCAGGTTTGAAAGATGACCTTGATTCAAAAATGGATAAGGGCGTGCTTCGATGGTTTGGGCACGTAGAGCGAATGAGTGAAGACCGAATGGTGAAGAAAATATATAGCGCGAAAGTTAATATTAAAAGGTGTCGAGGTAGACCGAGATTAACTTATAATTATATTATATTTACTATTTACTAAGATAAATTATATATACTATTTCAGTACAAAATTTTTCATTATGTGAATATAGTATAATGAAAGAAAGTTACAGTTTACTGTACTTTTAAAGTAAGTACTTACGTTATTACTTCATCTAATATAGCGCACTAGTTTACTTAATGAAACTTGAAAGAACTTTGATATAGTTAAGGTCGAATTCAATCTGACACGGGCAGGATTTGAATTTTTTATTTCTCATTTATTAAATAAAAATAGCATTTTACTAAAAATCAATAAAAATACCATCTTGTTTCACTTCAGTATAATGACGTTATAGATAAAAAATACTCTTGTTTTTACTGTACTGTACTTGTTGACATAATTTTATAACAACATATTTAATAAAGTATCTTAACAAGCAGAACGTTTGGTGTTTTTGGAACGTTACGATTGCTCGTCTATATTAGACGAACAATCGTAACGTTTAAATTTAACGTATAAGTAATGTATGCTGGAAATAGTTTAATAAACCAGCAAAATCTACGAATCAACAAAACAGTTATTATTTCCTTAAAAAAATCTGTCGCTATTTCTACGTAGATAAGATTCTTAGCTAATAAGTTATCAACAGTCTTAATAACATTAACTAATATAAAATAAAAGCTATGACAATAGGTTTTATGAGGACTATCCTATTGAATAATTTCTGAAAAAAAAATGAGCTTTATTAAGAGCTTTAATTATATAAATACATTTATATTATATCGATTAAATTCCAATAATTACATTTAGCCCGCAACTTTATTCGCGCATTATATTATTAAAAATCTTCACGCAATTCCCAATACAGGGGTAGACAGAGGTCAAGACTAGACAATTAAGTCCCTTTGACCCGCCTTCCACCGAAGACATTTTCGGGACAACGTGACAGGTGGTGAGCCCGTCGCCGCCTTTATGTCCAAGCCAACGATGAAATTCGTACATAAGTTTTAGAAAAACTCATTGGTACTGCCACCTGGGGATCGAACTCGGGTCTCTCGACTCGAAATTCCGACCACCCAACAACTCGGCTATCGTGACGTGATTATAAAAATCGTTGAACAAAAAGTAATTTCCGGCTTCCCCACCTGAACTATGCATTTTTTAGGAATGAAAAGTGTCCTGTATGTTAAGCCAGATTATAAACTGTCTGTGTGGTGGTACAACAAACATTAAACCAACAACAACAATACTTTAATTTACAATGTTAATAGAAAAGCATGAATTCTTACGTATTTAATGCAAAAATATTGCAATTATTTTAGTAAAAACGAACAGCTATTCACAATATAGTGTGGTGAATAGCTATTTTACTAATTAATTATTAACATTTAGATTTATATGATTATTAGTGTGGAGTTCAGATTCTTATCAGTCAAGATAGAAGAGTAGTTGGGTGATCGGAATTCGAGTCAACATCCCCGTGTACCCAGGTGAGAAGCTCGTACCAATGATTTTTTCGAAACATGTACGATTTATATCGTTGACTTGAACGGACGAAACGGACGATGATTGATAAAGACGGCGACAAGCTCACCACCGATCACGTAATAAAATATTTTCAAGTAGTAAAATATTTTCCGTGAAAGGTAGGTCGAAAAAATTTATTTGTCTAGACCTCTATCTACGCCAGTATTGGTAATGGTGCGAAGATATTTTAATAATTAAGTGCGTGGAAGAAGGTGGCTTAAAATCCTATTTTATTATTATTAAATAGAATTGACAAATTAAATAAATAAAATTACATTAATAAAAAATTAAATAAAATTTTTAAATCAAAGCGTTAAAGTTGCAGTGCAATCGTTTAAGTAGCCTAGAAAACAAAATTAAATGTATAAAATAAAATATATTTACATCTTATTTAGAAAATGCAATAATCTTATTATTTCATAGAATAACAAGCGAAAACATTATTTCGAAAACCAAAAGTAATTTTCCACAAAAATATTTCTGTGCGACCTAAAAAACTAAGTTTTGAATGGAGCTTAATTAGGCTGACTGCAACAGTTTCATTTTGAAAAAATGCTACGTTCATTTTTCAAATTTAAACTTTGCCGGCAAAATTCAAGGAGTTATATACTCCTTAGCTCGATTGGAATAATATATCATACAATTAGATAAATTAGTTGTGCATTTTATCAATCGAATTGACGATGGCTATCGACCAATGGCGAGTTCACCATCTAAATAAATAACAAACCAAAATTCAGTGTCATCATACCAGTGACGGTCAACAGCATCAAATTATGAGTATAGTAGTCAATGTAAGTATTTGGCCCTGCGATCGACAATCCGCTTGACAACCATGGTGATTATGGCTAACCTAGGCCGATGTCTTACAGTGGACTTTAATAGGCTGTTATCACGGTTTGATGATGATGTATGTATGTATGTATGTATGTATGTATATATATATATATATATATATATATATATATATATATATATATATATATATATATATATATATATATATATATATATATATATATATATATATATATATATATATATATATATATATATATATATATATATATATATATATATATATATATATATATATGTATATATATATATATATATGAAAAGTCACGATCTCTGTGGATTACTGCCATATATACCGGTTTTTATTTAGCGGCAAACTCTGAGATCCAGTGTTCGATTACCGGACTGGACATTGTAGAAAACCACTATGTATACATTTAATTTACTATAAAAAAGGTGCTATCTATCAGTATATTACTAAGTAAAAAAATTATATTACTAAGTAGTAAGTGTAAATCTTTATCAATGGTTTAGATCGCGGACTACGAAACATTGTCGCAGGTACGGGTCCGTCGATCGACTAATGTAGTACCTTTTACAATAGTCCATCGACGAACTCGTTACTTTAGGCAATGCTTGTATTGCAGCAATTTTATTATAATTTCATTCTAATAAATTTCACACAATCGCGAAGGCGGCCGCCAAAAGAAGCCTATAGAAACAAATGATCCTTATAAGATTGCTTTTTCATCATGGCCACGATCTTCAGTAATGAAGGAATGATTTTGCAGAGAGAGAGAGAGAGAGAGAGATTACAACATTTGTTGGAGTACTTAACAATCCTAGTATTGTTATATGGCAGTGAAAATTTAAACTTGATTAGAGATAAATATGAAATGAACAGTTTCATATTGAAAGTAAATTCCATAGATAACCTTTTATAAATAGTTAATTTATTATTGGTTATTATTATTCATTTATTAACATTACAACAAAATGCAAGAAAATAATTTTTATATTGTTATAATAAAGTTTATAAGATTAGTATGAATAATGAAATATCTTTGTGTAATGAAACATACTCCTAACCAAATATTTCATAAAATGTAATGTGGTTTTAAATTATTTCAAACCTTCTCTTATATCCCTGGAGTTGTTTACTGAAGGTGTCTCTAACACGGCTTATGTTTCTGTGAAATATTTTTTGTAAGGTGATCCGTAGACAGGTAAATACTCGTAATTGGCACTGCTTAGCTGTAAGGCATCTTAATATATATATCTTGTTAACAGATAGAGTTTTTGACATCATTATTGTATCCAAGGTGATTTTGTCTATATATAAAAGATTTATATTTTGTTATATTTGTTGTAGGAATTCAAATCTTAATATTACTACATTAGTGAAATCGAGTTTGTGGTAACCATGGGTGTTCTTACCATGGGTGTCCTCAGAGGCGAGTATGGGAAGATATTTTAATACTTTATTGGCAACTTAAAGATGCATGTATAAACTTCTCCAGACGGTTCAATATAAATCATAATGATGGACAACAGCGTCTGAAGTTCAAGGTGTCTGATACTGATATTGCCAATCCGCATGTTAGGTTTAAGCAATTATCTAAAATATTCCTCGTGAATAATAGACTTTCAGAGACAATTATATATGTATGTAGTGTATATTCTAAAAGAATCGAAGCGAAATATAACGTAAAAGCTTTTCCATTTTAATTCCATTTTCAGCATTGAAAGTCAATTTGAATGTTCACACCAAGCTTCTCTCAAAATAAACCAATTTAAATGGCCAAAAGTATTTCAGAGAGTCTTTTTAAATGAGCCACGTACCTAAACTACACTGGCGATTAAGAGAAAAAAGTTATGAAAAAATAATAAATGTATGAAAAGAAGTCGCATTTGAGTTTAAAAAATCTGCATTACTACTTTCAATCAAAAAATTAATAATTTATTTTTCAATTATTGCTGAAAAAATTAATAAAAAGTCGGTAACTTCTTTTATACCAATATTTTGGTGCTCACCTTAATTTCGATTTAGGTCAAAAACGTGAACAACAAACTATTGTGTTGGTGGTATGGTGCTCCACATTGATTCTGACTTTTATTGTAACTGTTTTTTTCTATATTTAAAAATAACAAGACTTATTCTATTTTTTAGCATATTAAAGAGTCAAAATATTTACTCTATAAACAAAAATTACACTTGTGTGACTATCTGGAATCATTATGTTTATGTAAAGGAAAGTGAAATAAAATCTACTCTTCTGTCAAATAACGAAAGCAAAATATTTATTTATATTGAAATCTAACTAAAATGAAAACAATCATTAATAGATATAACTAGCAATTAAAATCAAAGCAAATGCCTTGGTATTTTATAAAATACATAGCACTCGTCAAAATTATATCATTGTATTCAAAATTATAAAACTAAAAATCCTGAAAGTAAAAGAGAACCATGATATTGCCTTAAAATTTAAGTCAAAGTAATAAAATTTATAGGTACGTATTTAAATTCTCCAATGTCAATTCAGTAATTATTTCGAATTTTTATTGTTGTGAAACCTATTTGGAACAGAATTTCACTCTTATTACAAACTATAAATAATCACATTAAGAATAAAATGCAACAATGAAGGTAAAAAGGGAAACGCCTTGGAAATGCAATACTGTGTCATCTATAGATGTCTTGAACGAATGAAAATTTTATTGAATATAGTTAATTGTAATAACATATTCAACAAGGTGTCAATTTTAAAATAATAAACCTTTAAAAATTTTATGTTAAGTTTTGGTGGTATTATAAACCAGAAGATTTTCTGTGCTTTTGTGGATCTTGAGAAAGCATTTGATAAGGTTGTTGGAAGAAAATGTGGGAACTGTTGCCGGGGTATGGTGTGGATGGTCGATTGCTAAGGGCTGTGCAGTCACTTTACTGTGATTGTAAAGCTAGTGTGCGCGTGGGGCATGACCTGTCACCCATGTTTAGCGTCCAATCGGGCGTAATACAGGGTTGTGTCACGCCTCCTGGCTGTTCATATTGTACCTAGACAGCTGTTTACAAAAGTTGAAAGATAGTTGTTTGGGTGTGAAATTGGGTGACGTAAAAGTAAATTGTCTGCTGTATGCTGATGACGCAGTGCTTATTGCACCGTCAGAGACAGAACTGCAGGCATTAGTCACGTGTATGAAAGAGGAATGTGAAAATAAAGGTCTCCGTTTGAATGCTCATAAAACTAAGGTTCTGGTATTTGAAAGGGACGAAGAAAGAACGAAGTGTGAAATATGGGTAAATAAGGATTTTCTAGAACAGGTAAATGAGATTGTGTACTTAGGCAGTGCTTTTAGCCGGGATGGAAGATGTGATGTAGATGTGGACAGGCGTGTCGCTGCCGGGAACAAAGTCAACGGTGCCCTGACTTCGTTAGTCCAAAGGCAAGTATTAGTGAAAAATGCACGCCTTGCTATACATAACGCAGTGCTGGTACCGACTTTGTTATATGGCAGCGAAACCTGGGTATGCCAGAAGAAGCATAAAAGCAGGTTGAATGCAGTGGAGATGCGATCTCTTCGTAAAATGTGCGGCGTTACCTTAGCCGACCGAAAGCGAAACGAAGAGGTTCGCAAAACGGTAGGTTTGAATGATGACCTTATCACTAAAATGGATAAGGGCATACTTCGATGGTTTGGGCACGTTGAGCGAATGAGAGAAGACCTAATGGTAAAGAAAATATATAGCGCGAAAGTTAATATTAAAAGGGGTCGAGGTAGGCCGAGACTAACTTTTGAAGACCATGTGAGCAAATTGTTCGAAGAGGGGAGGGTCAAGAGTACTCGGATACCTCGACGCGCATGTATGAAGAAAATGATGAATCTGAAAGAAGCGAAAGAGGTATGTAAGGATCGTGACACTTGGCGATCTGTTCTCTCTGGCTACCCCGTCAGGGACTGTGCGTGAAGATAATTCTTTAAAATTAATGGGATTATAGCTTCAGTTTAAAATCAACTTTAATACTACATTTTGTTTATTGCTACTTCAATTGCAATATTTATATAAAAGTTTTAATTAAAAGCTAGAAAATGTAATCAATTTTCAAAGTTGACTCGGTCTAATTAGAAAAGTTTCCGTTAATAATGTGAGGTATATAAGAATTCTATTATTAGCTCATGTTTGTAGTAATCATATTTTCATGATAAAAGTATTTATAAGATATTCGATAACTTTAAAACTATTTCAAGGTTGCGTTTTTTTATATCTTCATGCAATTTCCTGTTATGATATATTTCCTGAAATACTTAGAGCTAGACAATGAAGTCCTTCACCCCATTTTCCATCTGAGCTTACTTTTTAAGACAACGTGAAAAGGGAGGCAAAAGAGCAAGTGACACACGTGATGGTAAGTGATTACCGCCGCTCATGAACATCTGCAATACCGGAAGACTAGCACATGCGTTCCGGCCTTTGAGAAAGCTATAGGCACTTTTCTTGAAGGTCCCTAAGTCGTATCGGTCCGGAAAAACCGCTGACGGCAGCTCATTCCGTAAAGTGCAAGTGCGTTGCAGAAAATTCCGCAAAAAACGCACTGTGGTGGAATGCCAAGCATCAAGGTGGTGTTGATGAGATTTTGACTATGCCGTAAGATACAATGGTGAAATTCAGCGGCTGGGATTAATCCAAACAATTCCTCGGAGCACTCCCGTAGTAGATATCGTAGAAAGTGCAAAGCGATGCAACATCTCTTCGCAAAGCCAGAGCATCTAGCCGATCGGATAGAGTATGGTCGTCGACGATTCGAGCCACTCTTCGTTGGATACGGTCAAATGGAAGGAGCTGACACTGGGGTGCCACCGCACAGAGATGAGAACAGTACTCCATGTGCGGCCGAACCTGCGCCTTATAAAGTTGCAAGCGGTGGGCCGGCATGAAGTACTGTCGTGCTCTACTGAGCACGCCAAACTTTATAGAGGCCAATTTGGCCGCGAAACTGAACGTTGCTCGATATGTCGACACCAAGGTTTCCGATGCTGGCTGAGGCAACAAGGGGAGAGCTATCAAAACGAGGTGATACGACGAAGGGTTTGTTTTTGCGGTAAATGCGCAAACTTGTGTCTTTTAGGGTTGAACTGGACTAAATTTAGTCGGCTCCAGTCCGAGATTTTGTCTAACAAAATCTCGACTTCAGGCACAAGTTTGTTCCGGTACTCGTCGACGTGTTCCAGATAAATATTGGCACGGCCGCTGTACATTACTTTCAACGTAGTAATTCTCACTAACATGATGAGTATCGAATATTACGAAAATCCAAAACGGGGTAACTTGTACACCTGCATCTTAGGCATACAAGTTATCTCTAAGTCACACAAGATGTGCAGATACACTGCCTACAAATGGGAGGTTCATAAAAAAAAATTCCCAGAAAATTAAGTATGCCAATCATAGTAACAACGTGCGACTTATCAGATACTGCGACAGTTTTATCCCTTTTTTTCATTTTTATAAGATCCAGTGAAATTTTTTTGCAAGAGACAATGTTCTTTTTATTTATTTTGTGCCCATTATATTTACTTCAAATAATGAGGGTAGAAAAACACTGTAAGGCTCTATTTTTTAAATAGTAAACTAATTACGTCTTGTCTTGAGACGTGACACCGTTTGATGTAGATTTGTCCTATTTTTTGTTTGAAAATGGATCTCGTTAATTAACAACTAAAAAGCTAAAGTAAATACTTCCATTTGAAACGTTCATTTTAGAATTTTTAACGTCAACCTTTTCTACTCGAGGTACTTCGACGCAGTGGCAACAGAAGGTAGCCAAAATAAATTTAGGTTTACAATAATAATTATTATTATTTTGTTCAGACCGATAGTCCACAGAAAGAAAGTTATAAATAAATGTACGAAACACAGTATTGCATTTGTAATAATAGTAGCATAAGACAAATATTAATCTAATACTCATCAGCACAATTTAATTTAATTTAATTTCATGTTATTATTAATATTCTAATTAATAGTGATTGCTTTATGAATGCGAATTTGTTTTTATTACGCAAGTTTTTATTGATTTTAAAGGATATAAGTTAAAGCCAGTGCCAGTTAAGACTAAAAAAACATTGTTTTTCATTATTCATTTTCGATTTTGAAACCATTCGTTTGTGAATTTTGACTATATAACAATATTAACAACAAAACGATAGGCAAATTAGAATCCATGTTGCTAATTTTTAGATTTGAAAACTTGTTTTTTATACCTTTACTCTATTTCTATCTCAAATTACAAGTAATAAAATCGAGCTAAAATTGAATACTTGTCTAGCATTCTGATCCTCTATATTGCTTTCCTTTGCTGCAAAGCTTGCTTTTATTTTTTGGATCAATTGATATTAGTTGCAATAGTTTAATGAAAAAAAAAACGGATACGTATTTGTAAATTGATTTCACGCAATTTCTCCTAAGTAAGTAGATGAAGACCTGTCGATCCAATTTTTATCGAAACTTTTTAAAGACACCCCACCTTAAGGCGGTATGGTAAATTCTTATGCCAATACTATAAGGCAAAAGTTGGATTTGAATTGGATAACGTAAAATAGATTTTTCGGCATTATCAGATCCCCAGAGTTATTAAAAGGATACAACTAAAACAAACGAAGGCCAACATTTATTATATCCTTAAGAAGTTAAGGAAATATTACATCATGAAAATTACCATACTTGGCCAAAAGACAGAGGCTTGGTGACGAAAAGAAAAATCTAACGGATCACTTGCTATATAATTTAATTTTTTTATTGTATAAACTTAAACATAACATCTTAAAATATTAAATGATTTGTTTTAGTACCAAAAATGAAGAAAAGAAATACCTACTCTAAAATATCACTTCAACCTATAGGCAATTTTGTGATGCCACAAACATTTATGTTCAAAATATACCCTTGTCAAACTTAAGCAACCTATAAAATATGGCATGAAAGTAAGGTGTAGAAAAATCGAATAAAAATATTACACATTTTTCTTCTAGAAATAATGACTAAATAAAAACTATGAGGTATCCAAATCTTTGATTTTTTATTAAATTTAATAAATTTTGTATTGCTCACGTACGTTCATTAATGTCACAGACAGTTTGCTTGATACATATACCTTTAGTGGATAAAATTGTAAAATTTTGGATTAAGAGTGTCGGATGTATTTCTTTTCAATACACAATTTATTTATTGTGGCTTTGTATTGCTTGTACGGGTCAATATCTTGTATTCTTCTTCTGCCTATTGAAATTCTTTTCTTTCTGTTAAATAGAAAGATGGCAAAAAGTTTCTAAGCCTTTGTGTTCTATAATTTCTATAATTACTTAAAACTTCAACTTTTCAGAGATTTCAATTTTAAGTAAATTAAACATGTAATTTACTTAAAAGTAATATGTATTTTTGTTGAAATTTGAGAAAATTATAAAATATGTTCAGCTTATGCCAAAACTATAGAGAAGAAAAAGCGACCAATCACAACTCTAAAATAAATAAGCTTTGTAATAAATTAGCATTCAAGCTTAATTTACATTCAACAGCTTCTCTTCAATTACAATATTAAAGTTTGAAAAGAATCCGTCTGTACTGATATATCTTGTCGTAATAAAATGATTTTTAATATACTAATATTTGTAAGTAAATAGAAGATAAACGATATGGAGTGAGACTTGTAGCACAAATTTGAGCGTCGTAGCAACATGCATTGGTCGGTTTATGTTGTTATTTATTTCATAAAATTATTAAAACGTCGGGAATTTTGCTACGTTTTGTTTTTTCTTAACCAAGTTGGAGATATGAAGCATAGTTTCACTACGTTACAACACATGATGCGTTTCCTTAACAGTTTTATCTAAGTTAACTTGCTTGAAATAATTTGACATTACAAATAGGGTTAAGGCTTTTAGGTAAAAGCATAAGGCAGAATTAATTAATGGAATTACTTCAACCGCTGGCGTTGTCATCAATTTATTGTTTCGTAAACTAAGATTCAGTGACAGTAAACAATTTATGATAAGGGTTGAGGATAGATGAATCATGCTTCAATGGTTTTTATTAACGATAGTTAGTGACTCGTATAACTAGTTTTGAAATAAAATAAGGAGTATTTTATGGTCTACAATAATACAAAAATACAAAGGTCCACTTCCACAGATATTCAATAACTTTTAATCATAAAATTATCAGTGGCCTATAGAAGCTTAAGCTTAACAATACCTTAAGCAGGTACTTCGATAAGGGCCGGGGTGACATCAGAGACAGCTGAATCGGGCAAGTGGCGTAAATATGATTCTTTGAAAGGATACTATATGTTTGTCCCATTTTCCGTATATACGTTCAGTCCGTGGGTCCCCCATGCACGATGCAGTGTCTAATGGAATTGTATCGGCTACTGGTGACGAGAGGGCTAGTTCTATCCTATTGAAAAATAATATTTATAATAATTAAAATAGGACATAGGATAAAGTACAAAATATGATCTTATAAAACAGGAATATTGAACCATAATTCGATCACAACAAAATTTTATTTCTTATTAAAAAAATATAATTGTCCCTTAAATTTTCTAAATGTAATAATACCAATATTATTATTATTATTTGTCCACACAATTCATAATTAGTTTAGCGTGTTATTGAATAAATAAAGCTTCTCTAAAATTTGTAAAATAAATAAGTATCGAAACGTACCAAAGTGCAAGATGTAAAAATTTTACGATTATTCCAACTTTACAACAGTAATAAACTTGATATAGATTTTTATTCCAATTTAATTTTATTATCGAATTCCTTCTTTTAGCAGCCATCGCATTGCAGTTATTTTATTAGATTTGCTTTAAACCTTTTATAATTAGGACTCTGAATGAGTTTTTTTATTCTTGAACTAGAGACGGAGTCTTTTCAAATTAGTTAGCTACGTTCAAAAATGTATTTTAAATCTTTATGTAACGCTTCTCACTTATCACTTTTTTCTTAGTTGAATAACGAATATTTGCTTATAGCAAAGTTTAAATTAAATGTACACCTCCTACAATAGTACTAACTTTAACTCAAATTTATTTAAAATCAAACATTGTTAAGAGTCCACTGCTGAACATAGGCCACTCCAAAATTCGCCACAGAGAACAGCCCTCAGCCATATGCATCCATCGGCTTCCCACAACATTCTGCAAGTCGTCACTCCAACTTGTGGGAGAAAACAAAAACCAGTTCTTCTTCATCTTTTTCTTTACAGTTTATCAAGAGTCCACTGCTGAACGTAAGCCTCCCCCAAAGCTTTCCTTAAGGAACGATCCCCTGCCAACTGCATCTATCGACTTCTCGCAACTTTCGGCAAGTCGTCACTCTATTTCGTGGGAGGAGGGGCGTCCTACACTTTGCGTTTGCCTATATGAGGTTGCCACTCGAGAACCTTTTTTCCCCAACGATTATCAGTTCCTCGAGCTATGTGGCCGGCTCATTGAGCCTTCAGCGCGCTGATCTTTATAGCTATGTTCGTTACCTTAGTTCTGCTGCAGTTATCTCCATTGCGGATTCTTTAACTCAGAGAAACAGTTAACCAATTAACCTATCAAAATTAAATTTGGCACGTATGTTACTTTTTTTTATAGAAAAGGGAGGCAAACGAGCTGGTGGCTCACATGATGGTAAGTGATTACCGCCGCCCATGAACACCCGCAATACCAGAGGCATAGCAGATACGTTGCCGACCTTAGAGTACCCAGAATTGGGGTGGGCCTGGTTACCTGCACTTACCAGACGAAACGCAGAAGTTTGTTATACTTCTATTTCACGCCGGTATTCTGTGAGGTCGTGGTACATCCCCGGTCGAGCCGGCCCATTCATGCAACAACAAACTTGATGCGTGGCTCTACCACTGTTAAAAGTTACTTAGTTAACGTCTCTAATAGGTAAGAGACGTTACCTAAGCTTCAAAGCTCTGTATGAAAAATTAAGTATGACAGTCTGTATAGAACTTAGTCATTTCAGGTCTTAGAATGCCGTAAAAGTCCACTGCAGAAGATAGGCACGTAAGGGGTAATTTGCCATAATCGCCATGTTTGGCAAGCGAATTGGTAATCGCCGTACTAGATACAAAGGTGGTATATTTTTGCAGAAATACCACAAGGCGTAAGTATATTCCACATATTATAACTTGCAGTTACTTTCTATGTCGTTTTTTACGACTCCCACTAGAAGGTGATATAGCAGGTCCCTAGTCCGAGGTAACTAGTAGTCGGGATAAATTTAAAAAGTAAATTAATCTCGAAAATACTCAATTCAAGTCTAAGAAATTATTCAACTATTAAAATGCTGCAATATAAAACGTAAAAATCTCACCTAATTGTAATAGGTCGACGTTATTACTTTAGTGACAGCATTTTTATTAAACATTTAAAGACATTTATCTTGCTGACTTTTCCATTAGGAGTATGACATTTCTTTTTTGTGATATTCTTGTTAAAACAGTTACTGAAAGTTTACAAAATAAACTTTTATACAAATACCATACAATGGATAAAATTGCTATTGTGTGTTAGTGAGAAAGACTGTAGCTGCCTAAGTATATTTAGTGTTAAAGCTTCAATATTTTTGTATTTTGTACATAAATAGTTTGTTTTGGTTAAATAAATGTTTTAATGCCCTCGAAAGATGGCTCAAAACGCGAAATTTAGCCGCTTTGGTTCTGAATTACAAATTAAGCTACCTACGGAATTTATTTAAAAACAAAACTTTAACACAATCATAATAAAGGTACTAGTTAGTCTTTAAACACATATTTACATATGTACTTTCAACGTTTGATTTTTAACATTGTAAAAAAAAATATGTGTGCGATTCACACACGATAGAAGTGAAACCTCAGTAAATTGACAAGAGAATGAGATGAAACAAGAGTAAGATAATTACAAAGTTTATTTATAAAATAGTATGCATATTTCTGTCTCATTCTTTCTTATATCTGTGTCTCTTACCTGTCGTATTTTCTGTTGCATCCGGTTTGAAATCACAACGATTCTAAAGAAGTTTCACTTCAATATTTAATTAATTTTTCTTTGTAAGGAGGATAGAAGTTAAACAAACTACGGGACCTATGAATTTGATATTTGGTTGAGAAAGCTAAGAAATGATTTTCGTAAACTCCCCCCGCAAAGGTTCAAAATGGGAGTGAGGTTAAAGATAGTATGGAACTTTGTCAATCTAAACTAAGCTGTGGCTATTTCTTGCGGTTCAATCTTATGATCATCATATGACATAGCGGAATAACGAGAAATACCAAAAAAAAACATCCAAAATACTAATAATATAAAATTAGAACTGATAAAAATGTAGGTCAACTGTTCTTGAAACAAATGGTGAACATTTTTCATAAATGAACTGAAAAGAAAATATTCGAGGGAAGTTCAAGCACAAATCACTTGAAGGACATTGAGCCACATAATAATTTTTTACGCGAATTATTTTGTACGAATTGGTTTCATTAATTCTGTTTTGAATAATTTACCAAAATTTTAACAAAGAATCAAATAAATAGACTTTCATAATATTCTTATGTTAATTGATATCAAAATTGTATACATCTTTATTCGAATCTACTCTTCGTTGAAAATTTCTTCATGAGAAATCTGATCAGTACCAGATGGTATTGTTTTATTATGTTTTTAGTATCTATACTAAAAATATATATATAATAAGAATCACGATAGCCGAGTTGTTGGGTGGTCGGAATTTTGAGTCGAGAGACCCGAGTTCGATCCCCAGGTGGCAGTACCAATGAGTTTTTTCAAAACTTATGTACGAATTTCATCGTTGGCTTGGACATAAAGACGGCGACGGGCTCGCCACCTGTCACGTTGTCCCGAAAATCTTCGGTGGAAGGTGTTATTAAAGTTACGGTTATATTAAAGTTATCTGAGAAAGATGTTTTGTAACTATAGTGGCATATCACTAATTACATAATTTCTCGTTTTAGTATGTTTTTTATGCTGTCTTAGAACTATATGAAGATTATGAACTATATAAAAACTCATTGGTACTGCAAAATTTTTTCAGACTTATGTACGAATTTCATCGTTGGCTTAGACATAAAGACGGCGACGGGCTCACCACCTGTCACGTTGTCCCGAAAATCTTCTGTGGAAGGTGGGTCAAAGGAACTTAATTGTCTAGACTTGACCTCTGTCTACTCCTGTATTGGGAATTGCGCGAAGATATTTTGATTTTATTATTTTGTTAGTCAAAATAGATGAGGCTGATAATGCGTGTGATGGTTACAATGGTATTATTTCGATAACTTTGTGGAATATTTAGTGGACTATATTTCATTGGGCGTTATAATAACATTTCTTAGAAATGATGTCAATTGCTGTAAGGAAGAAATAGTAAATGATTGCAGCAATGATTAAGTGTGAAACGCACTCGCCTCGTGAAGCTGCAATTTGGCGATTCCTCGGATTCTCCTCTAAAATTAATGAAAACAGCGCAAAAATTAAATATAATTTATATAATATAATTTTGCATATCAATAATTTTAGGCGACGATCGATAACGAAGCGATGCTTTATGCGCTGGGAACAAGACTATAACACTTTTTGATGCGTTGTTCCGGTCGATATCCAGCCATAACGATGCAGCGTTATATTGTTTGGCGAGTGTGGGACTAGGAGAAGGAATATGTATAGCGAAATGTTTCTCGGCGTGAAATCGATAAATATCGAACACCAGATACCTCCTGATGCCCGACACCGTCCTACGAAATGGTTATTAAGCCATATTTTAGTAGCCAATTACGTTTAGACAGATTTTTCCGCTTTAGATACTACAAGCTCTAATATGAAATAAAATAAAATAAGGTGAAATAAAATTAAGGTAAAAAAATTAAAGTAATGCAAAATTACAAAATTTTTTTAAAAAGTATAATTTTGTATTTTTTATTTTTTACCAAGTAGTATTATTTATTGAAATTGAATTAAAATAAACAGATTGGGTGGCTTTCATATTTTAATTAATCGTCTCTACGTATTATAAATAAACTAAATGTATTAAGGAAAAACGACCTGACACGGGATTATACCGATTAAGCGACCAATTGAACCCAATTGGTTGGATATTGGCAAGGGGAAAACTAGAGAATTGCCTTCTTTCACAAACTTCGCATTAAGAGATAATCTTTGGGGAAATACGGATTTATTAATGTAGGTAATTATCGAATGTGTTTGTATCGAACTTATTTTCTTGTAATGACTATTTATGATTCATAATTTTTCACAAAAAAGTCATGATAGCCGGTTGGTTGGGCGGTTGAGTTTCGATTCGATTAGAATTCGAGTCAAGAGAGCCGAGTTCAAGCCCCAGGTCGTAGGCACCAATAAGTTCTTTTCTTATGTACGATTTAGTTATTAACTTTTACTATAAATACTAATAATATAGTATATTAGAAGTATTTATTTATTCGAAGAAAAAGGAACATAATTTTACAATGTTTTGGGCTAGATAAATGTTAAATAAACAAATTAACTTTAGCATTTTTGGCTGAACTAGGCTAGTTTTACCAGCCTAAGTTTTGAGCCAATCGGTTATATTAAAGTTATCTGAGAAAGATGTTTTGTAAATATAGTGGCATATCACTAATTACATAATTTCTACGTTTTAGTATGTTTTTATGCTGTCTTAGAACTATATGAAGATTATAAAATTGTCACACTGTTAATACATCACAATATTCATAAAGAGCAGTTGTCGTAAAAAACTTTACAATTGGAAACAGTAAAAACTTTTAGAATTGAACGTTATGATATTTCAAGAAGGATTATCGATTTATTTTGTTACCTGGCACATAAAGACGGCGACAGACTCACCGCCCGTCACGTTGCCCCAAGAAATGTCTTAAATGTAAAGTATAATAAACAGAATGTTGAACATAGGCCTCCCCCAAAACTTTCCGCAAAAAACGGTCCTTTATAAGTACGTAACATGAGTTAATAATCACTAAGGAAAACTAACAGTAATGACTTATGGAAGACAAGCAATGGCAAAGAAGTAAGTTATGAAGACGCTTGCCTAAATAATACGCTGTCCCTAAGTTATTCCTTTTTTAATAGCTTTATACTGTTATAGCTATATACTTTATGCTGCTTTATACTGTTATACATGAGATTACAATTATCCGTTTGTGATTTTACTGCAGAGAAGATATACTTTTTACGGTTCTCCGTATGTTTTCCGGGTTTCTACCCGGTATTGTTTAATTTCGCGTATTCACTAATATGTTAAAAATTATAACATTATAATTTTTCTCGTAAAATATTTTAGGGTAGGGTTAATCGCCCACTTTTGTGGCTGCATGAATGGATTCAATCATCCAGATCATCTATTGTTCATAGCAATCGATTAATATTTTAAATGGCAAGATAGGTTAAAGGTTGAAAGAGGAGTCTTGGTATTGCGTTTCGCCATGCTCCCTATCCACAGCGACTCTGGTGCACTGCTGATGCGGCTGAGGTGGGGCCACGGGTGGAGAGAAGTGTCGGTATTACGAGACGTCGCTCTCTCTGCCCTCCGTGGCCAAAATGTGGTCTGTGGCGGTGCCAAAGTCCATATCCGCCGCTGCTGACGGATGGGCCAGTGCCCAAGACAAGCACCAGCCTTCCTGAGCCCCATCGCCTCCGGGTGGCGAGCTCGGGGGGGTTCGTCATCCTCGTGGGTTTGGAGGCCAAGGAGGTAGACGCGTCCGTGTTCCGGCGCGTCTAGCCTAGTCGGAGTGGAAGAGATGTTTTCTCTCCCGAGAAGGGGCTGCTCTGGGCGGCAAGCGCCACTGGGGTCGCGGTTGTGTGCGAAAGCGATCTCTTGACCCCACTAACATGCTGCGAAGGCGGAACACCGTGGGGTTTTAGTCGGTACAAGCCCGACATCACCCGACCTTGCCCCCGCGGGGGCGGGTATACATTAGGTATTTCTCCACGTAGAAAAAAAAGGTTTGATCACCTTTTTTGCAAACTATAGATACAAATTTAAGAACGCTGTAGCTAAGTAACTACAACAGGAATGACGTAGTGGAACTCTGTCAGCGTCAATCTCATATCTCGAGAAGAGGTGTGCAATTTGCAAGTATCTGAAAATTCATATCGTGTTAACTTAATTTTATTTCACTTTACCTTTATTACAGCCATTCTATTGTTGTCAGCTATCATTTAAGCGGAACTTAGGTTATTTTTATCACCCATATTACAGATTATAACGTAAATTAAGTCAAATTATAATTAACTTTATAGATTCATGAACCTGAAATATGGATACTTGCTTTGCTACATACATCTGTTTAAATTCTTAATCTTAAGAAAGCAAAGAATGACTATTCAGTGGGAATAAACGCAATCTGGTGATACGCAGTACACTTTCGCCAGCTGTTATATTAAAAGCTGTAGATTAAATATTGAGAGAGACCGCTGTGTTTAAGCAACGTGTCCTCTTAGATTGCTCGAAAACGATATATGCGGTTGTCTCCCGAATACCCGTGCCCCGTGTGAAATGTATTTATATAATTAAAAGCCCTAATTACTTTCTGTTTGCTAAAAGTTCAGACGTCTAGTGTTTGTTTTGAAATGTACACAACTCTTTATATCTTAAATTTAATTTAAAACATTCAAAATGTATAACATTCGCTAAAATTCGTTTACCGAATTTTACAAAAAAAGCAGTATGTTTTTTAATCCTTTAACTGCGTAATAGCTAATTCATACAATAGATCAAATAATTTTAGGGCTTGTAGCAATAAAATTCTTGAGCAAATACTTGGATAGCATATTTTTAATTTTCATTCTCCACTCCATTTCACCTCGTCGGTGAGAAATTCAAGTCAGAAGTCACGATAACGGGTGGTCGGAATTTCGAGTCAAGAGATCTGTGTTCGATCTCCAGGTGGCAGGCTCGTACCAATGGTTTTATCAAAAACTTATGTACGAATTATATCGTTGGCTGGGACATAAAGGCGGCGACGGGCTCACCACCTGTTACGTTGTCCCAAAAATATCTTCGATGGAAGGTGGGTCAAAGGGACTTAATTGTCTAGATTAGACCTCTGTTAACCCCTATATTGGGAATTGCGTGAAGATATTTATTTATTTTATTTATTTATGACAGAATTAACTTAAGGCCTGTTGAAATTTCCATACTACAAAACGCACTAAAATTATAAAGCAACAGCATCCAAGTTGAGGGGTCAGTAACTCCTTACTTATTATTTGTTTATTTATTTAATGTTATTTACTTATTATTTGTTTATTTAATTAAAAAGTGCACAAAATGACTTAGATTAGCACGGTCTTAATGCCTGTAGGCATTACCATAGGTTGACTGTGAGAAGAGATTCTCTTTCAGTCAACCTATCGCGTGATAAAATTTGTGGTAATGTAATCCATAGATATACATAAAATAATTACATAAATGTAGAGAAAAACTTACATGAATGTACATATATATATAAGTAAAAAACACAATACTTACTGGACAGCCTGTAAAATTTCATTGTTGGATGTCCATATCATGTAAACAGAATTTTCCATAATCGCTAATCTTGGCAAGCTAATGGCGGCCGCAGCAACATCTCGCTTTGTAGACTATGCTGCACATCACTGGTTTGTTTAATTTTGTATTTGTCGGTAGCATTGCCATTAACAGTTTTAAAACATATTTTTAGCATAGTATTATTAGAGAAGCATATTCCATTTTATTTTACGAATTGTAACAACGCCTTGGTTAATATAACCCAAGCATATGCTTGCAGTGCTATTTGCCAACGCTCAGAGTAGATTACAAACTTTTTTAAATTGTACACATTTTGTAAAACCTTGTAACAAGAACTTCGAGGAATATAAATAAGGAAAGTTCTTAAGCTTGTCACAACTTTGAGCGGACGTGTCAGGGTATTCGTTTGCCATGGATAATATATTTGTTAAAGAATTTGGAATTTAGGATATTGGTTAATCTGTATGAATATTTTCATCTGTAAAGGAAATTAGTTTGTGACTAAAGTTATTTTATCTACGTTTTAAAAAATTAGAAATACTTTTAATCCTAAATTTTTTTAATATGTAGTTAGTGTTAACTCCATCCGCGCGTTCTAACCAACTAAACGGATTTACGTTAAATAAATTAATAAAAAAAACATAGTTGAGGTGGGTCGAAGGGACTTAATTGTCTAGACTAAGATCTCTGTCTACCCCTGTATTGCGAATGGCGTGAAGATATTTTTTTACCTAATTGTTTTTAAATAAAATGCATTTCTGTACAGATTTTCCATCAAACAATCGAAATTATCTGTCTTCTAACCTTCTCAATTTGTATTGAAACGATATCTTTTTTGCCACACGTTTCTCATGTTTACAAATATAATACGACTTCGTCAGACTGTTCTATCTACACCAATTCGTTTTTTTTTAATTTTAAGGTAGGTATGTGGGATTAAGTTTTAAAGTAAATAAAGGAATATTTATTAAGCTATATTATTATAAAGAGCGACGATAAGTACTCCGTTGCAACGTGTAGTTGCTCTAGAATTTTTGTTTCTTATCTGCTGTTTCTCCTTTAATATTGTACTATTCTTGTATAAAATATTAAATAAGTAATTTCAGAATTAAATAATTATTAATTAATAATAATTTAGAATTACTTAATACATAAGTAATAAAAGTAAATTTTTATTCTTCATTAATTTTCGGACTTTTACCGACAATATCAAAACAATTGCATAATAGATTCATAACCTTATTAAAAGCTGCTCAATAAAGGAGTGCAGTGATTATGTATGCATGTCACTTTCTTTATTCCACTATAAAATTTAAATTTCTGAATAGATTTGAAGGTTTGAAGCACTTTAGAATGATTACATCGCCAGAGTAACACTGGCAATATTTTTTTTTTTTTTTGGAAATTCAATATATCCTTAGACATATAATCCATCACTCATATGATTTATATAATCCATAGTCATTTAAAAATAATTTTATTTTCATCCGACAAGTAGTTTTAAGGTTCGATAAAAAATGGGTCGAATGGACTTAATTGTCGTGACCTCTGTCAATGCCAGCATCGAGAAAACGGTAGTAATAAATGTTGATGCGATAAATAGAGATTTCGTGGTTAATCAGTGTGGTAAATATGTTACCTTAGACGTCTATGTATATATATCTAGACTGAACCACATTCATCGGAATTTTGCGCATAAGGGAACTCAGCAGGGAAACAGTCGTCCACTGCAAATCCTTTTAAGGAAAACCAGCGGGAGATTGAGCACTCGACGTTGTACTACGTTTAATTATTATTTCGCTCATACATGTCCCATGTCTATAAAGCCGCATTTTATCCTTTCGTTTTAAGAAAAGTATATAGCTGGAGGGCCCGTGCAAACGGTGGCCAGAATATTCAATTAAGTTTTATGTTTGTTTATGTTCAAGTTTTATGTTGTTGCATTCGAAAATTGATTTGGACAACAGCGTCACCTTGCAGGCCTAAATTACGCAAGTGTACAAAAATTCATTAATTTCGATTAAATAGTACACACTGCAAAACATAACTTTCTAAAAACTGGGGTAGATAGAGGTTGAAACAATTAGTCGCGTGTAATCGCAGATAATTTGGTGACAGGTTAACTGCCGATCGCCATCTTAGTGTCATGACAACGGTACAACATACTTTTATAAATATATTTATTTATTTATTTTCGGCGACGGGCTCACCACCTGTCACGTTGTCCCGAAAATATCTTCGGTGGAACGTGGGTCAAAGTGACTTAATTGTCTAGACTAGACCTCTGTCTACCCCTGAATTGGGAATTGCGTGAAGACATTTATTATTTATTTATTAAATTATTTTATTTTATTGTACAGATAAATAAAGACGGGCCAGCCAGAATGAACAGATCGCAAAGTGCCACGGTTCTTACAGACCTTTATAAATATACTCTTAAATAAATATTTATATAAACATCCATGACCCGAATTCAGACATTCTTATTCCTTTCCCAAGTGTTTGTGCCTGGCAGGACTCAAACCTACAAGGGTTTTCAATTTATTCTAAAATTAAATATGTATAAAAAAATAAATGTAAATATTTTCACGCAATTCCCAATACCGAGGTAGATAGAGGTCTAGTCTAGACGATTAAGTCTCTTCGACCCACCTTCCACCGAAGATATTTTCGGGACAACGTGACAGGTGGAGCCCGTCGCCGCCTTTATGTCCAAGCCAACGATATTCGTACATAAGTTTTTTTTGAAAAACCCATTGGTACGTGCCTGCCACCTGGGGATCGAACTCGGGTCTCTCGACTCGAAATTCTGCCCACCCAACCACTCGGCTATCTTGACTTATTAAATATATAATAAAAAAAATTAAATCAATGATTTTATTTTAATTTTTTTAAGATAGATATACTAGTAATATCGGGAAATATTTATTCCCCAAAAAGAAATCAAGGTAGTCATAACGAGCTTAAGTACATTAAATTTATCATAACAATTTCAAAAATTACATTTGCTAATGGGAATCCGATAAATATTAAGTCTTTATAACTGCAAAATATTGGAACGACAAACATGATCAGAAAATATTAAATGAAATTAATATATGCACTAGATTCAAATATTGTTAATTAAAAATAAAAGTTGTTTATAAAAACTTTCATTTAAATTTATATTACAGAAATCAATAACATGAATAAATACATGAAAGTATATTTTCACGTATGTTTCCGTTACTGGGGTATACCGAGGTACGACCCACTTTTTATAGAATTTGGGACAACGTCACTTGTGGTGAACCTACCGCCGTCTTAGTGTCCAAGCCTACGGTACAAAGTATTTACATACGATATACGTACGTATAAACGTCCATGTTCGAGTACAAACATTCATTTTTATTACACAAATGTTTAGCCTATCAAAATTCGAACCCGCAACCCACTCTGCAGGCAGAGTTACAAACAACTTCGCTATCGGGCCAACAAAAACTGTATGTGTGAAATGTAGATTGCAAGGAATAAATAGACAATAGGGTAGGACCCTATTGTTGGGAATTTAATGCATGCATTTAATGGAGATATTATGGAGATATATATTGTGTCCATAAGCAAATCTCTCAATTTATATACAATCATAACCTTCTAAGTCTTTATCAGTCTGGGTTTCGTCCAGGTCACAACAACACTACTGCATTACTCAAAATTACTGATGAAATTAGAGAAGGTATGAAGAATAAGAAAATTACGGTGATGGTGCGGGTAGACTTTTTTAATGCTTTTAACACAGTCGACCACGAAATCCTTATTGCTATTCTTTTGCATTTTCGATTAGCACCCTCGGTAGCAGAGTGATTTTCTTCATATCTTCGCGGTCGCCATCAAGCTGTTTGTGTAGGCCAAAAGATATCTAACTGGGCAGAACTTGTTTCTGGCGTTCCGCAAGGCGGTATACTTTCTCCCTTGATTTTCTCTGTTTTTACTAACTCTTTTACTTCAAGTATCGAATGTTCGTATCATCTGTATTCAGACGACCTACAAAAGTATATTCAAACCGAAGTTCACAATATTGGTACTGCCATCAGTAGATTAAATAACAACTTAAGAGCTATTTTTGATTGGTCGACACGCTTTGGCGTCTCCGTAAACCCAAGAAAATGTCAAGCAATACTTGTTGGTAGCTCAAGGATGTTGACCAAAATTGATTACGCATCTTTGCCTACCATCTATTATAATGGCAACCCAATACTGCTATCAAGTTCGGTGAACCTTGGGTTGCATATTGATAATACTATGAACTGGAGAAAACATGTCTAAGATATAAGCCGTAAAAGTTCAGCCTCTTTACGCGCCCTAAATCGGTTAAAATATTTTTTGCCCTTTCAGACCAAAGTTGTACTTATTCAGACGTTGATTATAATAGACTATAATAGACTATGCTGATGTGTGTTACTCAGACCTAAACAAAGACCTTCAAAACAAGCTAGAGCGCCTTCTTAACAACTGCATCAGATTTATTTTCGGCCTTCGAAAGTATGACCATATCACTCACTATCGTTCTCGCCTGAAATGGCTCACTATTCAGAAGAGGCGTATCTCTAGAATTCTTTCTACCCTCTTTTCCATCTTGAATGATCAAACTATCCCTTATTATCTAAGGAATAAATTTCTATATCTCTCTTCTTCCCATGATAAGGTTCTTCTCTCTTCTGCTAATCATAAGCTAAGTATCCCGCAACATTTTCCCAGTTTCATGGGTAACTCATTTAAGATTCAGGCTACACTGCTCTCGATCTCCTTACCCGAAGACAACAGAAAAGCACCATGATTGCTTTCAAACATATGGTACGTGAACACATATTAAGACCATCAGATAAACATTAATAACTAATCATATTTATTATATTTTAGGTATGTATGTGCTATTTATTTATATCAATGTATGTAGAATATGTTGTATGCCCTGGGTTGACTGGCAGAGAATGCCAAAAGGCATTAAATCCATATCCATAAAGGCCGCTCATTGTTATCCACTTGGTGTAACAATAAAGTATAAATAAATAAACAAATAAATATTATTATAAGAAAGTGGACTATTTCTATTTCAAACACAAGACACATTTCATTATTCGCTAGTATTAGAACCGTGCGATAGAAACAATTTGTTCCATTTTACTGTTCGTTAATTCCTTTCCAAGTCTAACAAAATTTATCACGATAAACACGTTTGGGCCACTGGCTTGGAAAATTATGCTCTCACTAAATACGTGAACAGGAGCTTGTGTTTTAAGAAATTAAGTAGGTATAGGTACAACTTTGCTGTGTGGTTTTGGCCTTAGAATATAAAATGTTCCAGTCCCTTTGTTCTCGCAGACGTTGTATGATAACTAAGGGCTACGGGTCTTAATATTACATTTGGCTAGCGATAGATGACGAGGTAACCGTCTTCATTTTAAAAAATACTTGACCAGTATTGACTGGTGGCTGGCAATAGAATCTAAGGTGTAAGACGTCGGCTACTGTGATAACCAAACCGCTTGTCAGGCTTGTTGATTATGGTAAACCTTACGGGATTAATTATCTTATTTTTAAGCAAAAAATACTACACAAATATGAAGAAGAAAAAAATTAAAATTTATATCGGGTACTATTCCAAAAAGTAAACGCTTTTAAAAAAATCGTTATGCTGTGTGCAACACAATTTCATGAAAAATTTTGAATCATTCCATTAAACAGATTTAAAAAAGCATTATACAGTAGATAGAAAAAAGTTACCATACTGTTGAATAATAATCAATAATGACGCTAAATGATAATTTTAAGAAGATCCACGCTTTGATTAAATTTAAAATATGACATTTTAATATAAAATAAAACATATAAATAAAAATATCTTTATTTGCGTAAACACTGAGAATACCGATGGATACTACTATCTGAAGTCTTCTTTTAAGCCAAAAATGACGATAAGAAATAGTCAATTGTATATGTTTGAAGAATTAACATCAAAAGATAACTGACACTATTTTGCATGATATTGAGAATAGCTAAGTAGATATATGGGACATAATTATTCCATTATAACATGACTTACATAGAGGAAATAATGAATTTGAATTAAAATTCATAGCGTTCAGGCAGATCGACTTTTTTATAAAGTAAAGTAACTTTTCATCTAAAATCATTCAATTACATCGATTTCGTACAATAAAATTCTTATATAAAATCAGCTTAACTTCTTCAGTTTTCAATTTTTTGTGCAAAAAATCGTTATAATTTTTGAATTCCTTTTAGCCCGCAGCATCTCATAAGTTTTTGTTAAAGCTTTCCTTTTCGTTTAGGAGCCAGAGTCTGTTACACAGTAAAATCGCTAATCGGTTTACTTATTTACTTAAATCTTATTAAAATTTCCACAAGAAGCAGAAACGGCAGAGAATAAGATTAAGACGTTTTTGAGTTCGCAGCACTTTTCATAAATGAGTCTCAATTAGTATTTGTCTTGTTTCTTATTGTGCTGGACTCCAGGAAGTATATTGTTAACTCTTCGTCAAAACTATGTAACATTATATGGCTGCTTTTCACTACGTTCACAACTAAATTCGTTTTAGTTGCGCATAAAATAGATAGCAATAGAAAAGTTTTCTAAACGGTACGAAATGTGTACTGTTAGTTATATTCCCGTTAAATTTTGATAGCGAGTAAAAGATTTGTTATAGTTATATTACTGACATGTCAATGAAAATGTGTCCTTATTTCAAGCGTTGCATGGACCTCGATCTATTAATAGGATTACCGGGAGAGCATAGCTTGCAACGTTCTTGACCCGTTCCATATCTATTCATTGTTGTGTATTAAATTGAAACATTGTTTCGCTCGTACCAGAGTTTTTACAATGTTATAGTTTTACAATTGTAACCTAGTAATGTATTTCTGTTTGTTTGTTTATTAGTAACTTTAGTTTATTATTGTTTGTGCTCTAATACCTAAGCTGCTTAGGTAAGGGTCGTTAGGACAGGTGTTTCCGGACACCTTTTCTTGAGTACAATCCTATTTATTTTGGGTTTCCAGCTAAATACATAAAATAATACAGTAACTGGGATTGCACTTAATAGTAGAGTGTTAAACAAGCAATACTACTTTTTAAAAGTAATTTTTAAGATATGTTTAAGTAAATTTATACTTTAAATCAGAATTCTCCATTGATTGGACTTTCGAGAGTATATTAATTAATATTAACAAGCCAGAAAACTCCTGGATAGAGCTTCTGCTCTATCCAGGAGTTTTCTGATTACAACATATTACAGAGATTTGTAGTTAGAAAAAATATTGTTAAATATTATTGGTTTTGCCGAGGCCTAAATAATAAAATAATCGGGGCAGTATTACGGAGAACTATTTAAGTAATAATACATATGAACTTGATTATACTAAAAGAAACTCAAGTGTAGCTCGCCATTTAGTAACCATAAATGTGAAACGCAGCTTTTACTTTGAAAAAACTGTAATTCACTGGAACTCACATTCCCGTTAAGAGCCCACTCGCCTTTTACTTTTCTAACGACTATCGCTTTAAATATGTAGGTAAGTGGTGCGTGTATTCTATATGAATAATAATATAAGATTAGAATAATTATACAGCTAAATAAATGTGATTTTTTATTTCTTAATTTGAAACTAATATTTTAACAATCTTTTTATTCGTGCCATGTAGGTAGATCATATGTTAGCAAAACGAATTTTCTTACACCTCATTTATCATAAGTTTTAAACACGCGCACGAATCAATGTAGCCAAATATTTTATGTTAATTTTCACCCAATTCAAAGTCTTAAGAACAGATGATAACACGTTGATGATTAAACCTAATGATGATCTAATGTGGTAAGGGGAATTCTGCAATAGCTTCCAATAATCCTTCTAAAATAATCGCATACATTTAAAGCCTTATAATGAAACCTCTGAAGCAATCTGTTAATATCATGGATTTCATACTTTTTTGGAATATTTATTTTAATTACTTTAACCGCACATGCATATATACTTGACAGCCCGTTAAAGCAAATTGGCAAAATCAAGACAACCTTGACACCTCGCACTTTAACCACTGTGTCACTAGTCTGTTGAACTTTGGTACGGTTTTTATTGATATGATTACATCGCCACTTGTCTTTTGGAGACAAAGTAATTTGAAGGCTTTTTATGTAATCGCTTGTTACGACACCTACAGGAAAAATAAGGTAATTTTATTGTGGCAATACAATACGGCTATTTTTGTGTTGAATGAAATGTGTATTAAGTTTTAAATTTCACTTTCACTTTATTTGAAGCTGATGAAAAAGCATTTCGCTATAGTTTATTTAGAATATTTAACACTTAAGCATTATCTCAACAGGGTAAAGTTAGTTTTTAATTTTCTAAAAAGACATAGTTTTAAATCATATTTTAGTACAAATTCAAGTTTATCAGATAAAGTGTAATAAAACTATTATTTGGAATACCAAGGCGGCCATGTTTCTTCTGAGTTGGTACTTCAATTATTTTGATCATAATCTATATACCTATGTATATATAAAAACGTCACGATAGCCAAGTGGTTGCGTGATCGGAATTTCGGGTCGAGAGACCCGAGTTCGATTCCCAGGTGGCAGGCTCGTACCAATGGATTTTTCAAAAACTTATGTATGAATTACATCAATGTCTTGAACAGAAAAACGGCGACGGGCTCACCACCTGTTACGTTGTCCCGAAAATGACTTCGGTGGAAGGTGGGTCGAAGGGGCTTAATTGTCTTAACTAGACCTCTGTCTACCCCTGTATTGGTAATTGCGCGAAGACATTTATTTTTATATATAAAAACACTGACTTATAAAAAAATCTCTAAAACTATAGAGCAACGCACATGAAATTTTGACCCGAAGATGATTTATGATTAGGAATATGACTAAGAGACGCCGAGTGCGAAAGACGAGAGCGATTTTCTAAAACTCCCCCATAAAAGCGTAGAATAGGTGCAGACAGTTAATATGAAATAGTGTCTCGTCTGGTATGAAACTATGACAAAAGTTTTGTAGTAAGAAAATTGGTATGTAGGCTGTTATTTACAATAAAAAGTACTTTGTAGATGGAAGAGAGGTTGAAAATTTGTTAGTAAAATCTTTAATAATTGCTTGTAAACCCTTCGTGTTTTTGGATCACGTGATTCTTTTTGACGATGCAATACATTTAGCAAAATTTTTAATATTTGATGTTACCGATGGAGACAGGAGTTAGATAGTAGAACTCTTTAGTGCCGAATTACTAGTAGGCACTATGTCACAGAAGCCCACAACATTCGAGAAAATTCTGTCATCGAAATGGTCGACGATGAATGTGGAATGTATAATGTATAAAGTATATATAATAATGGAATGCTATACTTAATGAATTTGAAAGAAACGAAGGACCTACATAAGGATCGTAAAACTTGGCGATCTAGTTTCTGTGGCTACCCCGTCAGGGACTGTGCGTAAAGATAAATAATATACGTTTCTTAATTTCATATAAGTACACCTTTTAAAGAAAAAGTTATATCGCAATCTACTGGATTTGGTTTCAGCAGTGTCAACGCCGTGAAATTTACATTCGAGTTGGCATTGATCCCGTTCTATAAATAACGTTACCAAGAAAGCGAAGCGAGGTTATGTATTTGATCCAATCATCTTATCTCGAAATTACATTTTGAATTACTCTGTACTCATGTTTACATTTATTTGGTAAAAGCTTTATAAGATATTCAATGGGCAAGAGAATAAAACGTTACTAAACGCTACTACAGTTATTATTCCAACGTTGTTAACTGTCAATCGCGTTTTTTTAAACAATAGAAATCAAATGTGTCTATCTGTCAGAACAGACTTAGAAACTTTATTTTGCTGAACTAATCCCGCAAATTTTTAACTAATAATAATGTTTACCCGAGATCACCTTCCTGAAGTTTAAAATGTAAAGCATTTGAAACATCAGGAAGTTTTGAGAAACAAAATTAAACACGATAAAATCCAAAATATTTCGTTTCTTCGTATTAACCATTTATTTTAAATACGTAGGATTCGCGTAAATACAATAAATCATTTTAATCCTTATTATTTCAAAATACACGAGAGTTTGAAGGTGCGCAGATGTTTGTTACCACAGACATATTTGTTACAGTTTCATCCAACACTGTTAATCAGATTTTGGTGACAATTTACATTAATATAGATTAGAGAACACAAGTAACTTTTATACCAAAAATATATATTTCCTTTTAACTCATAAACCGATTTAGTAAAGACATACTCTTACATTCAGTACCAACAGACCTAGGGGTCTTAATTAATTAAGGGTCGTTATTGCAATAGCTAACTATGTAGATAAGAGCTCAGTGTGGTATCAGCATTAGAATTTACCCTTTATTTCCGTCGGCTGACTAAGAGAGAATATTTGAAATACACGATGGCTATCCAAAAATGACTGCGCGGCCTTTGTAATGGAGAGACCTCATGGTGAAGACCCTTGAAATGACATTTCAGGAGGCCTTCAGCCGGGCCTAAGACCGAATGCGCTGGAGACTGACATCGGACAAGCTGAAATAGTAGACGGTCATTTTACACACTTAAGACGCTGCAGCCCATCTAAGTCTGATTATTTTAGTCTGACATTTTTAGATATGGTTATCCTGCCATCTATCGGTCGCCAAAACGATGTTCAAGGCTGTTTCCCTTAGTCGCCTCTTACGAAACCCACGGGAAGAAAGGGAGTGGCAATATTCTTACACCGTTACCACACGTCAATAAATACGACAACAAAGTATCTATTATTGCGATCGCAAATCCGATAGCTATGCCTGGCGATAGTGGCAATTTATATTGACGGCATAGACCCGCTCAACGAATCACTAGTGAGACAGTGAAGTATATAGATACAAAAATAACTTTTTTATCAACAAACTGGCAAACAAATTCGTTGGCGAGCCCTGTTTAGAATTAGAACCTGAGAAAATGTAATTTACATTTCGCCGGCGACTAAATTGTTTTAACATGAAATAAACACGCGTTTCCTTTGATCATTTGAGTATGCTTCGAACAAACTTTGATAAATTATTAAAGTTGCTGCTTAAAAATTTAAGACTGCCGAGATTCTACCTTAAAAAAGGGTTATGAATAAATCATCATAGTAAATATCTCCGAAAATTTTAAAATAAAATTAGTATTTGGTTTCGTGAACCGAAATGCCTTGAGGAAGGAAATCGTCGAAACAATATTCATCTTTCACTATATAATTTTTTTTATCAACTTTATGTTGCATTTTAATTAAAACATTTAGTATTATATTATTCACCCGTTAGAGATTCTACTATACCTACCATACCACGTTGTCCCAAAAATACCTTCGGTGGAGGATAAGTCAAAGGGAATTAATTGTCTAGACTAGACCTCTGTCTACCCCTGTGTTTGGAATTGCGTGAAGATATTTATGTATTTATTTTATTTTATTGATTTTAACTTGATACCATATAATACATTAGTCAATAAATACATTATATGAGTAAAATTCTTTTTTAGTTAAATAGAGCATTTGTTGCGAAGAATATGTTACATCAAACTATAAACTAGAATATGTTACATATGTTACATCAAACTATGATCTTTGGGTACGCAATATTGAAAAAGATTTAGAGAACCGGGAGAATGTTTACCTTCTGAAACCTTCCGTGGCGTACGCTAGTTGTGCCCTTTAAAAATTGTAGACAGCTAGGAAGTTTGCAATAGTATATATCCTAAGAACTAATAAAAACTGTTTAAGTAGATAGTTTTTAACTAAAAAAGTGATTACTCGTACCAACGAGTTTTTTTTTTATGAAACTTATATGCGATTTATATAGTTGGCTTGGACATAAAGACAGCGACAGGCTTAACACCTGTCACGAGGTCCCAATAAAATGTCTTCAGTGAAAGGTGGGTTAAAAACACTTCATTGTCTGTCTATTCCCCAGTATCGGAAATAACGAATGTATGAAGAAACTTTTTTACAGTTTTAACTAAAAATATTGCTTTCTTGTATTTATGCGAATGCTATAAATTTTAAACGGATTTCATCGCGTTTTAATTTAGTTTTTTAAAAATATTTTACTTCCCGACATTTCGAATAATTTACAGCATCGGTGGTCACGGGGGTACTTAGGTTTTGAACTTTTATTTGATGAAATTTACGAAGAACTCGCTCACTGTGTAAGGTCTCGCAGTCATATGCTGATAGTCATATGCATAGGTCTTGGACTAAATTTATTTATAACTGGATCCCAAGCAGGTGCTAGTACCCAACTATCTTCTTTCTCTATTGAAATTGAAATGTTTTTAAATTTGAATTACTTCACGGGTCCTAAGTAGGACAATATGGGCTGGGCTGTATCACAGGCTGGAAAATGTAAAAATAGACGCTTTACGAAGTCTGCAGTCTGTGATCACATATTAGATAGTTCCAACCATTATATGAGATTTGACAAGCTACGTATACTCGGACACAAAAAATAATAGTGTTTATTTCTACTTTTCCATGTAATTTCTATATTTATAATTCAATTAATATATATTTAAATTAATAATGAAATTGATTTACGAATGTTGTAGAGTATACACTCGAAAGAGTACAATAAACGCATCGAGGTAGACCAAGTCGAACTTTCGAAAATCATATGACCAAATTGCTCAAAGAGAGGTCTAAAGAGGAAGTTTAGGTATCAAAGAGAGTACTTACACGTGCGCGTATGATGAAAATTTATTTGGTACTAGAATCATGACACTTGTTGATTACTATGTACAAAGAGTATTAATTACTTTATAAAGGTATCATATCTTTATGAATTTATATAAAACAGTAAAATCTCATTCTCATTTATATAATTTTTTACAGTTTACAGTACAATTGATTGACAGACTAAGCTAGTAACACCGTCTGGCAGTCCAAATGTATCCGAAAAGTACACTTCGTTCGCCATTCTGAAACGCGATAATGCTGTTAATCATGACGAGGAATTTGCTTTATGCCTTACAATATTGAGCATTTGAGAAAGAGCGTCAATTTTGTTTTATTTGTAAATTGTATTAAGCACCATTTAAACGATATTATAGCATGCAATCAATTGCTTAAAAATATGCAATAGCTTTTTGACTAAATTGCAAAATTAAAACACCTTTTAGTTATGCTAATAGGAATGAATCCAGTTAATTTCTATAAGCTGGCATCTCCACATATTTTTTAAATTCTTATAAAAATAATAAAATTTAAATGAATAAAATTAAAAATATTTGTTGTAAAAATATTTAATACAAGACATTTTTAATATAAATAAAGAATAATTTTAGTTTTTAAAGTAATTTATAAACGAAGCAATTTTAATTCAATGTCATATCATACGTTCTGCTCTATAATTACTCTGTGGTTTGTAAAGATATTGACTTGAACTTATTTTTACAAACAGAAGCCCAATAATTAGTTCTAATTAAGTATCTACAGTCCGCCTTATTAACAATGTTTATCTAAAAAACATGTTCTACTAAATACTGCTATCTTCTAACCGAATACTAGAAAATATAATAAATTAAAAAAAAATAAAAAATTACTTAAAACGTTTACTTTATATTTCAATATAAATCATAAACTGATAGCTTTTAGTACGTTGTCTATCGTAAAATGCCATATCATAAAATTTTTAGCGTATTTATATCGTAAAAGCCTGTAAAGTCTACATATAGAACTCCCCCGGAAAGTTATGGTGGTGATTCGTCATTAAAATAAGGACCTGTAAAAGTTCACTGCAGGGCACAATATTCTCCCTTAAGGGCGGGCTTGCCATAATCGCCACACTTGGCAACCATCATTTTGACCTAATATTTTTCAAGATGATTATTACGTTACCAGGCGATCAGTCAATCATCATTATGAATGTCATGGCTTACGACCGTAACAGGCTTAGTCGCTCTCACGACATCCATGTATATACTATTTATATGCCGTATAGCTAGTATATATTTTTATTTATTTATTTATTTAATATGTTATGCACACGCAAATATAAGAAAGGAGATATTGTAAAGAAAACGTTTGTAAACAGGTACTGCTTATTTCTTAAGAAATTTCTTCCAACAGGCCTGTGACTGGAGTATAGCAAAAAATATGGGTACATTTCGCGTGTATAACTATATAAATATAATATATACAAATAAAATACATACAAATATCTACGGACGAATAATAATATTAATTATAAATTAAAAAATAAACAAATAAATATCTTCACGCAATTCCCACTACAGGGGTCGACAAAAGTCTAGTCTAGATAATTAAATCCCTTCGCCCACCTTCCACCGAAAATATTTTCTGAACATCGTGACAGGTGGTGAACCTGTCGCCGTCTTAATTTCCAAGCCAACGATATAATTCATACATAAGATTTGTGAAAAATCCATTAGTAGTAGGCTGCCACCCGGTGATCGAACTCGAGTCTATCGCCTCGAAATTATATTAATTACATATGTACATATGCACATAAAATACACAAAACATTAATATTTCTACAAAGTTACAATACTAATGACGTATTTATTATATATATATATATATATATATATATATATATATATATATATATATATATATATATATATATATATACATATATATATATATATATATATATATATATATATATATATATATATATATATATATATATATATATATATATATATATATATATATATATATATATATATATATATATAATACTAATGACGTATTTATTATATATATATATATATATATATATATATATATATATATATATATATATATATATAATACTAATGACGTATAATGTTCTTAGACTGTTCTCTTCAACAGAGGGTATATAGTTCGATTATACAGTCGATACAGTCGTTACAAATATTTTGTTGCATTTCATAATTTTCCTTCATGAACAGAAATACATGCATGTGTATAATTATAATAGTATATATAATATCTTTCTTTCTATAATATCTCTCTAGTATATATAATATCTTCACGCCATACTAGGATAGACAGAATTCTAGACTATTAAGTCCTTTTCATTTTCCAGTCACCGGAGACATTTTTGGTACAACGTGTCAGGTGGTGGCCTGTCGAAGTCTATGTGTCCGAGCCAGAAAAAGTGTTTTCTACATTGACCCAACCGGGAATTGAACGCGGGACCTCAGAGCAGGGACTATGGAAACTAGTGTGTACGTCACTCGTCCACAGAAGTCGTCGTTGGTAAAAGTAAAAATCGTACATTAGGTTTTGAATAAAACCCATTGGCAGTAGCCTGGCATCCTGGGCCTCTAACACGGGTTTCTCGGGACTTGGATTCCGTCTAAACAACCACTTGGCCACCGTGACTTTTATAATACTAAACATAACATTAAAAATATATTTACAACAAAATATATAAGAATAATAATCGTACACATAGTAAAATATTTGTTTTTCTTTGTATTTGCTAAAGTTCTATACTGTTCCTTTTTAGTCTCCTTTCATTTTCTCGCTGTAGATTGCTTTCATTTGCTTGTCAGTCATTCCAATTCCGAAAGTGAAAAGTTTTATAATTTTTTCTTGTGAAGAAATGAATGTTCTTTTTTAATGTACCTAAGTTTTTATTTGTTATATTTTGACTTAGTTCATTAAGTGTGAAATATTATTGTTCTATACGAAGTAATCTACTCGTATATATATTTTTTGGTAAGCAAAAAACTCACCCATTCATGCACTGACTAATAACAAAGTCTGTAAGTTACTTGACCTTCATATTGAATGGATATGAAATTGGGCAAGGAGATGGATTCTCAGTAGGAGACGTTAGTAAAGAAAACATTATGTATTAAAAAATATTAGACCAACATGGATTGACAACTAGGGAAGTTAGGACACATTACACAGTATTATTTTGTAAAACAATTTCCTCGTTGACTACGTGTCCAATATTATATGCAGGTAAGGTGTGAAAATGATGAAATATCAGTTTAAGATTTTAGCCAGCGTATTACGTAAACTCAATATAATGTAAAACAGCAAGGAATTTTAGACAAGTTTAGAGTAAAAAGCTTATTCAAATTAGAAGATCTAAGAAACTGACCAGATCAACAATATCCTGTACTTGAATTATGCTTACCCCATATTATGTTTGTAAAAGTATGAAAAAGCATTAAAATACAAGTTTATGTACATTATATTAAATTAAAGAGAAGTTTAAGATATCAACTGCTACGGCCACTGCCATACCTTTCGGAAGATGTTCTAACTTCGTTTAGATTCGTATAGTGTAGTATTATCCGTAGGACACGGTGGCTCGGAGGAAAGAGCGTATGGCAGAGATCGCGAGTTCGAATCCTACTTATGTCAGGTGATTTCTTAAATATCTCTTAAATTTAATATAAAAAGTACACCATGACTTAAATGGTGTTAAAAATTTAACTTTACTATTAAAGCGCAATCTCATGACACCTAGCAATTATTTGTTAGAGATATTATTTATTAAGGAATAAATAATTAAAAAAATAAATGAAAAATCGTTTATCTATAACATTCGTTAAACAAGCTTAGATCCTTTTTTGTTTTATATAATTATCTGTTCAATTACTGACTTTCCATTTATAAGTAATTTTAAGGGACAAAGCAGCAGTAAGCAGCTTTTTGTAATAGCCTTTAAAAGCTGTCTGTGGAATACAGGCATTATGGTTTGAGCGAAAATCAATAAATACAAAAGCTCTTACCGTCGATTCTGTTTCAATATGTACGTAAGAAGAATATTTATAGGTATAAATGCATTAGAAATTCTTAAAAGCACGCTGTACTTTTTATGCTGACATTAAAAGTATTATTTGAATATTTTAGTACTAAAAGTAAATGGTTATTGTGCCAGTGTAGCCGTGCTAGACTTTTAATTCCAAATACTCATTAAGGTTATCTGGAACATAGGTTCTCTGACTAAGTTTCAGAGAGATCTGAACGGAACATTTTATTAAAAATAGTAAGCAAAATGTCGGTGATTAATTGGATTAGAGATATAAACTAGCATACTTTTTATTACTAATTATTTTTAATATCTTCACGAAATTTTCCTATTACTGGGACAGACAGTGGTCTAGACAAATAAGCCATTTTGCTCCATCGTTCAGCGAAGCATATTTGTGGCAACATGACAAGTGGTGAGCACACCACATTGCGAGACTCAAACCGCAACCCGTAGCTTTGAAGTCAGGGTCACTGCCAAGTAAGCTATCGGGCCATCAAATGTAATTTACTCTCTATAGTAGCACTTTATTCGACCGCAAAGATATTTATAACAAAAGTAAATCAAAAATATTATTGAACAATGGGAGAAACAATATTTTACTACGATAAAAATACATGTAAATTTTGGACCCTTTTCCCACAAAAGCTTTCGCAAAGTGACAGAAGAAATAAATCGTGTAATCTTTGAAGAGCTACAATAAATAAATATAAATTTTAACATTTCTTTTCGAACAAGTAATTTAATATTCGAGTACATTTATTTTAAACTTTTGTAGATATATTCGAATTAATATAAAAATATATTGTAGCGTAATTCTAGTTAAGTTTTTTTATTCGTTTTTTTTTTTATATATTTTCACGCTATTTCCTATACTGGAGAGTAATAGAAGTCTACCTGAAGTCCTAGGACTAGACAACGTGCTAGGTGGTGAGCCTATCGCCGATAAGTAAGAAATAAGTTTAGTTATATCAATGAAAAAATGAATGTAAATCTCCAATTGAGGTTACAGGCCTTTATGCGAGGAGTGTATGAACTAATTGCACCGCACCTCACTTGACAAACGACAGATATCTTGTACCTGATATTTTTTGAAATGGTTATCCTGTCGTATATTTTTTTAACCTGCCGTCTGCCAGCAGACATTGCCAGTATTAATATTTTTCTCTGAGACACTTTTAACAAATCCAAGACAGGGTGTGGAATTTTCTAAGGCCGATAGAAACACGTCAGTAAAATGTTTTTAATTACACTTATCGAAATTACTTTTAATAATATGATAGCGAAGTGGTTCGGTGATCGGTATTTGAGTTTGGTAACGAGACCTGAGTTCGATCCCCAGGTGAAAGCCTCGTACAAAAGTTTATTTTTAAAAAATCTCAAGCCTGATTTATATATTATTATTCGACTTACTGGTCTCTGTCTACCCCAGTGTTGGGAAAGAAGTGAAGATATTTTTTTAACTTACAATATTTTAGGTTGAAAAGTTCGCTATGTTTCCAGCATATGTATATATATTTTATGACCTTTTCTAAAAACATATTTACTTGTTTTGGAAGTTACAAAAAAATGTTGCGCGTTTAAGATACATTTCGATAACGACGTGTTTAATAACACTTCACCAGTTAATTAAGCAGAACTTTGATGATATGCAATTATGTTTATAAGACAAAGAATATTTTTTTAGAATCAATATGTTATTTTTTTTTGTTTTTACCTTCCTGGTCATTAGAATAATTTAGAATAATTTAGATTAGAATAATACCTACTACCTAGAATAGTAACTACAGTTAATAATGCTTAATAAGCTTAGTTGTTTTGTTTCCTACAAGCGTTCGGATTTTATAACACTCATTAGTTGGGGCCACGATGTCAATAAAAAATAATGTCTACAAAATATTACGTAAACCTAAAACGTTTAATTTAATCATCCATTTACCTCGGCTCAATTTAGATATAAATAACATATCTAAGCTCGCAACAGAGCCTCTCGATACTCATCTCCTGAATCTTTACAATACTCATCATAATGTCTCTCAGGGGGAATCTTTATAACGGAAGAAATGTGCACGAAAAACTCCTTTGTACAGATCCCGAAGCAAACAAACTTCTCTCAACTGTGTATAGTAACAAAAAAGATGTGGTTGCTAAAAGATCAACGTTAATTTGCAAGGGGATATTGAATTTCCTCTCCACGGTATCCAAACAATGGTTTTGACAAGGGTCATTGAGAACATTGAATAAGTATACTTAAACCGAAGTACAACTTCGACTCGTGATTGACTTTGTCATGAAACCTTTCAGAGATCAAAACTTTAATTGACAGTCTTTATTGTTAGAATTTTCACAGTAATTGATTTTAACCTATTCTCAAATAATAATATAATAATGGAATACCCCCTTAAATTTGTAAAACTTTTAGGGTTTGATTTTAATTAAAGTCTGATTTATACATACAATTACATAAAAATATTAATATTTCTTTTACTCTTGTCGAGAGAATCTTGATAAATTTTAATTATCTTAGGGCCTTCAATACAAGTTAATTTAGTCGATGTATTCACTGAGTGAGGTTGCTATTGCTTCGATGCAACGTTTTTGATGAGATAATCCTGACCAAATTGAATTATGATAAAAATTAAGTTCTCTTTCTAATTAATAAAATGTACAATAGTGAGTCATCAGTAAGTTATTCTTCTTATGATAGAAAACTGATGAATAAAAATACAAAAAGTTACTTACATATTAGGGTAATGAATCGAAAAATATATGGAGGTAGGTATTTTCCCCATCCATGACCCTTAATGTCCCGAAAATATCTTCGGTGGAAGGTGGGTCAAAGGGACTTAATTGTCTAGACTAGAACTGTGTCTACCCCTGTATTGGGAATTGCGTGAAGATATTTATTTATTCATAACCCTTAATATATATTAAATTTTTCTTTGGTATAATTTAGCTTTTAAATGCACGTATAAAGCGTTGTTAGCGAACAATTACCCTAAAAATATAATGTAGCAGTTACAATATTAAATGTAGCAAAATTTTTCTATTTTTTTGATAGTGACCGTATATATAATGGAAGTAATAGTTAATGGAGAAAAATGAATTTATATCTATTCTATTAAATTAAAGAGAAAAAAGTTAAAATTTCAACTGACACGGGCTAGATTCGAACCCGCGACCTTCTCCTGTCCGTGGCGACGCTTTTATCTATTCATTAATAAAATGTTCTTCTTAAGTTCTTACACTGATTACCAACTGGGGTGTTTTTGACGATAATTTGCATATCCCTCCATGACAATTAGAAAATAACATACGCTATGTTTGCATTCCAGAGGGCACCCCGATATAGATTTTGGACCCGCACTTTTTTTATACGTTGGGAAATACTTAATGTATATCCGCAACCGCGGGGATATACCGCAATCGCGGAGACAAACACGGGTGATGACCGGCTCGCACCGATTAAAAGCCTATGGCAAAGGTTTGGTTCCGTCGCATATTTCGGCTGCTGAGAGCAGAGCGGCGCCTCACAATGCCATCACTCCTCTCCCCCCGCGTACCCCTCCACAACCGCATCAGCGGTGCGATCCCCGTCAGGTTCGGGCTGATATTTTTAGAGATTGTTATCCCGGCATATATCAGTTGCCATAACGATATTGAAGACTGCTTCCCTTATTTGCCTCTTACGACATCTTCCGGAAGAAAGGGAGTGGTAATAGTCTTACGTTGTTACCACACGGAGTCAGTAGTACTTTTCCCCAAAATCGTAAAACGCCAGCTACACGACCCACATACCAGAGTGACTCCATGTCGTCTCGTTGCTAAAGAACTGCACTAAAATTCTCTCCGCAGTTCAAGAGCATGCCTTTACTATTGGGTACTTCAATATTGGGATCTTTTATTTACGTTTTTAGGAGGTCAAGGAACCATTGTTTGTTACAGATGAGATCTTACTTTAATTACATAAGTCGAGACGTGCTCAAGGCACTATTGACAAGTAAAATAGCAACAATGCAGGAGCATTTATTTAGATTTTATGTAAATGAGGTAACAAGCGCAAAATTAAAACAGGAACATAACTGAAAATGTAATAATATATATAAAAAATAAATATAGATGCTCTCAATAAAAAGCCATAAAAATGAAATATCGAAAAAGTTGAGGAAACTTCAAAGAGTTCTTGTAATTAAGGAACTGTAAATAACAAAAAATCCCAGTAACGTCAATCTGTAAGAGGTATAATAAAGAGTCAAGAGTATTAAATTTCAAAGTTCTCTGTAAATTACTGTCTTGCCTTTTCTTTATAAGCTGTATTAACTCTAATTTTGAGTATAAAAACAAAGAAAATTAATCAGTATTTTGTGACATTTATTCAATATATCAAGACGTGGAAAAGACACGAAGACAGATCATTCACATCGACCCTCACTTCATTTCGAATTTTATAGGTTGCTAAAAGTTAATTGCCATTTTAAGCCCCGAATTATATATATATATATATATATATATATATATATATATATATATATATATATATATATATATATATATATATATATATATATATATATATATATATATATATATATATATATATATATATATATATATATATATATATATATATATATATATATATATATATATATATATATTGCATAATAGGAAAACTTCGCGTTGCCATATTTCAACACAATATATATACAGCATACGAAAAAGTATCTACTTAATTATATAAGACACACACTTTCATAACAAGGTATCTATGTGATCCATACTTCATTATTTTTATTCTCAGTAGTAAGACATTCAACAACTGTTAATAATTAGTTAATTATCTTCACGCCATTTCCAGTACGGGGTAGACAGAGGTCCAAACAATTAAGTCCTTTTGACCCACCTTCCTCCGGAGATCCTATTTTTGGAATAATATGACAGGTGGAGAGCCATCGCCGTCTTTGTGTCCAAGCCAACGATATAAATCGAGAGTTTTAACAAAACGAGCCTGCCATCTAGGGATTGAACTTGGGTCTCTTAACTCGGCTTCCGATCACTCAATCACTCGGCTATTAAGCTAAAATTAAACAGCTCGCACCAACTAAAACCCCACGGTGTTCCACCTACGCCGCATGTTGGCAGGGCTACGGGAACTCGAGTTCTCGCACATATCCGCGACCCTAGCCGCGCTAGCATCCCAGGGCAGCCTCTTTTCGAGAGAGAATGACTCTTCTCCTTCTCCCACCAGGCTAGACGTGGCGAAACATGGACGCATCTACCTCCTTAGCCTCGAAACCCATGTGGATGGCGAAACACCGCCACCCGACGGTCGCTTAGGATGGCGGGTGCTTGAGTGACCACCAACCCACCCGTCACCAGGCGGCGGATCTTGACTTTGGTTCCGCTGCAACGCCATATTCGGCAGCAGTGGTCAGAGAGGGCGGTGTCTTGCACTACTCACGTTTCTCTACCCCACACGGCCCACCTCAGCAAGGTGACCCCCGCCAGAGTAACCCCCCAGGTGGATAAGGAGCATGGCGTAACGCAATACCAAAATTCTTCTTCCGCCGCAAATCCACATCGGCTGTGCAGGACACGGACACTATATGCGTAAATCTTCTAATCAATCGGTGGAAACTACTAAACGCCCTCATCTCTTATCATCCACTACATTTGTACCACTAAGAAGGTATAGATCTAGACGACTCATAGCCACAGATATAATATACATCTTTTAAAAGTATCGACTGACAGAAGACCGAAATCTGTAAATAATCAAAGTGCCTTAAATGTTTTCTTCAACTTCGCAATTTATGTAGGCACTAAATTACTGAGAAATTTTAAGTGAAACCCTTATCTCTTCATTGTATGTTTAGAAGAAAAATCGAAAGCTTTTCAATAAAACAAGAATCACTAACGAACAATAGTCCATTCTTTCGATTTAATGAGTCTGAATCAATCTTTGCTGGTCTTTATTTTTATCAACTTCATTAAGAGAATGTCTTTATTACATCAAGTCGGTAAAAATAATAAAGGTCTCGAATTGACGAACTTTCACGATTCAAAATGCTATAAATTATAGCGTAGTCTGTGTGTTTTATTTAGAAAATTTTAATTTATATATATTATTACCAGTCACGATAGCCGAGTTGTTGGGTGGTCGGAATTTCGAGTCGAGAGACCCGCGTACGATCCCTAGGTGGCAGTACCAATGAGTTTTTCAAAAACTTATGTACGAATTTCATCGTTGGCTTGGACATACAAAGGCGGCGACGGGCTCACCACCTGTCACGTTGTCCCGAAAATATCTTCGGTGGAAGGTGGGTCAATGGGACTTAATTGTCTAGACTTGACCTCTGTCTACCCCTGTATTGGGAATGGCGTGAAGATATTTATATTTATTTATATATATTTTATCGGTATGAATTGAGGCCACACGACAAGCAAATGGAACTTTTTTTTGGGTATAGCCTGCCTGGATGGGCAAAGAGGGAATTTTTGAAATATCACCGACTAAGGTCCACGGTGTTCCAACACCGCAAGAAGGAAGAGGATGCATTCTCTCCCAAGAAGGAGCTGCCTTCTTGGGAGAGGACGCATACTCTTTCTTCTGGCTAGGCTCAGTAATATTGTGAGGAATATGTACATAGGATTTAATTTTTTTTTTTTTTAATAAGTTATGTTATGTATTCTTTTAAATATTATTTATTATTTTGTTTCAGATACTTTATTTAGCGAGACAGATTTGTTTTGGTGAGTAAAATATAAAATATTCATTTCATTTTTACGAAAGCGCTGACGATGTTAGCGATATACTCCCCAGATGTGCTTTTACGAAAACATTGTAAAATTTTAAGAAAACTGAAAAGAAGCGTAAAATATAACTATATTTCAAAAAGTATATTTGCCTAACTCACTTTTGTAAAAGGCGAGACAGGCGATACTGGTTTATATGTTTAGCCGTTTTTACAGTTCATTTTCTCTAATCCAGACTACGTAGATATTACACTTTAGTGATGAAATAAAAAAAATAGACTATAAACGGTTTTTCGATTTAGACGGTTACTTTTAGAGGAAAATTTAGTAAATTATTATTTAGAAAGAGATTTGATAGATTGATATTATATAGAGATTGATATTTAGAAATAGATTTGAGATCTTTTAGATTGCATCACTTAACAACTTGTAAAGGTCCACTGCATGAATTTTGCATTAATTACCACGTATTAACCAATACCTAGTATTAACATCGCGCTCTGCATTTTGCTCTGCAATCAATATGGATGGGCTATCGCGGTTCCAGACATTTTCACCTAAAATACTGCAGCCCATGTCGTTCTAATTAATTTTGATCTATTTTTCCAATATATTTACAAAAATATTATGTTTATATTTATAATACTAATTTCCTAAATCTACAATAATCGAACAGCCCTGCTCCTCCTGATTGGCTAGATTTAAATGTTGAGCGAGAAAAAATCAATCCTTTTGTCACCAGCGGTTACGACCGCGGATACAACCTTTAGAAACTAAAGCTCAAACTTTTACTAACTTTTGGAATAGTATAGGTTATTGAGAATTAAAATGGTTATCCCGCCATACGTCGGTTGCCATTGCGTTCAAGTTGCCTGTACTTGAAAAGAAATAAGATGGTTAACTCTTATTCCAATACCAAAATGAAATTTACCGGAAGGTCGTTATTTGATATTAGTAATTTATGTAATTAATCTTACAGACCAAAATTTAGATGGTAAAGACAGATTGTAGGATACCTATTACATAAAATGAACATTCAAATAAAAAAAAAAATAGCCCCATCAAAGGCGAAATCTGTGGTAATGCGAAAGCCAATCGGCCTACGAAGCGAGGAAATTACTAAAAATCGAAGAAGATTTTGACTACACTCTTTATACTTCTCTATGTCCCACGTAAGAAATTTGTAGTGGACAAATGTTTGACTCGCTGAAGTAATAATCTCCTAACTTCTTATTTCGTTTCTATCGATTGTTTTTTTTCTTTCGAATATTTTAGGGATAAACATTTTTTTATAAAACATTTTAACGAAAATAAATGTTCATTTTACGTAAGCTACGTAAACTGAATATTTGTTTCAATATTACTAAAGAATATTGAGGCCAAGTCAAAAGCTTCTGAAATTTACTATTATAAACATTTATCCAATGTCTATTCATACAACGTCGTACGCCGCTTTTCTTGTTATTCTACTGGCCTATTTCTACTTAGCTTTGTTGACGGTTTTGTACAGCTTAAGTTATCAAAATATTATTTAAAGCGTTGAATTTGCCACGAGCTCGGCGCTGAAGGAATACATCGTGAGAAAACCTATTTTAAAGTGAAAGTTATAGCGCATACGAAGATAATACGGCGTGGATTCGAACCCAGCTACGGACAACATTTCTGTGACGAATATAAATCTTTGTATTAGAGTCGTATCCCTTTTTTGCTACATATTACCAACTGGTTACTAAGACCCTGGAATTCCTAGTAAGGGACTTGATATCATATATTATTATTATTATTATTATCATATCAAATACGTCTTACGGGAGAAAACATTGTCTAGTAATATACTATTAACTAGCTGTTAAGATCATACACACCGTACAAAAATTTCTGATTTTGTATCAAAAATTTTTCTGCTATTTGTATAGCTTACCTTGACTGGTGTTTGAAGATTTTCAGGACTTGAGAGAATACAGATGTACATGCATCGTATGATTATTTGTTACTTCACCGTAAGCCTACGTTTCCTTTTATTTCCCCAGCTTCTTTTCTAGAAAAGTAACAATGCTATTGCAGCTTGTATGCACTGGATGTGCATCGGTAAACGCTTATCATTAGTGAAGACACCTGCTTTTTTGTCTACCATTCACTGATATGTCTGATATTTATAGTCCAATTGCTACGTTGATACGAACTTCAAAACTACGGTTTGCGGTAAATGCAGTTATTGTAAACATTTGTGTGATGAATATGAATGAATGAATGAATATGTATAATACGTATAATTTTTATAATATTCCATTTCAGCTTACTAATTCTTCTAAATCATATGGAATTAGTAGGTAGTTCTGCGACGCCTATCGAATTAAGTAAACTCTATTTACTATTTAATATATTAATAATATTTTTACATAAAAACAGGAAATGTACAGGCTCACTGAACAAGTGATGATTGACGAGACTTTAACCTTTTTTGACTTTGAACCCTCTTCAAATAAGGTTGGCATGAGGAACTTTCTTTTTCAACAAGTGGTAGGTAGGAAACCATGTGGCCAAACCATTGGCGAGTAAGGGAGCTGATTTTTACAGTGTGTCGCTTATCCCCGTGTTCAGCGAGATTTATATAAACCTGTAACGATTTTGAAGCATAACTCGGGGATAATCTTTCAATACTCCGGAGATTTCGGAAATCTGGGTGCTACGTGCGCAACATTTATTATTTATTTTAGTAGCTAAAGGAAACGGATTTCTTATATATACAGTAAATATCTAGAAGTTGTCATTCTTCATTTGATTAAGTTCACAAAACTGAATACAATATATGATACGTATTTATAACATTGAATGCATGAAAACCAAAAATATCGTATTTAAGTATCATATTTTACTGTTCCGCAACACATGATGTATATTACTTACTTGTGTTTTAAGTATTTTCTATAAAATTATAACTTTTAATATAGACATTACAAAAAGTAATTTCAACGAATGTATAAGAGACAATATTCAATTACCAAAAATATCGCGAAATATCAAACTATTTTGTCGTCGAAGCACTATTGTCGATCATTTTCCAATAATCTTGAAATTGCGACGATCCAGGTGTCACTCTGAAAGTTTATACGTCTGAGTGTACGTGGTAGAAATTTTCTTCAATATTCTACACAAAGTTTTCAATAACATTTTAAGGCTTTACAGATGTAGGTATAGTCACGTGTACACGTATCGATAATAGTAAACTGTATATGTACTGTAATAACCAATAATATATGTTAACATTATTCCATGATAGCCGAGAGGTTGGGTGATCGGACTTAGAGTCAAGTGAACCGAGTTCCGATCCACCGGAGGTTCGTATCATAGAATTTTTTTCAAAACTTATGTACGATTTATATCGTTGGTTACACATACATACGGTGACGGATTAACCACCTGTCACGATTTCCCAAACTAAACTCCGTTGAAATGTGGGTCTAACGGACTAAATTTTCCAGACCTTGTACTACTCCGTGTATTTTGGAAAATCTGTGAACATAAAAAAAAACATTGTATCGTGTGCCTTCCTTTCCGTGGGAGTCGTAAACAACTTAAAAGGAAAAATTTAAATAGGTTACCGACTAATGGCGGGACCATGAAAAAACCTTAGCCAAAATTCAGCAGACCAATGACTGGTAGCGCCGTGCATGGTGCCCAGAACTGGTACTGCAATCGCCAATCACATTATTAGCTCAAAATTCGCTGCTATTAAAAGCTCGAATAATTAATAGGGACACCATATACACAGACTTTGCGGACAAAAGTGAAAATTTTTCACAGTTACTTTTATAAATAGAAAACACTTCAGGAAAGGCCGTGTGATATGGGCTAGCGAAGGTGGTATGGATGTGATGACATACAAGCCCTATATTTCCCGTTTGTATCGTAAGGAACGTCTAAGAGAAAACTCTTAAAAATATAATTTGCTCTAGACAAAAGATGGGATTACCATCTCGAAAATATACGGGACTAAAATTAGGTAGACTGATTATTGGCGACAGCGTCTGAAGTACAATATGTCGGGTACTGCGTTCGTTAATCCGCTAGCCAATCATGGCCGATAAAGCAAAATCTTCCGCAGAGAAGCGGGCTATGTCTTGCAGTGGAATTCAGATGCACATTCTGTATGTGTATATACTGATGATGAATGGAAATCATTTCAAGAAAAGCCATGTGATAGGGATGAGCCGTGTGGTATCGGCGTGATCGTACACCACCAGAAACTTTAGACCTTAGTTATTTACAGCCAACCCTCTCCGTTAAAATTTAAATTTTATATAGTATTATTATATAACTTACATATTTAACTCATATTTTAATTCTATGTAAGCATGTTGCTAAATATTCTAATGCTATATTATTATGTAGTGTTTGTCATATTTTCTTTCCTTCTTTGTAACATAATATTAAGTTATTTTATTCATTAATAAGAGAAAAATGGAAACGTATTCAGCTATATAAAACCGCGAATATTTTCATGAATATAAATAATAACCACAATATTTCTTATAAATTTCAAATTCTGCTTAAAACCCACCATTCCATTTACTTTATAAATGTTCACGTTTACAACACAAACGAAGGCCTTAATTACAATAATTTAATTAATTCTCAAAATGTAATAACTTTAATTTGCTTTGTAGTTTGTTGCTATTCCGTACTTTCTATTTAAGATCTACGAAGATTGAAATTACTCTAAGAAATAATTTACTGAAATATATATATATATAAGAAAATATAGATATATGTTACGTACCTTAATGCCGTTGTCCCATTGTGAATACATTATGTAATTTGTCTTTAAAATCACAATTAGAGACATTCTTTAAAAACTCATAACATAAAAATACCATTCACTTCGTCAAATAGAATATACCAGATATGATATTAAATTGTAAAATAAAAACTTTGTAACAAAAAAATTAAAACATCGAAATTTTTAAACGGCGCTAAACAAATTAACATGCTTTAGTTCACGTTCTACTATAATACACTGATAGAGACATAACTGACAGAGACACATGTTGCACTGATCCATAGGTAGCTAAAGTACTTGTGTTATATAATCACAAACAACGAAGGTATCAGGTATTCATACCAAAGACAATATAGAAAAAGGAGGTTTCTCAACTCAAAAACCTCAGAGCTGGCGACACCATAAAAACTTGTAATATCATTTATTATATTTATTATATAATGTAATATCATTTATTATATTTTAGTTACATGTTTTACATAAATTTATACCGTTACTAATTCCGTAGAGATTGAAGATAAGGGAATGCTTGGCGGCCCGCCTCAAAATTATTAAAGTACTATTCGTTTTCATCGGCTTTAAAATTTTTGTCAAATACTTTTTATGGTTTCTTTTTGTGGCTTAAATTTACAAAAACGTAAGTTAGATGCAAAGACGACCCAATAGCCTAGTAATAGTGACCCTGCCTTAGAAGCTAAGGGTCAGCTTAGGGTACGAGTCTCGCAAAAAACATTTGAGTCTTGAATGTGAATATTTGTACTATGATATTTGTACTATGAATATGTATCTATCTTAATAGGAATCTTTATAAATATATTGTACCGTTGACTTAAACATTAAGATGGCGATAGAGTCACCACTTGTCACGCTGTCAAATAAACCGATGAGGAATTACCTGTCTTATAAACAGAATAAGTGAAATTCAACAACTCTTTAAAAAGTTATGTATAAAAAAGAAATATAAAAAATATACTGATTAATTTGAGAAACACCTTCATGTCTTTGATCGGTAATGTTTATATTTCTAATGGCTTATTTATATAAAGTTTTAAAAGGGTATTGAATCCGTTCAAAAAAGATTTATTTGATAACGGCAAATCGAGAGCCATTTCGTGGAATCGCTCGGGGATAATTTTTCAATAATCTGGGGATTGCACGGATTCAGGTGTTATATTGAAAGTAAGTAATACCGTACATTTTTATAAATATTTTTGACTAAAAGTATGTTTTGAAGTATTTTTCGTTAAGTTTAGTAAACTTGATTTTATCAAACTATTCTTGTGATTATTTTTCAGAAACCGATGTATAACATGTATCTTTGTTATACCAGTTGGAGGGTTGGGGCGATTATACCACATCTACTATTTATTTTGGCCTGGTATTTTTCCAGATGCTTACCCCACCATCTGTCAGAAGCTTACTGTATTTTCAAGACTATTTCTTTATTAGTCTCTTCCGAAACCCACAACAAAAATAATTAAAAATCATATTTTAACCACCTATGACTTCCGCTAATCTGCACTGTAACTACATAGCTTAGATTTTCTTACTGCAATCACTTTTTTAAACAACGTTTACGTCAGTTCACTTTCGGGGTCACTGATTCTTTTGCCTGACTAGACCACGCATAGCATTATATAACTGCCACATATAACTGCCATTATGGAATATTAGTACATATTATGGAATATTAGTACATAAGTAGAACATATGTAAAAGTACCGGGATTCAAAATCTTGTATTCAATTACTTAAATTTCGTACTAATTATAATTTTTTATTAAATAATATTTTCCGTTGCGAGCACTTTCCGTTTCACTGTAAACTGAAGTAGAGTTATTTTAATTGAAGTTATAATGAGAGTTTTTGTTCACTTTTTAGTTTTTTTCTTGATTCTTGCATGTACAAATATAATGAATTTCAAATAGTTAAGGCAAATATAAAAAATAACAGAAATATAGAATCAATAATTTCATAAAACAAGTACAGATTAATTGTTCAAAAGTACATGCATATTAAATATCGAGATCGATTCCATTTTAAATATAATTTTCAATTACGAATTTCAAATACATGTGTTTATTTTCAGTGTCGCACGAATGTACCAAACGGCTAATGCTATCTGATGTTATAAATCTGTTGTGCATACATCCAGCACACGGCAGCCCAGTTAATCAATGCAATATCATTCCTAAACGTATTAAATAAAACAAAAAAGTGTGAGTTGAACTTGCGATTTCCAGTAAACTATTAGAGAAGTCTTTCAAATTTTTGTCTTAACTTTAATAGTCTTATTAAAATAATTAAATTTGGGTATAATTAAAAATGAGTTAATAATTAATATAAATATGAAACAAAATAAGTAAACGAATTCATTAGTTAATTTACGGTATAGTTTATAGAAATATATATCAACAATCAATCAAAACGAACTTTAAATGGGAAATTTATATTCTACAATGTACATATTTAAGCAGATAAATAAATAAATGTTTTATACGCCTGTGATACGGTCAATTTAATACTCTATACTCATTGTACAGTATCTTATACTTCCTGCCATGTTCAAAAATTTCAATAGGCTTAAGAAGCTTAATAAGTTTAGAAGTGGCCTTAATTTAAATGAAATATTCTGATAAGCACTACATACTGATGTACATGTAATCGGCGCCGTGCGCTGCTAAATGTGTTATTTGACATTTCATTTATATTCAGTTAAGATAGACTGATATGTCGGCACCGCCTTAATCCCCACCAGTAATCGTATGCGACGATGTGTAGACAAGAACTTCCGTTACACCTACGAGTGAGGAAACTAATTCGGAAAACAATAAAGTTATTATCACCTTTCTAAATTGAGCCGTTTTTTTTTTTTTCATTTTTAAAGACTTTCAGAACAACCTTCGTTGCTTTCGGTCAATTGAACGTACGAGCTTCCTTTCGTTTATAAGATTTAAATACACAAACAACTCCATTAGTTTAACATCATGAACAAACAATTACTTTTACCTTTAGCGCTAAGTAAAGGTATTAAACATTTCGCACGAATCGCACCCTAACGGCACAAAAACGAAGCATTCGAAAATTAATTAAACAAACGCATTACATACTACCTTTGTTTGAGCAAACAAAGCGTTGGCTTTATGCTTGTAAATGCAAAAGAGAATATCAATAGCTAACAAATAATACTCGTATATTAACTGGCATTATATATAATTAAGTTATCATGGGCTGGTAGATAAGTTTGGTTTTATGGTACCTTATTTTAACCGTCTGAACAGTAGTCCGTGGAGCAAGGTAACTAATTCATATCTATTTTATTGATAGAATTTTGTAAAGATTGACCATTGAAATATCAGGCCCCTTGCAACGTTTGTGATGCTGTCGTACACTGGTCTATTAACTTTTTGTTTGACATTATTCAAGGTACGTATCTCATCGTAAGGAGCGATTTCTCTCGCTTCTTAATAACCATCCGAGATTCATCGTGAAAGATCTTATTAAGCATAATTTTAGGATTAATTATTATGTGCCTGACATATGAAGCCCTTTTATGATAATGCATATTTATGTTTTCTATATAGTGAAGCTAAACAACAGCTTTTCCTACTGCTTGTAAAGGTCGGCTTGACTGGAGAAGACCCCATATTATACACCTAACCTGTTCCCAAAAGAATAAAAAACATTCAAGGTCTTATCACAAGATATACGTTTTACTATTAAAACAAATGATTTTACACAGAGCATAAAACAATATGAGTGTGTGAGAATGAGTCTATACAGCAAGCAGCATAAGACCGGAAAATGGACTGGGCTCACCAAAAATCGAGATACAGGAAGTTAAATTGTGCACTCAGAGCCAACGTAGACGGCTGCATCAGTGCACTTGCAATAATACGACCAGAATAACAGAAATTAAATATTTTATTTTTAAACAGAACATAAATTTATGTTATAACTTAAAGAGAGAATAGACAATTAGGCAATGTACTTACAGGCTTTGTAGTCTTGCATTACATTTGCGTCGGTTTCAATTACTATAAATAAATTACTAAAATTACTTTAATAAAATTTCTTCACGTAATTCCCAATACAGGGTTAGACAAATTTCTAGTCTAGACATAATTGTCTAGACTGAAAATTTAATAAGGGACTTAATAGTCCCTTCGACCTACCTTCCACCCAAGATATTTTCTGAACAACGTGACAGGTGGTGAGCCCGTCGCCATCTTTATGTCCAAGCCAACGATGTAATTCATATATAAGTTTTTTTTAAACCCATTGGTTTACCCACCACCAACCCACCCAATATTTTGTTTAAATCTATTAACGCTTCGTTGTCTCTATCGGAGAAGAAAAAGACGAAAGAACACTAGTTTTTTTATCAAAATCCAAAAAAGTAAAATTAAGAGTAATTTCCCACAAATGCAAATTCCTTAAAGAAAGAAGTGTCAAGAGTACTAGTATAGATAGTTCTAGATGTTCGTGGCTGAAGAAAACGATGAACTTGAAGGAAGCAAAAGCAAGAGAGGCAAAAGAGGCATGAAAAGGATCATGACACACTTGGCGATCTGTCCTTTCTAGCTACCCCGTTAGTCTGCGTAAAGATATTTGTTTATTTAAAAAATATGGAAGAGTGGCGAAAAAGATGTATAATTTTATGGACCGATGGACTACGAGACCGAGACTGTCGCCGCAAGAAATAATCACGTATTGCGCATATTGATCGTAAACGAAGGTCGAGGTTAAAATGTATTTTAGTAACAACCTCACCTCCAGTCGGCAGAGTAATGTTATTAAGTTTCAGGCCTCGTGGACATCTAATTACCAGGATGTCGGCAATAAATAGTTTACATATCTAGGCCACACTCGAAGCAAGTGCACCAGGTCAAGGTGCTTGCGAAACTAAGTTAGTTATGGATAGCTTGTATTACCTGTGTGATATTATATAGTATATTGTTCTTAATTTTAGGAAAATATTTTAAAACTAAGTAATTTCAAATATACCAAATGTAAAAGTAAATAAAAACGTAATGTGTATAATTTGACAAATTACGTGATGTGTCCAAATCTTTACAATAATTTTTTTTTTCTAAATCTACAAATTTTGTAGTGATACAGAGGTGAATCACATTGGGTGAAGTCTTCAATTTATTTTTATAAACTGGAAAAATTACGCTCAGAATATATTTAAATTTTTAAAGAACCTTAAAGGATATTCAAGTTAGCGAAGTTTAACAGGTGTTTTGGTAACTGAAGCTTTGTGACCTTATGCTAGTAGTCATGCTCCATATCACTATCGTATCTAGGTTTGTTGAACATTAATCCATAATTTGCCAACAGTAGGGGCGGGTCACCCTTCTACGTACAAGTTGAGTGCACTTAGTGCTGGTGATTTAGACATTAGAAGAAAGGTCTAATATGAACCTTTCTTACATACCACAAATGCTAGGCGTCAAGGCTATGATGGCCGAGGATTTGTATGATCGGTATACGAATCAGACCCCCCGACTCGAAGAAATACACATTTATATATACGATTTTTATCATCGGAATGGACACTAAATCTGCGACATGCTCACCGTAAGTCCCGCTATCCGGAAACAGCTCGGCAAAACAAATGGGCTAAATTATCTAGACCTTTTAAAACTGCAGTATTGAGAAATGGGTGAAGATATGAGATACCGTTTATGTTTTTTTTTCTTTTTTTCTGTACAGCCTATTAAGAGTGACTTAGACTTTTCTTTTTCACAAAAAAGATTCACCATCCATCGATTCCTCGATTTTTTTGTAGTTTCATGTTATTTACTTGCAATGTGAAATGAAAGTCTCGATAGCCGAGTTGTTGGGTGGTCGGAATTTCGAGTCGAGAGACCCGAGTTCGATCCCCAGGTGGCAGTACCAATGAGTTTTTCAAAAACTTATGTACGAATTATATCGTTGGCTTGGACATAAAGGCGGCGACGGGCTCACCACCTGTCACGTTGTGCCGAATATCTTCGGTGGAAGGTGGGTCAAAGGGACTTAATTGTCTAAACTTGACCTCTGTCTACCCCTGTATTGGGAATTGCGTGAAGATATTTTTTTTTATTTATTTTATTTAATGTGAAATGAAGTGTCTTCGGATAGACACGGTGGCATGGACGTGGCACTGTGGCTCGGAGGTAAGAGCATTGCCACGGTTCGGCAGAGGTCGCCGGTTTAAATTCCGTCCACGTCAGTTGAAATTACAAAAACATTTTTTATCTTTAATTTAATCACATAAAAGTGCAGAATAACAAATGTGGTTTAAAAATCAATAAAATTACGTAATAGAAAATATGTCATGAATAGTCTACGCTAAGAAAAAGAATGATTTCGAGTCGTGAGACCCGAGTTCGATCCCCAGGTGGCAGGCTCGAACCAATGGATTTTTCATAAACTTATGTACGAATTTTATCGTTGGCTTGGACATAAAGAAGGTAACAGGCTCACCACCTGTCACGTTGTCCCGAAAATATCTTCGGTGGAAGGTGGGTCAAAGGGACTTAATTGTCTAGACTAGACCTCTGTCTTGGAAAAGACCTCTGTCTGTCTACCCCTGTATTGGAAATTGCATAAAGAAAAAGAAGAAAAAGTCTGCGCAAGTATTTTCCCTCATGTAATCTTCTAGACCGAAAGATAGATTGAAACTAAACGGACCGATATAGGACAGCATGGTATAAAGTGCGGGTAGTCTACAATTATTCAGTAGTGAATGTATTTGCGGATGAATGACAGACAATTTCTAAAAAGACGACGCCTGACTAACTTGACATTGGCAGCATTCTAATAAAACGGGCTATTTAGCTCAGAAAGAAGAAGAAGGATTACGCCACTGAATTGCACATAAATATATATAAGATCAGTTACGACAAAAAAATTAGCATAATTACAATCTTTAACAAACCTCGACAAGATATATATTTTTTATATTTACCCATTCCTGAAAAAATCTTAAATATATTATGTTATTCAAATAAAAAAAATAATAACATAATATTTTCATCTGTATGAAAATGTATATAAAATATTTTCGTGGACGTAAATTTAAAACTAGTTTCGAATATATTCTATAATTTAATTATAATTCACCCTCAAAAGGTTTATATGGTATCAAGGTAAATCTGGCACGGTTTCCAGAAACGCTTCCCAAATCTATGGATTTACCAATTTCAGCTTTGTTGCGAAGAAACATATTGTTACAAGCTAAATTATCTATAACTTGCTTTGGGTATTTATAGTTACTTTCACTCATGTTCCAATTCCGGGTAGACAATGGTGTTTTTAACTATACAATTTAATTCCTTCGACACACACTTTACCGGCACAAAACTGACACAAGCCTGTGACAGTTTTGGTGAACTGATGCAAAAAATCATTGGTTTGAGCCTTCCACTTGGGGATTGAACTCAAGTCTCCTCAGACTCGCGGGACGCAAACGACGGGAGGCAAACGAGCTGGTGGCTCACGTGATTGTAAGTGATTACCACCCATCCCATGAACTCCCGCAATACCAAAGGCATAGCAGATGCGTTGCCTCCTTTAGAGAGCCCCCCCCCCCAGAATTTGGGGTGGGGGGTGTGAGGGCCTCCGGTTACCTGCACCAGACGAAACGCAGAAGTTTGTTAGACTCTACTTCACGCCAGTATTCTGTGAGGTCGTGGTACTTCCCCGGCCGAGCCGGCCCATTCATGCAACAACAAAAGCTGATGCCTGGCTGGCCACTGTTAGATTTCTGTTAGATTCCGATCACATTTTAAAAATCAATAAAGAAAACTCTTTTATCTAATATTAAAAGAACTAGATTATTGACTTCACTCTTAGTAGTACCCTAATGGTTTAAGCCAACCGTTGTCTTAATGTCCAAGCTAACGGTACAATATATTTATACATACATATATATTTATACATACATATATATTTATAAAAAGAATATTTATAAATTCATACAAACTCGAGGACAAATATTCATTTTTCTTACACAAACATTAGTCTCTAGCGAGATTCAAACCCCCAAATCGACGAGGTTCGAAAGCAGAGTCACTGCCAAGAAAGCTATCGAGTCGTAATTATACAGAATATTTTGCCCTATATATACATATTAGGTGTCCTTTTCGTGTCAAATAAATAGATGTATCAAAAATTGGAAGAGTACTAAAAGTTGTCAAGTGTTTTGTCATAAATGTATGTGTACAAAATGTCGCGAGAAAGTTTTTTTCAAAGTATCTTTAAATGTAACATTCCATTGAACATTTCTGTGAAACTGAAACATTTAGGAGACATCAGGCCCAACGGAGACGTTACGAAAGGACAAGTACCCTCGTCAACTTAGAAGAAAACGACAAGAACTTCCGTTCTAACCATTTTGTATCAGCTCAGCTCTGGGGAACCACAAAGGGATGATGCATCTATATTATTTATAAGAAACTAAAAAAAGAGCGAACCCCTTCGTATAAGAATATATTATACATTAGGATATATTTTTACCTGGAAAAATACAGGCCGATGTGAAAGTTTGTTCTAAGAATGATTTTGTCAGAGAAATTTTGATTTGTAGTGTGGGGGTCCCGAGAAGTATGTATAGATGCGAAGGCATAAATGATATAGAAAATTAAAGGATCCCAATATCAAGTCGCAACTCAGACGTCGCGAGAACCCAGTAAAATAAATAAAAACATATGTAATAGAACCATAAATCATGTTAAACAGGACTGTTACCTTTTCCAAGTTTTTGTTTTTACACTAATAAATATAATAAGTCACGATAGCAGAGTGGTTGAGTGATTGGAATTCGAGTCAAGAGACTCAAGTTCGATACTACTTAGCCTTCGTCCCTACTACTAGCCTGACTCTAGGGGCTCGTCGCTAAAAGTTTTTTTTTAAAGTCATGTATGATTTATGTTGTTTGTTTTACGGCTTGGACATAAAGATGGCGACAGGCTCACCACCTATCACATTGTTTCAAAATGAACTACGACAAAATGTGGGTCGAAAGAACAAAATAGTCTATATGTATTGGAAAATTCGTGAAATTAAAAAAAAAAATGTTAGAGATGACTACGTCGGTGAGGAATCAGGTAGTATGATTTTATGTCACGCTTATATTTCGTAAGTAAATAGGAAAGAAAAATTTTCTACGGAAATACGTTTTTAGAGGTTAAACTTACAAACTCAATGAGGTAGGGTTGACATGAAAACAGCATTAGCTTTTAGGATAATACGTATCAACTTATACTATGCCGTTTACGTACTTGTATTATAGAAATGCTTAGAAATGATCCGCGATAGTGATACGAGTATATTGGGATTTTACCTAATCCGAATGCAATATTATCACGGATCGTACTGTAATTTTTCTTAGTTCTTCTTTATTCAGCAGCCCTGCAATCAAATAATTTCCATTATTTGTTACTTTTACAAACTCTCAACTGAGACTCTTCCCCACAAACGATCTATTTCAGGCTTAACCTTAATTAGGATAAACCTTTTTTTTTAGAAGAAGGAGTATTCATGGAGTGTTATTTGTTTATGGAGAAGTTAGCGAACGATCTGACAGGAAATGAATTCCTGCCATGTTTACTCGAAAGATGTTGTACGTGCGATACTATCTTCACACCATTCCCAATACAGTGGTAGACCGAGGTCAAGATAATTAAGTCGCTACGATTTTCCACCGAAGCCATTTTTGAAACAACGTGACAGCTGGTGAGCCTGTCGCCATCTTTATGTACAAACCAACGATATATATCGAACATAAGTTTTGGAAAAAACCCATCGTTACAAGCCCTGGGGGACGAACTCGGGTCTTATATTCCGACCACACGTTGTCACAACAAACCTCCCATAAAATTTGGGTTGAAAGGTCTAAACTGTTTAGATCTTTGGCAACTCCGGTATCGGAAAATGCGTAAAAATTAGAAAAATGAGACAAAAATGTTCACAGTTACTTAGTTATAGAAGCCATATTAGTAAACAGGTAATACTTTACCATATACGCGATGAAAGAAAAAATCCTTACAATGCTACTGTTGGTAAATTACTCCATTCCGTCCATACTTACTTTAGTTACTACTCTACTTAATAAAAAACATACAATCGAATTGAGGATCCTTCTTTTTGAGTTCGGATAATAATTTTGAAATGTTCTCTCAAATACTTTTGGTAAATTACAAAATGAACATGTATTTCCAGTTGTAACTTTAATTTGCAAATAGCAATTTAATCAACCTTGAAAATTGTCAGTACAACACAAATTCTGGGAAATTTACTGAAAAGTTCATTCCGTTTCCAATAACTCGTGGTTATATCAGGTATGTACTAATAAATAAATTGCTATGAAACGAAATTCATTGGTGTTATTTATATGAAAACCTTTTTTCTATTCATCAAATGATAAAAATAAAAAAATCTTGACACAATGTTTCACAAAAATAAACATGACGGTATCCTAGCATGTTTAAATACGTTTTTCTATGTTTTTTTTTAAATATTTAACGCGGTAGATCGGATTGCTTGAGATTTATTCTCTGAGATATCGTAAGAAAGAAGAAAATAAGAGAAGACGATTAAGAGCGACGATTAAAAGCGAATGCATTGATAGGAAAAATCTATGACTATAGACGAGATAACAATCTTGAAAAATAGTGATAAAAATTTCACATCATCATTAACGTCACAACAACCTGTAAAAGTCCACTGCAGGAAACAGGCTCTCCCGTATATATAATGGCAAACCTTCCAGGTTTGCCATAATCAACACACTTGGCATACTAAATAAATAATAAATAAATATCTTCACGCAATTCCCAATACAGGGGTAGACAGAGGTCAAGTCTAGACAATTAAGTACCTTTGACACACCTTCCACCGAAGATATTTTCGGGACAACGTGACAGGTGGTGAGCCCATCGCCGCCTTTATATCCAAGCCAACGATGAAATTCGTACATAAGTTTTTTATTGGATATCATAATAATATTCCAACCTTGTACTTAATGAAACAAAATAATAAGGATTTTGGAGCTCACATAAATTCGAATTCCTTAACTTCACCGCATGTGTGCTATGTAGAGGGTTATTTAAGGCAAGAAATTTTGGAATTTCTCGGAAAGTTAGAACCCGAAATAAGATATCGACATTGGAATCAAAATAACTCACATAGCACGAAGGAACGTTAAAATTGTGACAATGGGGTGTCTTGTTCGGAAAGCTGAGTTTCTATTACAAAGCTCGGAATACCTGACCGCAAAACAAGTCTTGCCATAAAAAAAAATTATTTCACCAAAACTTATTTAGATTTGACTGTATCGGTGTCGTTTAATGGTTGAATATTAAATTAATGTGTATAAAAAAATTTATATTATCTTCTTTTTTTCTTTCTAGCTTTAAAAATTCATTCATTTACAAAAATATAATTAATATCTATTAAAATATATCACGGTTTTATCTATTTTTCAACATAACTTTCGTCATACCATTTCGTGAAAAATAACTTAACCGCGTTGAAAAAAATATCTTGCAGCATTTGTCGATACTGTGATAGTTAGAGGTCGTATAAAATTTTGTCTACTTTACCGGAAATTATTTTGATAAACGTGGCAAGTGTCACCGTCTTTATGTTCAAAACTACAATGTACGTGAAGTTTAGTAGGTTTCAAATAAACTAATTGGTGCGAATTGGTGTCAATTCAAATGAACTCAAAGAACCCACTACTTGGAAATTGAACTTGGGTCTTCTGATTCTAATTCCAGTTACCTAATCACTTGGCTATCGTGGCCGTTAGCATGGGCTTTGAATAAAACTTTAATTTTAATGACTTCAGTAAATTGTAACATTATTATCTTTAATGATTGTTATCAGTTAAATCGAGTTTTCCACGGGATGGAATTATCTTTGGTATCAGAATTAATAGTTATGTCCAAAATTTCATTACTGAAACGCGACGTGAATTTACTAATATTAGAAACATGTATGTAGTTTACTTTGAAGTTACGTTAAAGTAAATTAAGTTACGTTAAAATTAAGAATTTATTAATTTTAACGTGTTAAAATTTACGTTAGTAGCATTACTTTCTTTATCCGTTATTTTAATCTTTATGTAAATAAAAATAAAATTCAGCAACCCAATTGCGATATCTCATAAAATATTAATTTTATATACATATTTCCATAAATTTATTTTCGTCACAGATATCGTTACAAATTTCATTTTATGCAATTAAGAATTAATCTTGTTTGTCTTTTATTATTTCACGTCGTCGTCATTTAATATTGTATTCGATTTTTATTTATTTAATAATTTTTGTAGACAATGAATACGAAAAAAAGAAAACATAATTGTATTTTGCAATATGTATAAATGTTGTTGATATATTAGCCTTTAATTATTGCCAATATAATACAAAAATATTTGAGTAAGGAAAACAAAAATAGCGCCTCAACCATTCGATCGAGAAAAATTTATTTAAGCATTTCTCAAAAAATAGATAGTCAATTTATTTATTCCTTTCGACTCCCATTTCACAGAATATTATTTTGGACGATAGCCGAGTCGCTCGGTGGTCGGAATTTCGAGTCGAGAGACCCGAGTTCGATCCCTAAGTGGCAGGCTCGTACCAATGAGTTTTTCTAAAAAACTTATGTACGAATTATATCGTTGGCTTGGACATAAAGGCGGCGACGGGCTCACCACCTGTCACGTTGTCCCGAAAATATCTTCGGTCGAAGGTTGGTCAAAGGGACTTAATTTTCTAAACTAGACCTCTGTCTACCCCTGTATTGGAAATTGCGTGAAGATATTTATTTATTTATTTTGGACAAAGTGGTGATCCTGTGATATAATTATTTTATATTAATTATAATATTCTCTTACGAATGGCCGTGTCCGTGTGACTGTAATTACACATGTTAAGCGATCATACTATCGAAGATGTAGTAAGTTTGTCACTAACTCACAAAATCGCAGCTTTTAAAAAAATTACCCTGGCAAGAGATTCCATTCCCTCGAAAGATCGAAAAAAATGTGTAGTACATACAAACAAGTTCGTTCATACAAATGAAAAATCAACAGATGATGCAGTGTTGAACGTTTAATTATTCGTTGATGAAAATTCGTTAGGTATTAAACTGCATAATCTAGTGTCATTTGCAACTTCATAGCTCTGGTACCCAAGGTCAATTATTCTTTCTCTGGCGATAAAAATGGTTGCTATAATTGTTATTGGTAGACTAAATCAATTTTCGATTTACGCAAACTTTAGTAATTATAGGACATTTAAAGATGTAAAGTGTGAATCAACTTTAAAGTGTCCTTCGAAAGTCAGCCCTCTTCAACGCAATAATTAATGTTTCCAAAATTTCAACGACACTTACTTTTAAAAGTAATTACTTTAACGACATTAAATTTAAGTCAAATGGATATTGACTGTTTATCATAATTACTATTATTTTTAACTAAAAACTACAATAGTTGAACAGCCCTACTCCTCGTGGCATGATACCGAAAACGCTGGCTGTATTTCCTCGTATATATAAAGAAATATGTATAAAGAATATATATAAAGAACAAAAGTAAAGCCTGTAAACTGCCACTGCTAGGCAAAGGCCGTCTCACAAATATTTAAGAGATAAAACCAGATATTTGTCGGCCCCGTTGCTCTAGTGTGTATTGAAAAGCTTCGCACGTAATATACTAAATGTTATTAAAAGGTCACGATAGCCGCGTGGTTCGGTGGTCGAAAAATCGAGTCGAGAGGCCCGAGTTCGATCCCCAAGTGGCAGGCTTGTACTAATGAGTTTTTCAAAAACTTATGTACGAATTATATCGTTGGCTTGGACATAAAGGCGGCGACGGGCTCACCACCTGTCACATTGTCCCGAAAATATCTTCGGTGGAAGGTGGGTCGAAGGGACTTAATTGTCTAGACTAGACCTTTGTCTACCCCTGTATTGGGAATTGCGTGAAGATATTTTTTTATTCTATTAAAAGGTATAGGTAAGGTTAAAATACATAGTATATGTTACAATTTCTTTTAAGGTTTCCTCACGATGTTTTCCTTCACCGCTGAGCTAGTGGTAAATTTAGAACAGAAAATAGCTCAATTTTTATTGATATAAAAGCATATAAGTTATGCTGACCTTTATTATTTATATTAAATTTTAACTGATGCGTATAGGACACGGTAAAGGTCGCGGGTTCGAATCCCACCCGTGTCAGTTGAAATTTTAAACAGTTTTCTCTTTAATTTAATAAAATTACTTTTAAAAATTTTAGTGGTTGTGCCCGGATTTCTGACCAGGGTCCCGCTCGTATAAAGCAAGCTTACAGATACTAGGCTGCCACGACTCTACATAATAATAGTTTAAGTAAAAATAAAACGTAAATAGCGCTTTACAGAATACTCGCAGCTGTGTTGTGAAATTAAGAGGTTGTAGTGTAAAAAAAAGATAAGTCATCTTTTTTCTTGTACAAAAAGGCTGTCTGTGTTGAATCGCGTTCTTAGTTATCTACAAACGCTGACATTTCTCTTGGTTGAATTAGAACCTTTGTTTGCTTTAACAATGACATTACTTCTGTGATAAATCTTTTATTCAACATGTTCCATTACGTTTACTTACTTATATGTATATAACAGCAAAGGTATTTTCTAAGTAAAAGCCATTAATTGTCAAGTATTTGACAACTGCGATACAAATGTTATTCCTTGTACTATAAACAAAACAAGTCAGAGTCTCTACAATTAACTTACAAAATTAATATAGAATTTATTCTTCTTTGGTGGTTTTAACTGAATTCATAAATCTAACCTTTGTTACCTTTACGAATACACTTTATAATTCATGACGCCATTCGTACTCGTACTTAAGTTCACCATAATTAATCTCCAGTCACAGCTAAAAGGATTAGCGATATAATTACACTATTATTCAGCACTTGCTTATGTTAGCATATGTATCTAGAATAATTTATTAAAATATTCGTTATTGCGATAGATTATTTGGTTGCGAATTCAATGAACAAATTAAATTCTCCATATTTTCTGCCAGTCAGTGACGTTTTAGGCAACGAAAGCCTCTTTGCCTTGCCTTAAAAGTATAGATATATGTTGAAAATCTGTTGAATATTAGATTAGGCAAAAATACGAAGTAGCAGAGCCAAGCACGAGCTTTTGCTGAATGGTCAGTTCGTCCTATTCTGCGATTATACTGTAAGTATAGTAACTTGGGACCCACATCTACTCTTTCTCTCTTGTTTTTTCCCATACTCAACTCCTTTCTTGAAGGCTTCCCAAAAATATCTTCGGTGGAACGTGGGACGAAAGGACTCTAATCTATACCTCTGTCTACCCCTGAATTGTGAAAGGCGTGAAGATAAAAATATTTTTTTTATCTTCACGCCTTTCACATTTTCTTTTCACTCCCTCGTCATTTCCCATCGTCTCCATTGTCGTTATACACACACACACACACACACACACACACACACATACATATGTATATACCAATCAACGCATACACGAATAATTTCTACCCCCTGACTTCTGCGTTTTATGACGATGTTCAATGTAAAAAAAATCAAAGGAATTTTATCTCATCTATTCTTATCTAATCTTTCTCTAATCTTGTTTAATTTCTGCTTATCAATCATATGGTTCAGTATCTAACTCCTATCCATTTACACTACCGAATGGCAGAGTAATATGTAGTTATTGTGAATGCGTAGTTGTTCAGTTGGAAATAGAGTATTTAAAGCATTCCATCTTAAGAAGAAATCTTTCATCATCATCATCTTTCTGCTGAAGATTTTCACAGATTGGATTATTGGTATTAGCCACTTACCCTCAGGGGGACTGTAAGCTTGTTGATCAAATCTCCCGATCCAAACCCTATCCGTACTCCCAATAAGATACATCAAAATTCGTTAAGCATCATCACGTTTCAGATCTCTCCCACGGGAACTACAACACATTGTTCAATTTATTTATACCATATCATAAAGAAGGTAATAAACTTTCTAAGTCTTAAATTCATTAATTCATTCTTTTTTCATTAATTCATTCATTAAAATTTGTTAAGCTGTTTGCGCGTAATACACATCCAAACGTCCAAATTTTCACATTTATAACCTAAGGAAGATAAGCTCGTATAAAGGGCTCTTACACTTAAACTCCTGCTTTTTGATGAATGGAAAAGAAGCACTGCCCGATGGCAGTGCTTCTTTCCCATTCAAAGTCAAAAATTCTTCGATAAATACCACAAAAACCCACATCAAATGGCACGTGTATCAAACCTGCTAACGACCTACCAAATCAATGGCCATTAGCTTTGTATTGCGGCTTTGAATAGTTTCAGTTGCGATTCACTCTGGCTAATTAATTGCCTATACGAATGAACCTCCTCGACAGTTTCAGATTACGTTTTAAACCACATTTATTTTAATATACTTTTAGGCAACTAAAATGTGCCTCTATAATTTAGACGATAAAAATTAATATCTTCATGCCATTTTCTGGCCTCATGCCAATACATGGGTAGACAGAAGTCTAGACAATTAAGTTCTTTCGACCCTCCTTCCACCGAATACATTTTTGGGAAAATGCGACAGGTGGTAATTCTTTCGCCGTCTTTATGTCCAAGCCATCGATATAAATGGTACATACGATTTATTTTTTGTAATAACATAATAAATATGGAGCCTTGGGGATTTAACTGGAGTCTCTCGACTAGAACTAATGCTCTATATATGTTAAGCTTCAAAAATTTAAAACTTAACAGAAATAAAAGAGAGAGAAAAAATTATACGTATGTTCGTAATTCACAAACTCAAAACCTACTGAACCGATTTTAAAAATTCTTTCAGCTATAGAATTCTACATCATTAGCAAGTAACATGGGCTATGTTCATAATCATAAAATTGTAATCAAAAAGATCCCTATGTAAATTACAATTATGTAACCCTATGAATGAAATATGTTCCTACTAGTAGTCATAATTTGGCGTGCGTTCCAAACCTATTGATTATACATAACAAGTTTATAGTTTTCATCATTCTCCACAAAGCAGTCCACGTTGCTACAGTACTAATTTATCTTTCTACATCTATCTCACCAAAGGAAGTGGGGGTGAGAATAGTGTGTGTGAAATAAATTTAGAGAAATTATCTTTTGTGAATTTCACATTTTATTCACTTATTAAAAGCTTTTATTAAATATAGTAATTTAATAATTTCTCGACATATTTGAATGATGAATATGAATTTTTGTACGCAAGTCAGGGTCGATGTATGTAAATGTGTCATATCATCAATAGTAATTATAAAACTTGACTAATAGATAACATTTTATTTTGAAAACACCAATTCAATCAATCAATATTATCTTTTGAATTGTATTAATTTGAATTAAAATATATATATATCTGGAAAATATAGTCAATGTATTTTGAAGTAATCCGAGAGTAGTGAGGGTGCATTCAACCAAACAGGCTACTAATTAGCGACTGTATAAACGTTATAAATCCGCAACAAAATACCATAGAGTCCGTGTAGCGTTTTAATTCACATTTATTTATCTTGTAAATTGAAGTTAAATTATTATTATTATTTAATTCTAAACTATTATATTATAGTTATTTGATTCTAAATTGAAGGTTCTTTCACTAATGGTTAAAGTTTTTTACTAATGGAAATTTAGTTTAGGAAATTAAAAAAGATGAAATTTAACTCCTAAATTTGAACGAAATAATCGTCTTCAAATTAAATTATAAATTGCTACCTTTGAAATTTACGAATTAGCTAATATAATAGATATAGTCACGTTATAGTCACGATAGCCGAGTGGTTGGGTGATCGGAATTTCGAGTCAAGAGACCCGACTTCGATCCCCAATGTTGGCAGGCTCGTACCAGTGGGTTTTTTAAAAACTTATGTACGAATTAAATTGTTGGTTTAGATATAAAGACGGCGACGGGCTCAACAACTGTTACGTTGGCCCGAAAATATCTTCGGTAGAAGATGGGTCGTAGGGACTTAATTGTCTAGACTAGACCTCTGTCTACCCCTGTATTGGGAATTGCGTGAATATATTTATATTTATTTATACGCTAATATAATACTTAGATAAGTATAGAGTGTAGAGTTTATGTTTGTCGTTTCCACGAAAAAATTTTAATCATTATTTATTAAAATACTTTTTTGTCCATATCTATATACGAATGTATTTATTTATTTTAGTTCAAATATTGTCGCACTAAGCGTTTTCAAGACTAAACATTTACTAATTTTTTATATGAATATGTAGATTTCTAGCATGTACTATCACTGTACTGTAATAATGTAAAACACTGAAATGTAATAAATAAATTCGGGGATAACTATATTTATGTAGATGGACCGGTTTGGCATAATCGTCACAGTTTGCAAGCAATCTGACAATTGTAACACCACTTCTTTAACTTAGACGCAGCTGCCTATTTCACCTGGAACCTGTCAAGGTGGTTAAATCGCCCTTACCAAAATTTCTACAATTTCGCTTAATCGCCTTTTAAAAAGGGTTGGTAGGTTAATTTAGATTAGTTAAGTATAGATTATAAGATATTTAATATTTAAACTCACACAAAAAAGTCACGATAGCCGAGTGGTTGGGTGGTCGGAATTTCGACTCGAGAGACCCGAGTTCGATCCCCAGGTACTAACGACATAACAAAATTAAGTAATTTTATGCTTTCTGGCAATGTATATGCCAATTTTGTTAAAATCATATATGGAGCAAGGTTATGTGCCTTAGAGTACGTTGTCCCGAAAATATCTTCGGTGGAAGGTGGGTCAAAGGGTCTTAATTGTCTAGACTAGACCTCTGTCTACCCCTGTATTGGGAATTGCGTGAAGATATTTTTTAAACTCACACAGAAGAAGTACACACCTACAGAAGTATTTTGAAAATTATAAATTTGTACTTATTACCCACATAAATTACTACAATGTAATCCAACAAAATGTTTAGGTCTCACTACTCTACTAAGTAAACTGAAGAACAAAGCTTTGAACTTAAGTTCTGTGATGAAGCAATTAAAGGAAAGTAAACAATTTCAAGATTGTTTGAACTTATATTTAAAACCATTAGTCTAAACTAATTCTTGCTAGTGTAATCCACCATAATACCTTTAAAGGTATCGTACCTTAACTAATATAATCTCACATAATTAATTATGTGAGATTATATTAGTTAACATTTTTATACCATATACAGAATACCTAAAAATATTTTACTTAATTAAAGGCATGTAAAAGTCACAGCAGGTCTGTCTCCCCTCCTCTAAGGTGATATATATACACTTCGATTCGGCATATACTCAACCCCTGGAACGATTTGCGATCGTAGTACCAGAGACTTCTTGTTGTTGTTGTGTGTGTTGATGTTATTTCAAGGATGTTTGAAGTGACTGAAGTAGCAATAAAAATGCTCCTTTTATCCAATTTATTTGAAAGTATTAGTGACGAGGCTTTTGACCATGGGTAAACATTTATTGGATGCTATTGCCGTTTACAGAGAAGTAGAAGTAAGTAGAATCCCGTGACCCATTTCCTTGAGTTTTATATTCTCTTTGATTACATCGTATGCAATTATATTCTTCTGTGCAGATGAGTGAAGGGGAGGAAATTATCTACCACTAGCTTTTCGTCCACGCCTTCGCCCGCTTGGGGTACTATAAATAATATATTTAAATAAGACACTCAAAAGCTTCGTTGGTAATAATAACTAGACCAATAACTAGTCCTTAAAATTGTCGATTTTCCTATTCAAACTATAATAACGACGTACCGATACCCTAGTTGGTTATGACCCTAACTTGAAAGCTTAGCTAAGCATTAGGTTTGAATCCAACTAGGGGCAAACATTTGTGTGATGAATATAAATGTTTGCACTCCAGCCATGTATGTCTTAATGTTTATACAAATATTTCTCTCTACTCTCTCATTTTAGCACATTTTTCCAAATAATTTATTACATTTTTACAAAATAAGCCCATACGTACTAGCACAGAAATACTTCCAAAAAGAGTTTTCGTCCCCATTCTGCCCCTTTAAGCGGAAAGTTGCCTAAAATTCTTTTATAGCTGATGTCTTATATTCATAACCCACCTCCGTTGTAAATTTCATCTCCATAGGTCGAGAGGGCTTAAATATTTTGGAACTAGTAAATGTATGAATGTAGTGACCTTTCGTTGTAAATGGATATATACAATAATAATATATATAAAAATATTTATATAAATACGAGTACGGATATACAAATAAATAAATATCTGCACGCCATTCCCAGTACAGGGCTATACTGAGGTCCAGACAATTAAGTCCTTTCGACCCACCTTCCACGGTAGACATTTTTGGGACCACTTGAGAGGTGATGATCCCGTTGCCGTCTTTAAGTCCATGCCAACGATGTAATTCGTACATGAGTTTTTGAAAAAGCCCATTGGTACGAGCCTGCACCACCTGGAAATCGAACTCGAGTCTCTTGACTCGAACTCCGATCACCCAACCACTCAGCTATCGTGACTGGAATAATGAATATACATTTATATATTTATAATTGGATTGGATTTATAACGAGCGATTAGTTAAATTGATAATAAGTGACTACAATTGCCTTAGTACACTGGCAAACCGTGTATTGATTGCAGCAGATTCATCATCTGCCATAAATAAAGGAATTGAGAAATAACAAAGAAATGGGGAATGGAAAAGGATAAGAGGCCTCCGAGGTCCTCTCTCACTGAATGAAAGGCAAAAGCACAAGATGCTTTTACTCCACAATGGTATTCTGTAATCGCCAGACTACGACGTCGTATCCATGCAACACTCACCAAATTGTATTGTATACATTTATTATACTGTATTATATTATACATAAATATACCTTTAATATACTGTTTAAAAACTTGTTGTTTTAATTCTTATTAAAAAGTACGTGTCCCAAATGTTTACTGTCTTTTAATTGGAATATATGTATTTTCATAACATTTTTCCGATAGCACAAATTCTATTAATAACGTTTGTTTTCATTCTGTTGCAGATAAACAAAATCGGACCCATGTAAACATTTTTAAATATTATCTGTTTTAATATTAGTTCGTATTTAATTGTTTGGATACAAGTATTTCTTTTTTACATTACAATTAAAAGTCTAAAATCTTTTGACTTTTAATTGTAATATAAAGAAAAAAAATTGTTATTTGGTTTTTAATGTCCTTTTTTTTCTCAAAATTACACACATGACTATCGGTGAGATATCCATTCTCTCAGGGTTTTATTTTGTTAGTTTTAACTGCTTCTTCAATTTTGAATGAATAAATTATTTCACGATCCGATAGCCAAATTGGTAATACCCTGCCTTCGAAGCTATGGGTTGCGGGTTCATATCCCGCTAGAGGCAACCAATTGTGTCATGAATATAAAAGTTTAGCTCGAGTTTTGGATGTTTATATGTATTTATAAATATGTATCTATGTAAATATACGTGTATGTAAAAATATGTTGTATTCGATTAGGCGCACCGTCTGTCGCGTTGTCCCAAATAGCTTTTGGGAAAAGTAGGTCAAAACGATTTCTTTATCTAGATGTCTGCCTACTCCAATCAAAACAGACACCGTCAATAATTTTAGACAATTTAAAAATACACCTTCAAAACGTGATGATGACGTTGGCGCAACTGAGGCCGTCTCAATATTCAGTTGAACGATACAATTCGATCGTGAGCTTCGAAAAAATTATTACTACGATCCTTGCTCCAGGGAATACAATACTTGATTCTTATGCCGCTCACTCAAATATTAGTCTATGGCCCTATTCAAATAATAACATAAGAAAAGAAAAAATCTTTATAAATTATAGTTTTAATTGTTATTTTACAAACATTTGTTTCTTTGACCCAACTTTGTAATTATACTTATACGGAATTACGTGGCAGGTATCAGAGTGCCCGTGTGTAGAAGCTAATTGAATTTGAAATGCGAAACTGGTAGAGCAACGTTCTCTTTTAGGGGCTTAGGCTTGTACGTAGCTTTGAGTTGTTCCCTAATTGCGAGGGATGTTAAAATAAACGTCCTATTCACAGCCACTTGATACCCAGTCGAGCAAACCGTAATATAGTACTTTTGTGTATAATAAATAATTCTTCTTTATGTTTAATAACCTTTAATAAAGCTTTTATGAAAACTACCTTTATACTTGTAGAACAATTACGAACAGATATCAGATTTTTAAATTCATATTTACATTTATTAATACATAATTCTTAAAATATTTTTTTTAAAACATGTTTGTGTCCGAGAAACCACCAACAAACAGTCGAATGAATCTATTGGAACCATGATTATTATTTTATATATTTATTATTTTGTGTAGCTAAGGAAATTTGTTTTCATAGAAATAAAATGTCGTTACTTACATACATGCATACAAATACAGCCTGTATCTCCAATCCAATGCAACACTGCAGTCCAATGCTTTTCCAATGAAGGAGAGTTTTGCATAATCGCTACGCTTGGCAAACGGATTGGCGATCGCAGTATCAAAGAACTCGAATCTTAGACGATACTGCCCGTCACAAGCTAGCAGAATTTTTGTTTGGATTATTTCATAATGATTAACCCGCCACTTGTCGGTAGCGATTGCTAATTAGCAATCGCTCGAAATTTCGAGGTTTTTTCCTATAGTCGCCGCTTACGACACTCACGGGAAGAAACGGGTGATAGATTTTTATGCCGTAACTAAACGGCATAGGATTACTAATTAAAAATGCGGCGACGGGCTCACCACTTATGACGTTGTCCCAAAAATATCTTCGATGGGTCGAAAGGACTTAATTGTCTAGACCTCTGTGTACCCTGTATTGGAAATGGCGTGAAAATGTATACTAACATGTATTAAACCGCAACTTATTACTCACTAAGCAAATCATTAATACTAAGCCACTGTATATTTGAAAACGTTAACGTTACGAAATAATATAAAAAACCATTTACGTCTTTATTATTACCATGAGTGTTCGAAAATTTCCGTGTTTGAAGTTGGTTAAACAATCACAATTGTTTTCATACAGTCTCCTTTACTAAGCATAAAGTTCACAATTTAAGTATCCGATTCAGTTAAATTTAAGTATATTATGTTTTGCTATGAAGAAGATTAACCTTGTTGATAGCGTTAACAGATCTTTTTTATTACTCCGACTAAACAAAGTTGACAATGTAAATGAAAATAGCAAAAAAGCTTCATTAAAAATTAAAAAGCTCAAGCAGCAGTTCTACTCTACCCAGTCCTTTTTGTTCCAATGAAGAATGGAAATAATTACGTTTCGTAATTTAAGACACTAAAGATTCGCTTATCATTTTTAATGTCGACAAAGTTTTCACACTATTATGTTTTCTTTTATAATAATATTATAAAAATATTTTATAATTATATGAGAATTTTTCCATTTCCAATTCATACATGTGAATTGAATTTTTTTTTCATTCATGGAAAGCATGGAAGGAAGGATAATTTCATACATTCATTTCAGAACTAATGCACAATTTCGATGGTTCGCTTAGCCATGAAGATGGTGAATGGTTTATAAGCTGTCACGTAGTCCCAAAACGAAATCTTGTGAAATGTGAGTGACTAAAACAATCTCTACTTCTGAACACCCCAATATAGAGAATGGGAGCGTTAGCTTCTATGAATAAAATAATCCTTATATATATGTAACATAGTGATTTTTGTTTAATAACGTTCCTATTAATCAACCATTTGTGATATTACAATCATCACTTGTCAAAGTCGAATGCACTAATTGGCATTTGTATACGTCTAATTATAATATCTATCAACGTTGATTAAACCCAAATTCATCAAAGTTAACTACATAGTTGTAAGCAGTTTAACTGTAGTTAGAGGTCTACAAAATTTATAATTACTCGATATCTTAAATGGTGATGAGTCCGTCGCCGTTTAAGTGTCCAAACCATTGGTACTGATCATAAATAAGTTTTGAAAAACATATTAGTCCGACCACCCATTCGACTATCGTGGGTCCAGATTATTATTATTCATTGTTTTTATCTTAATAATAATTATAAAATAATATTACTTCAGTAAAATATTGCATCTATGACCATAAAAGTCTGAATGAAGTAATATCTGATTAGATGATGTCATACGAAATGTAAGAAAATTGACGCATGAGTGATTACTAATGAGAATTAAAAAGCTCATAATCTTTGTTTGATACATTTCACTCTGAGATCATGTTTGAAATACCTATTGTAATTAAGCCGAGCCTTAAGAGGTAATGGAACTAGAAAGGTGATACATATAATAAGCATGTAAAAAATATATTATAATAAATATTAGTTTCATTTGACAAAGACGATTTGATTTAAGAAAGATCGTCTTTGTCAAATGAAAAAAAATTATTTATTTAATTTTTTTTCATTTGACAAAGACGATCTTTCCGTGAGGTCATCGAACGGTTGAGTCACTTACTTCGTAAGAAGGTGGGAGTAGTTGTGGATACTATCGGATAGTATCCACAACTACTCCCACCTGAAGGTAGCGCCAAAGCTCCTTTCTGGATCAAATATTTAGTTTGATCGTTAAACATGCATCTCGTAAACATTCTTCGCGCTAAATATTCTAATAAAAAAAATGTGAAATGTTTTGCTATGTGTAAATTTATTATTTTTTTAATTTAGGCTTTTTGTTTTCTATATATGATGGAGATAAAAGGGGTTTGTTTCTTCCGTTATTTATTTAAATTGGATCCGCAAATATTAATATATAAATAATAGACATAATCTTATTTAAAAAATTCTCGTGTCACAATGTTAGTTACCTTACCTCTCCAAAACGGCTTTACTGATTTTTACCAAATTTAATACGCATATTCAGTAGGTCTGAGAATCGGCTACTATCTATTTTTCATACCCCTAAAGTGATAAGGGTTGTTCACCCTTAACATTGTTTTTTTTTAATTTTTGGACAAAATCTATGTTTTTATTTTTCTATAATGTGGTATTAAAAATACATACAACCCTAAATTTTTACTCCTCTACGATCGACCCCTTTTTTATATTGCAAAACAACGTTTGCAGGGTCAACTAAGTATCATATAATATCATGTCATCGTATAATAAATAATAACAATAAAAACTGAAACATCATATCATCATAAGATAAGTAAACTGTACTTGGTCAAATCAGAAAAACTCTTTGCTTCATTGTCTCAGGTGGGATAGGGTTTGAGTGTAGTACCTTCGTTGTTACCGATTCCATTACATAAATGCTTAGTACAATGTATGTAGTCTTTTTGAACCGCAATAAGTACTTATTACGGCAGCTGGTTGAAATTTACCCAAATTTTCCTGTGGCACTACTGTGTAAATGTGTAAATTTGTGTTTTTTTTAGTTTGTTAGTATTCTGTTACTACAGAAGAAAGAAAAATCTGAACACGATGAAATCAATATAATACCAGTTAGTGTAAATCTATCGCTCCGACAGTTTGTTAAAGGAGCATTGTTAAGGAAATTATGATTTCGCTTGAGCGCTCGCAAATTGTACTACATAACAATAGATTTCCGTATGGAAAGACGGACAGGCGTCATTGTTAACGAATATCGAATACAAATACAAAGGTATTGATTTAAACTTACTGGATATCTAGCTCGTGCATTTATTGTGTTGATCTTCATGGGAAATAAAATACTCATATTTGGCCTCAAACGAAAGTGAAAATTACAAATAATGAATATTGTATACACGTATATGTATATGTAGTAAACATATAAATGATTAGATACAAAAAAGTTAAGTGGCAACCATTAAATGCCCACTGAGTGTTCTCTTAAATATTCTTTAAGAGAAATAAGAGCGAACGAAAATCCACCACGCTAAGTATGGAGTGGCGAACTTGACATATCTTCGATTTTTTTATTTATTATTTTTCCTGTATTTAAATATATTTAAATACAAACTATTATAAAAAAGTCACGATAGCCGAGTGTTTGGGTGGTCGGAATTTCGAGTCAATAGACCCGAGTTCGATCCCCAGTTGGTAGGCTCGTACCAATAGGTTTTCAAAAACTTATGTACGAATATCGTTGGCTTGGACATAAAGACGGCGACGGGCTCACCACCTGTCACGTTCTCCCGAAAATATCTTCGGTGGAAGGTGGGTCGAAGGGACTTAATTGTCTAGACTCGATCTCTGTCTACCCCTGTATTGGGAATTGCGTGAAGATATTTTTTTTACAAACTATTATACTTAAAATATTATTTAAATAAAAACTTATATAATGCACTAAAGTAACATTATGAAATTCGAAATACTTACTTTTAATTTTTATTTAACTTCCGGTAGAAGTTCCGTGCAGGGCAGGCCTCTCCAATAAGAATTTGACTTAATCACTACTTTTGTGAAGCGTATTAGTAACCACAATACAAGAAATCTCGCGTCTTAAATGTTGCTGAGTGTCACTGGTCTGCTTCATTTTCAACTGAGTTATTTTTCAAGGTGATCAGTATGACATTTGTCGGCAGAGGAGCAATCGCTAAAGACTAGAAAAGGTAAAATTTAATACAATAACGCCGGTATGAAACGTAAATTTTTGGTTATAAAATCTTTGTCAATCGCTTTCAAAATATTACCAGTTTGGATATAAGGCAATAATGTAATGTATGCAAATTCCATTTAAAACTGGAATTGTGTTGTTTAAAGTCTTAAGATAGATTTATTTTGATAATGATATAATCCATGTTTACATTAACTAGCTTTATTTATAGTTTATACTTATTAAGTCATAGACATGAGCGCTTTTAGATACAAGTCAATTCGTAAACCCTTCGGTAAGGCATCGAAATCCGATTATGTGTTCAATGTCTACAATGGGAGTAAGGAACAGTAAATGGATGTGCCTACAGTGAATAATTAAGGAACCCAACGTACATACTGAAGAGTATTAGCAGAAAGTTTGCAATACAGCTAGATATGAAATGAAAATATTGAATAATGTTAGAATAGAGAGTTAAGGTAAAAATTTTCAATTAACTAATGGTAAGTTTTCAAGTAATTAAATTTACTTATCAAATTAATATTTAACACTTTCTGAAAGCTGAGACTGTTTAGTAAATGTTTAATATTTATTTACTTTCTTATTAAAATTAAGATCTTAATAAATTATGATAAATTAATTTATTTAAATAAAGTTTAGGGTATATTATTTAGTGTTTAACAGTTAGTAATAAAGTAATGAGATTTACTTTACAAGACTAATTAGCACTTTACACAAATTCACAAATACAGTCCTTACCTATAGCAATCGCTGAAGACTTTTTTTAACATAACTAGCAACCCGTGCTTAGCACGGATACCAAGAACGACTGAATTTTTGTTTAGTAATACCGCATCAACCTACTGTGTCGAGTCTTTTATTAAGACATTTGAAGGAATATTTAAAAATTTGAATATTTGAAATTACAAATTACAAATAGTTATATTTCAGCTAACTGACAAGAAATTTAACGAATTATACACAACCCCCAAACAATGCTCTATCGACTAAAGAAAACCGTGAAAAATTCCTTAAATAATCTTTAGTAAGTCTCTGAGATTATTGCCTACAGACAAACAGTCGGTTACTTTATGATTACTAGTGTTTTTTTATTTATAGTCTGTGTATACGAAGCATAAAAATTAATCCAAACGCATATAAATAAGAGTATCATGAGAAAATGGCTGAATCATTTCACATCAAAAGCAATAACGAAACATTGACGCAATATTTATACTGAAATCTCTAGAGAACGCGAAGCCGAACTAGTCGCCTGACATTTCAAATTCAATTAGCTTCCCCACGCAAGTATGTGACACTCGTATACCCTTATAATTACTCGAGAAAGTGAATAAATTTCAGTATCAATAAAATGATATACAGAAACAAATTTTACAATAATGATAATTTATTTGGGTGAGAACTAAATTCTGTGAGGAATGTTATTATTTTTATTTGAAAATAAGAATAATAACATTGATTATTACTTACGTCCTGTGAAAGTTCACTACTGGACATAGGCCTCCTTTCTTAAAGACTATTTGCCATAATCGTTTCGTTTGGCCAGGGGATTGGTGATCGCAGTAGTGATTGGTGGTAGCAGGGATAGGCTGCTGCAAATCAACGGTCTACTTAATTTCGGTCAGGTATTTTCGAGATAGTTATCCCACCATCCATCAGTAGCTATTTACAAGACTTTCCTTCGGTTGCCTCTCATAACATCTTATGGAATCTAAGGAAAGTCTTAAAAGCTAACGAATAATGCTACTCCGTCTCCTCCCGAAGGTGATGACCTTCGGGAGGAGACGGAGTAGCATTATTCGTACACCGATAAATTATTTATATCGATAAATAAGATTTTTATTATTAAATTTAATTTATCGATATAAATAAAACTTAAGTCCAAATTAATTTATTTAAATAAAGTTTAGGGTATATTATTTAGTGTTTAACAGTTAGTAATAAAGTAATGAGATTTACTTTACAAGACTAATTAGCACTTTACACAAATTCACAAATACAGTCCTTACCTATAGCAATCGCTGAAGACTTTTTTTAACATAACTAGCAACCCGTGCTTAGCACGGATACCAAGAACGACTGAATTTTTGTTTAGTAATACCGCATCAACCTACTGTGTCGAGTCTTTTATTAAGACATTTGAAGGAATATTTAAAAATTTGAATATTTGAAATTACAAATAGTTATATTTCAGCTAACTGACAAGAAATTTAACGAATTATACACAACCCCCAAACAATGCTCTATCGACTAAAGAAAACCGTGAAAAATTCCTTAAATAATCTTTAGTAAGTCTCTGAGATTATTGCCTACAGACAAACAGTCGGTTACTTTATGATTACTAGTGTTTTTTTATTTATAGTCTGTGTATACGAAGCATAAAAATTAATCCAAACGCATATAAATAAGAGTATCATGAGAAAATGGCTGAATCATTTCACATCAAAAGCAATAACGAAACATTGACGCAATATTTATACTGAAATCTCTAGAGAACGCGAAGCCGAACTAGTCGCCTGACATTTCAAATTCAATTAGCTTCCCCACGCAAGTATGTGACACTCGTATACCCTTATAATTACTCGAGAAAGTGAATAAATTTCAGTATCAATAAAATGATATACAGAAACAAATTTTACAATAATGATAATTTATTTGGGTGAGAACTAAATTCTGTGAGGAATGTTATTATTTTTATTTGAAAAATAAGAATAATAACATTGATTATTTACTTTACGTCCTGTGAAAGTTCACTACTGGACATAGGCCTCCTTTCTTAAAGACTATTTGCCATAATCGTTTCGTTTGGCCAGGGGATTGGTGATCGCAGTAGTGATTGGTGGTAGCAGGGATAGGCTGCTGCAAATCAACGGTCTACTTAATTTCGGTCAGGTATTTTCGAGATAGTTATCCCACCATCCATCAGTAGCTATTTACAAGACTTTCCCTTCCGTTGCCTCTCATAACATCTTATGGAATCTAAGGGAAAGTCTTAAAGGCAACGAATAATGCTACTCCGTCTCCTCCCGAAGGTGATGACCTTCGGGAGGAGACGGAGTAGCATTATTCGTACACCGATAAATTATTTATATCGATAAATAAGATTTTTATTATTAAATTTAATTTATCGATATAAATAAAACTTAAGTCCAAATTAAATTTATTTAATTCCAAATTAACAACCTTTCACAAAGTACATTTAAAAGTGTATGAACAGTACTTACTTAAAGAGAAAAGAAAAACATTTTTTGTATTTTCTGTCTCTGAATATTATTATTAGGAGTAACTTCCCTTCGTCTATCAGCTTCATTTTAGAAAAATAATTAGGGTTCCGCGTTAAGTGTTCATCTGCGAGCAGAACCGCGGGAGCAGCTAATACCTTACAATATTTTTTATTTTCACGCAAATTTCCATGCTGGGGTAGTCAGTGGCCTCGATAATTTAGTCTTTATTTCATATCATCGGAGCTTACATGACAACGTAACTGGTGATGAGCCTGTCGTAATATTCAAGCCAACGATAAAAATCATTCATGAATTTCGAACAAACTCTCTGCTACGTACTCGAGTTAACCGCAAAAATACTTTTCTGTCGTACAATAGTTTGTTAGTTTGCGAGTTGCACTCTAATCGATTCGCTGGCTTTGACGTTCGCTACTTGTGACACTTCCCTCCGGAACAATTGGCATGGGCTTTTCAATTTCCTATCCTAAAGGAAATAGTTGTTTTACCTTGGTTTCTTTATGTATAAATAAGGTGATTATGTTACATTTACCGATTATATCCACCGACGACCTCATACATATGATATGATATGATATGAGATTTTCATAATGTTGCCAGCTAGAGGTCCCATTCGATTCCCGGTTGGGTCGATGTAAAAAACACTTTTTTTAAATTGTCTCGGGTTGTTTGTGGTATTGCATTTCGACTCTGGTGGGTTCTATGGCGGCTGTGGTGGTGAGGAGAGGGGGGGTTGTCACCCACGAGGGTTTGGAGGTCAAGGAGGTTGATACGTCCGTACACGGACGTATGGACACGGACCTGGTGGGACAAAGAGAGATTGCGATCTTCCACCCGAAGAGGGGCTGCCTTTAGCGGTGAGCTTCGGTGACATCGCGGATGAGTGCACCGTTGGGTTTTAGTCGGTGCGAGCTCGACATCACCCGTCCTTATCCCCACAGGGCCAAGTATATTTTATGTATTTCCCCACGTATAAAAAAGGGATACACTGCTATTTTATGTTTACTCAAAAATTTAACTATAAGTTCACTATATGAAATATTAGTTAGAAAACAGCCTAATAATCTACTTTTAAAGTTTTTGCGCTGGTGCAAAACCTTCGAAATAGTTATTTTGGTAAATTCTTAGTATTCCTAATATTTGTCGCCTGTTAGTTTGATACTGCTAAATAGCAAGCATGCATATGGCAAAATAAATATTTGGCCATATGTACTCGTGTCGTTCCCCCAAAAGCTTTTCAGAACTTTCTGTGCTTCTTTTTCGAACTTTCTATCTTTGTGTAACTTTACACACTTTAAAAATAGTAATGATTCTCCATAAATGCATTAAATATAAGCGTCATAGACGGCAAATACCGAAATATAAAATATATGTTTTCTTTTGTTACAGACGTTGTCACAGACAATTTTCTTCCAAAAACACAAGAATTAGGAGACATTCAGTGTTCAAAATGTAAGTGGTTTTAAAATGTTCAAAATTTAAATAATTTTATTTTCTGTTGGTTTTTTTAACCTTTTTTATTTTTAATACACATGTACATAATATACACACTCTTTATGCATCTGAAGATTAAAGCCAGGACTCGATGCATATTTACAATAGATTGTTTTTATAATATTTTGTTAATTTTTAAGTATGTAAGCAATACTGAAATTAGTAAAGAAAAAGAGTAATTATGTAAAAACTTAAAAACACTTTAGTACTCTTAAAAACATTTATTTCGAAATAGTGATATTGGACAATATTAAAAATGTACAATTAACGTATTCAGTTGAAATAAAAAACGTAATGTTTGTAGTTTCAATCGGAATAAAATAATACTGATATAATAAAAATTAATAATAACTAATTTTTTTTAATAATTGTGGCAAGAAATAAAAATAACTAATTAAAAATAATGATACTAGCAATGCCCAATATCCATGCTAATATTACAGTTAAACAACCCTTAAGTTGCAATGCGTGTCTCTAGATTGGTATACTACAATTGTTGAATCTGTGACGACATGTTTCGCAGACGGTACCCTAAACTATTAAGGCTATTGGTGTTCATGACGGCGCCTGTGCCATCTTACGTGTCTAACAGAAGCTATGTAAACAACACCTGTACCGATCTTGCAATCTGCAACTTGTTTTGCAACCTCTATACAATAGACAGAGCGACCGTGCTACGGGAGTCTTGGCTCTAGCGTGGCATGGTGCACATGTTGTATTCCACTACTGGCTAATCCTTGACTCGTTCGAAATATAAAATAAAATAAAATAAATGTCTTCACGCAATTCCCAATACAGGGGTAGACAGAGGTCTAGTCCAGACAATTAAGTTCCTTCGACCCACCTTCCACCGAAGATATTTTCGGAACAACGTGACAGGTGGTGAGCCCGTCGCCGTCTTTATGTCTAAGCCAAAGTTATACTTCGTACATACGTTTTTGAAAAATCCATGCTACCTGGGGATCGAACTCGTGTCTCTTGACTCGAAATTCCGACCACCCAACCACTCGGCTATCGTGACTCTCGTTCCGAAATGTAATTTGTGCAAACGAATAAACTATTATTCGCAGCTATAAATTAGTCTCAGTACAATTTGTAGCTGCTACTTTTAGAGTGGTCCGTAATTTACAATAAAGATTGGCAGGTCCTTCTTTAATTGATAAGTTTAGTAAAACCCGATCTTTGCAAAATTATCTTATATTAACTGTATAATTTACAATATAAACTCCCTTTGTCATAATACCTGTCGTAATTATACATTTACATTAAAAAATATCATTCAAGATAAACAAAATATATCATATATTTTGTTTATCTTGAATGATATTTTTAAAAAATATTTAAAATTTAATATTTAAAATTTAATGGTTTATTATTTAAATATTTTCACGCATTTCGCAATGCTCGGGCTGTCAAAATTCTAGGCAAATAAATCCTTTCGACCAACTTTTCGCCGAAGCTTATATTGGGTACTGTATGTATCGTATGTGTATTAAATGATTTACGTTATATAAAACATTAGAGATTCTTTCTTTTCTTTTATATTGAAGACTTGAAATCATTACAACCTATGATAAGAAATAAAAACTCTACCATACAGATAGTGAACTTCAAAGAATCAAGCTAAACAACCTTTCCATGAAATACTTCAAAGCAAACCATCTTCAAAGAAAGTATACCTGAAGGTTTCTATTTAAGAGTGATTCTTTGATAACACCAAATATATTTATATCATGTTTTCCTGTACATTTCTTGTTTCGTGTTTAAACTCTTACAAATTTTGCAGTCGGATTTGAAGTTGATTTTCAATGTGCCTCGATTTATAGGTCTATGAGTCACGATAGCCGAGAGGTTGGGTGATCGGAATTCGAGTAAAAAAACCCGAGCTCGATCCCCAAGGCTCCACCAATGAGTTTTTTTAAACTTATGTACGATTTTTATTTTTGGCTTAAGCGTAAAGATGGCGACGGGCTCACCACCTGTCACAGTGTCCTAAAAATGTCTTCGGTGGAAGGTGGGTCGAAAGGACTTAATTATCTAAACTCCTGTCTACCCCTGTATCGGGAATATTTAATTATTTAAAATATTTTTTATTTATACCGTTATATTACAACACCTCGGAAAATAATTACCTTCTTCATTTTATCTCAGTTTCAGCTTATTATTCTTTACTAATTAGCCAACCAAAAGAAGTAACATGGAACCTGAAACATATGGTTTTAAGAAAGCGTATACACATATATTTAGGTATTTTTATGATTGTACTACAAATAAACACAAAGCATAAATGATTTGCACCAATAAATCTTTATCAGACTCAGCGTAATGCTTGCACCACTATAGCACTATTATTTTATTTTACGCCTGTGTAATTTGTCTATATTCATCACATATGGCAAATTTAAATTTAGAATAAAAGATTAATTTCAAAGATGAACTAAAACATCATTGATTCTAAAAAGCTGTTTACGGAAATTAAAAAAAAATAAAAATCAAGTTAATGGAATTGCACTCAGGGAAGTGGATAAAACAGTTTCAGGCAAAAATTGCACTTAACTCTATTTTCTCGCATTAGTTTTATCAAAGCAACATCTCCCACATTATTATTTTTTATTTTCTATTACAATAAAAATCGTAATGTAAGTAAAAACAAAATAATTTTATTCATCTTTTTCATCTTGTTGCGAGTTTCTTTACTTCTTTTGTTCGTTTCCTTGTTGTGATTATGGTAACGGTGATGATGACTCGTTAACCGATACCTGAATGATGCAGTTTGTAAACTTGCCCGAGTAAAATGTAGTTAAATTATATTGCTAGCATAAAAATAAATAAGAGCGATATTTTCTAAGAGGATATTTCTCTTTTATTGCACTTTTTAATTATACGGCTGATGGTCAAAATAATAATAGGACCATAAATTTAAGTGTTCAAAATAATTTTTGTTATAAGTATTGTTAATAGAAATATAATTTTGTTCCTGTAAATTAAGTATAAGTAAAAAAAAACTAAAGTACAAAACACACCGTATTAAGTATATGCAATGTAGTGCTTATATGATAAAATTAATATTTCAAGTAAGATTATCATGTAAACCTATAAATACTAACATACATTTGGTCACATACCAGTTTTATATTCTGATTTCATTTATATAGTTTCTGCCATCTTTCCTAGATGATGATGACCCCAAATAAATAAATAATATTCTTTTGAAATAGTATATAAGATGATGTACAAATTAAAACAACTAAGAAAGGTTAAAATTACTAATTCGTACAAATAGCTAATAAGATTTATTGATGGAAGTTAATATCACGAGTGGTTGGGTGGTCGAAATTTCGAGTCGAGAGACCCGAGTTCGATCCCAGGTGTCAGGCTTGTACCAGTGGGTTTTTCAAAAACTTATTTATGAATCACATCATTGGCTTGGACATAAAAGCTGCGACGGGCTTACCACCTGTCACGTTGTCCCGAAAATGTCTTCGGTGGAAGGTGGGTCGTAGGGACTTAATTGTTTAGACTAGACCTCTGTCTACCCCTGTATTGGGAATTGCGTGAAGATATTTATTTATTAAGAAGCCCTTTACTTGACTTCTTATTCCGTCTCAATTTATAACTGACAAAGATTCTTTCTTTTTTCTTTAGTACATTATGAAATTGTTAAATAAAAAATGAGGTATACTTAAAAATGTATTTTAGTCGTCAAATATGTATTTAATGAAAAGCTAACAAGTGTTAATTTACTGCTCTTTGAAATTTATTTAAGGTTGGAGTACCTACAGTAAAGAAAAAGAGATAGTTATTTATTTACGAGAAATGAAATAATGTTTGAAAGAACGTTGTGACGTCGACGTTGTTTTTTCCAGTGAGTCTCGAAAGAAACGTCTAAGGGAACGCCTTGAAAATGCAATTGACGACTGGCAGATGGCGGAATAACCATCACGAATACCAGATAAGAGTAAAGCAGACCTGTGACGGTCAGCAAAGTGTAATTTGCTAGAGATAGTGCAGTATGTATGTAAATACTAACACAAAAAAATATGTTCAATAGCGTTCTACTTTAGTCATATCTATTGCAATTAAAAACATATACCTACATTATTTTATATCGTCACTCAATCGCCGTCATATACTCCACTTAATCTAACATTGCACGAGATCAGCGGAACGTATTTGTCGTCTACCAAAAATGTTTACAATGAGATTTATTTGAATTACTTCATCATAATGAAATACAAATAACAATTTGGTGTTAAGACATTAGAGAAATTATTTCAGATAAAGGCACCTGATGTTTTCATTTTATAAAAGAATAGCTCAGCTTCTTACGCGACGTACAATATCTAATGTAAAATTTAATATAAAATTACGCTTCAATATTATCAACAAGGTAACAAGAGGTAAAGTTGCATCATCCATCGACGTTGAGCAACGTGATATTGTGAATGCAGAATAAAATTTGCTTGTTAGCAATATTTAACAGAAAGCTTTAGGAAAAGAGAATTGGATACACGATATCAATTTTAATTTAAATTAGCGATTGAATTCCAGTACTTGAAATAAAAGATCGCTCCTGGGAGTTTTGCTTTGTACTGATATTGCAAAATCGAAGACTATGAACAGGAATGCTAGTCGTTTATTTGAGAAGCTTAATAAAAACATAACAATGGCGGCTATATCCAATATGTTTTAACGAATGAAATAAAGGAATAACGTTAGTTTCATGAAATATTAAATTGACTTAAATTGGCAAGAATATTGTATTTAAGTGCCTCTATAAGGTAGTGCAGTATTCATGGAGAAAAACCTGTTTAAATACACTGCAGTTTATGCATATATTTTATGTCTTTCATTTTTCAGTACACAAAATTCGTTAAATCAGCACCACACGTTCAAAATTAACTAAGGTATATGGTTCCATCTCAGATTAAGATATGCAGATGTCACACTGACAAAGACGCTTCAGTATTATATCTTCGCTGCAGTTTAACACTAATAGTTTTAAGTGACAGGACATAAAGCATTTTCAAGCTCTTCCTTTGGCATCTGAATAAACAATAATGATTTATGATTTTAACGTCGCTACAAACACAAACATTATATCAACAAGCATGGTATTGCTCCTATTCTTTAAAAAATATTCAAATATGCACGACTCTGTGGGAGAGATCTGAAGCATATCTTTGCTTACGCGTTTTTGATTTTTACATATGGAGAGAAGGATATTGAATGATCAACTATTTAATCCGTGAAGTTCGAGGCTCCAGCAGAAACAATGCGCAAAGTAACGGGCATTTTAGTAAACTAAACTTTAAACATCTAGATTTACGTTATCGTTTAAAATTTTCCAAATAATAAAAACAGTATATAAAATAATAAACTGGTTAAATACAAAGAATCGTATGTAAGCGCCAAAGAAAAATGCAATGATTTGTCACTAACATATGTTAAGTATTGTAAGATTCGTTACATATTAACTACATATCAGAATTCTTTCGCCTATTTCTTCTTCGTTTGAGGAACCTCATTACGAAACGGTGGATTAAAAAGAATGACGATCGAAGGATATAATGTTTGTTACTTATTTGAGTAACTTCCTGGCATTTACTTATACTAATAATAGCATTGATTAATTATCGGGTGGAATTTATTAAAAATCTATATATGTAAATCAATATAATGTGTAATTGCATTTGTAGCACACTATCTACGATTTCTCGTAGCTCTTCCTTATGACTTTGTGAGAGAAATTCAAAAATAACTGAATTTTCCTTGTGGTGCTTGGTGTGGTGTGGTGGTTGATCTCTGACATCGATGGGCTGGAAGGGTTGTCTGACCTTGTAATTGTAAAAAATTCTGGTGACTGATATTTCGCACAAAGACTATTTCCGTTGAATTGAGTTCAAATTGCTTAGATATTGATAACCGTTGAATCTATTTATCTATATAAAATACAGAAATGATCTTCATGATTGTAGTAAGCCTTCGTCTACTAAACATCGCAGTCAATAAGTGCAGATCTTATTTTAAAAAAGTATAGTAAGTATTTTATTTAATTTTTTTTAAAGAAACTATGCAATACGAATTGAAGATTAGATTAGAAGACAATTTAAAAAACTCTTCTTTAACAATCCCTACTCAAATAAAACATATGTACGGTGTAATTTTAACTAGACATAAAAGATAACACATAATTTGTGTGGATGAAAGCTATATCTATTCAAAATTTTACCAAAGCCTTTTAGCTATTATAGCATCAAAATGTACATAAAATAATAAATAAATAAATATCATCACGCAATTTTCAATACAGGGGTAGACAGAGGTCTAGTCTAGATAATTAAGTCCCTTCGTCCTACCTTCCACCTAAGATATTTTCGGGACAACGTGACAGGTGGAAAGCCCGTCGCCGTCTTTATGTCCAAGCCAACGATATAATTCGAACAAAAGTTTTTTGAAAAACCCATTGGTACGAGTCTGCCACCTGGGGATCGAACTTGAGTCTCTTGACTCGAAATTCCGACCACCCAACCGTGAGAGCAATTGCCGAGTCAATCGTGACTTCTTTCAAAATGTACATGACAATGACATACTCCATATAATCTAACAAAAATTTACACATATAATATATTATTTGTTATTATTAAAAACATCTATCCTAGTACCTATCACTTATAAAGATTGAGAGGTATGAGTAGGAAAAAAGTTCAATAGCGAGCTCAAAGCCGCAACGCGAGTTTCGACCAAAATTCATTACAAAGTTTACTTGTCCCTATCAATCAAAATCCAATCTAAATTGGACAACATTCTCGTTTGTTCAGGATTCCTTTAAAAATAAAGGAATTGTTAAACTGGAAAATAATAAAAATTACGATATTATCCTAATATGCTTTCGTTAAGAGCAATTATCATATTATTTTAAAGTAATATTTAATAAAAGTATGTATATATAATAATTAATATTATGGTCACGACAACGAATCTAATAAATTTGAGTTAGTATTAGATATATATTTTAAAATTATAAACAAAATATGATTAACAATCACTTCGGAGGCATAGTAAATTGTAACACAAACTTCTAAATATTTGTAAACAGCGCCATCTGTTTCGTAAATGGAGAACTTTTATAAAGCCAACCTATCTTTTGTCGTGACTGTCGCACACCTCCACCTCTTCGTGGAATGAATATGCTGAAATGAACTGAGATTAAAACTGAAAGCTGAAAAGTTTTCCTGGTAGATGTCACTCTGTATCATTTCTATAACTGTATTAGCTGAACATAGATAGTTAAAATGATAAATGTACTTGTTTATGATATTATAACATTGAAAATTCGATATAACAAAGGATAAGCTGGTTTTCATAAATAAATGCTTTATAAATTTACAGTTTCTTTAGGTTTAAGTAAGAATATCGGTAGGTAAGATACAAGTATACTCGTAAGTTGAAATACTATTTTCTAAATTTAAAAATTTTATCGCTTATTTTAAATGACAATAAAATAAACCCTTTTCTTGTATTTAACAAAAACCTGAATCGAATCATCTTACTAAACACTAAACACATCAGAAAGTACACTACACTCAACTAACGTTGCAAAGCCTCCGTATTTCTTTTACTAACCGTATTATTTTACTAATTGTTTCAGATGTTCAAAGTGTTTGATGTGATATTCTGTGTCGGCATTTTTTCGAGTTAGCGCTCTGACCCAAATGCCCCGGCTTTCGTCATGCCTCAATCCCCTTCACCTCGTCTGCGGCATTACAGGTCCCCCAATAATATCCAAGCATGTTTCGACTATAACTCAGGCTTTTCTCCTCGCTTTTCACATTACTTTACTTTACACAGTTACCGTACTTAAAATAAATAATTACTTCTGCCAATGCAACTAGACACTGGTTTGTACCATTATTACTTTATTATACTCGTAAATCCACCAATTGTTTGTGTGTGAATTAGAAGCATATCATTTTCTTTTTCATCACTTTCTTTCATAACCTGCACTTTTATACTTGCTTGTGTTTCTTGTGGATTACCAAATCAGTGACATTCTTCTCACAGCGTTATTCTATTTTAGCTGTAATATCTTATACTATCTAACAATACCCTAAATACATTTCTATTAGACAACATAAATTAGGCATATTCAATTAGATTAAGCATTAGTGCATTAGTGTATTAAGTTTAAATAGATTTAGTTAATATTAATCACTGCACTGTCAACGTAGTATATCAATAGCAATTGCACTAATTTATATTTAAATTGGCCAAATAGGATTGTATATATACTACAAAAAAGTTATAGCACCTTTATAATGTATACAAAATAGAAAAAGAATTACTATCTCAAAAATTTTAAGTATTTGTCCAGTACTGCGTCCATGTGCGCTTTTCTTAAATTTTCCAACCTTTATGCAGTTTAATAATAATGGATAATTACATGGCTAAATTTCTTCTCTGTTTATAACCACATATTTACTGACTTTCATAAAATGTTACTATCTAATATCATAGCGCTACGGATAAACTAAGCCAACTTTCTCTTCAAGTGTCTAATTATACTGATTATTTGTATATACATATTCGAATTTACTCATCTGCATAAACTGATAAATAGGCTTTACCAATACGTCATACAATGTAGCACAATGTAATACGACGCTTTTGTGCGAGGATATTTTAGTTAATAATTCAATTTATTACAAACAGATATTATTCCTTCTAACAATAGCGAAACCGACATTGATAAGCCTTATCTAAGAGCCGAGTATACAATTCATTCAAGCTCTTACTTATTAAAAGTTCAAGATCTTTTTAATACAACGCCCTAAAATTAACAGTATTTGATATTTTATCAATGACAATTCGAATACGTATATAGGAATAACTTATGTTTCACGCCATAACTATCGTCAGTTGGTAATATACACCATACTGCCAAGCATGGGAGCGGTTATTACTTAATATCGAGCCGCTAGTTCAGTTATCAGGCCGGTGATGCGAAAACAAGGGCACGATATGCGGCTTTACGCTTTGTATACTGAACAGACCGTAACTGGCGACCGACATGATGTACCCTTATTCATATTTTCGAAACAATAAAGCGTGAGTTAGCTAACTCAACTATTTCTTAATAAAAACAAACTTTACAGTGTTCGTGCGTAGATATACTTAATAATACATCGAGACGTGATGTATTAAACTAATATGTTTTGTTTTAACAATGATCTTTGTTCACCAGGACGATGACCGCAATATGTTTCGTGTGCAACCTGCCAATACTGTCCCACCAAGTGGGCTTGGTGTGGGCTGGTGGAAATGGTTGGGACGAGTTGACAAGATCCACATTAGAAGAATCTACTTTGCGGCAACGTCTTGGAAATCGCCGCGACTCCGCTGCCCAAGTCTCCTGTCTTTCACCACCAGAACCGGATGTTGGAGATCAACCCCGAGGTGAGCAAAGATTCAATACATCAATAAATCGATACATTTTAGTCCATCTCTAAACATAGGTACAATAGATGCCAACATAAATTCAGGGTGCAGTACGCAAGTAGCATAATACTAGATAAGTAGTTGGTGAGAGATAATATAAAGGCAGACAGTTTATTATTTTAAAATGCTTCCACTGGAGGAACAGGTTTCCCATCATTCTGATGGGAGAAATGAATTTCTCATCAAACCAAAGTTGATGGTCCTTCACTAAATATAAAATTACTTATTTAATCTCAAAGTTACTTTATTTCCTTCACCCTTTTCAATGAATATCAAGTAAAGGGTAAGAAATAAAGTATTTTATTGTTTAGGTGGACCTCGTCGACGGCGTTCATCTTTGGCACAACTGACAGACATACTACGCGAATGGGGTGGCGGAGGCAGCCAACCAAGGCGTCAAAGAGCTCCACTTTCTCGGCGTGAGACACTAGCAGACTTGGCGCGCTCCCTTCCTTGGGCTCGTCACGAACCTCCCCCACAGCGTCGAAGAGATTCTTCTGCGGATTCTGGTATCAAATCTATGGCTTCTAAACGCCGAGATTCCAAAGCTGCACCACAAGATTTTCGTTCAGATTTTCCCATGTGGGATCGAAAAGACTCGACAACAATCATACCATCTAGAGAACGTCGTATTAAAAGACGAAGCTCGGGCGACGACAAAGATCGTAGAGATTCTGTAGATGGTGGACACCGTCATCACAGGCGTGACTCTGTCGCAGTGCCTCCACCGCGAATAATTGCCACACATAAAAAAAGACGTGCATCACCGCCAACACCGGCACCCCCGTCATTCATAGATGCGTCATCTGATCCTGGGCCATCTACACAACCACCCTCAGTAACAATTGTTGCTGTACATGAACCGAGCCGTTCTGATGGTGAATGTCAACCCATGACTATGCCCACTATAATAACGTCAGCGGTAACTCCATCACCAACTTCACCTACAACTCCTAGTGCGAGTGTGGCGCAAAGTACTCAAGCATCTCAAGTTACTCAATCGTCAACACAAGGAACACAAGCTACACCGGGTGGAAAATCGCCACCTAACTTAGGTAGCAGACGAGACTCTACAACTCAATGTGGTCGAGCACGTAGAGATTCTAGAGCAGCGGCAAGTCCGGAACGTAGGCTTGGTAGATTGCAGAGACAAGCGACTGCATTTGATGATCCCATTGGTCCTCCAGGTAACCGGCGACGCGACTCGGGTCCTTCTTTAGGACCGGACGATGAAGGACGTGCCAGAAGGGACTCTTTAAGCCCCGATTCTGCAGCTCGACCACGTCGCGAACGAAACCAATTGAGCCCAGATCGAGCAGGTGGTGGTGAATTAAGTCCATCTGCGGCAAGACGTCGAAGTCGATTGAGAAGACAAGCATCATGCGCTCGTATGGGCCGCGCACGCAGTCCAGAGTCTAGTTCATGTTCCAGTCGGGACCCAAGTCCATGTGCACGTCCACCTGAACGGACAATTTTCCGTCGGCAGTCGACTACTGAGGAGATATTGATAGCTCGAGGATTCCGTCGACAATCTACCACTGAGGAAATGATCCGCTGTCGTAATTTCAGACGACAGAGTTCTCAAAGCGACGATGCTTGTATGCGCGCAAGGGGACGCCGTGATTCTTCAACACAAATTCTGGATGGGACTATTGGAACTATGACTGTTGAGACTACAAGCACGTTCTTCGATTCCAGTACACAAACGGGTAAGTTTTTTTTTGTATGTATTTGTATTTTCACACATTTTCTAAATAGGAGAAGTCGGATGCTTAGTGTCCAAGCTAATGATTCCAATCGTGTATTAGTTCTAAAAAAATAGTAAAAGCCTCGGTATCGAACTCGGATCTTCTAACTCGAATTTCGATCACTGAAGCACTCGGCTATCGCGATAATTTGTCGTTTGCTTTTTGTTTATTTTACTTAAATATGTTCCCTTGATAATTTTATAGTTAGCCACGTGTAATTTATAATAAGTTGTATATTATATATTGTTATTAAAAAAATTATCAGGTAAATATTTACCGTAGTATGACAAATTTCCCTATTCTACTATGTAATGATGTTTTTTCCCTAAGAATAAATACCACCACTATAATGAAACTCAGTCAAATTACTTACAAATTTAAATTTATAAACAGTTAAAATACACACCCACACAGTAGTTGTACTACAAACTTTCGAAAAATCGCTAGGTGTGACACAAGTGCTAAATAGTATACGAGTTACTCGTAACAAAAGACGCCGCCACGTGCTTATTCCCCGCCCCTTTTCATCAGCCAATCGATTTACACGAAGTTTTGATGTCTCCCTCTCGCACTGTCTTAAAAGCACTGCTTTACCGACGGGAAGGAGGACTCGCGAGAGGAACCTTCTTTTTTCGTTTGAGAGGACGTTGTACAGTGGCGCCCTCAGGGTAAGCGTCAGAAGGCAGTCGGCTCGCCACTTCTAACTGGCAGCGCGGCCGCGCGGACCTCGTGTCGAGATGAGATGAACGCGACCCCTGGCGCAGGCTCGCCCGCCCGCGCCCTGTCATCTGTTGCCCACTAACGCTGCCATGTTTACTAAAACGAAAGTGACGTGCCGTACACAACGAATAACCTCTAAACCTTTCAATTGACAGTAAATATCCAAAAATAATTGTGTTTTTGCGTCCTTTAGTCTATTTATTACAACGAATGAAATTATCCTTAAATAAGAACAGCATTGAGAGATAATCGCGCTTTTGTATTGTACCGTACCATTTACTTGTACTTAGTATTGTTGATGTAAGTAATTAGTCTACCTTTTGTCGAGGTGGTATAGTTTGTCAACGTCTTTGATCAGTGTAGAGGTGTGACATTAGACTTTGATGTTTACCTCAGGCAGTGGACTAGACACTTTATGATTCGGTTAATAAATAAAAATAAAACTCCAAGTAATGTAAAGTTAGAAGGACTATTATTTTCATTTAAGAATTAAATTAGTAATATTTCAATAAGTAATGTGAAGAATTAAATGTTTGACATCATGGTAAGTAAATTTTATTAATCAGCTTTATTTTTATGAGAAAAATCTTGAATTATTATATACTTTGCTTAATATAATCTTTAAGACATTTAGTAAATGCTAATTATATACTGATCTGCTTTTAATTGTTAATGAAATAATCAATAGTTGTAATTATTCAGTTAATGTAACGAAATATATCGACTAATGATATATTAAATGACAAATAAAAGTAGTTCACTTAATACACAGAAAAAGAATTGTGTCGCCTGTTAAATAATATCCGATTACTTTTTTTGAAAGATTTATTACTTGAACTTTGTCTTGTCTATACTTACAACAGTAATAATAATCTGCTTTCTTACATACGAGATATAAGTAAGCAGGGTTGCGATCGCAGTAAATTACAGTAGAATAGAGTTTTTTTTATAAACCTTAGGCGCTGCGGCCCATTATCATCTTGTTTATTTTTAATTACCGGTGCAATAATAACTCAATATTTTAAGATACACTCACAATTTTAACATAGAGTTTTAATAATTAATAACTGTTTGAAAATATTCTTGATATTTATCAATTATATTTTAATATCAAAAACGAAAACTAATGTGTTTATAAACACGTTTTATTCATATAAACAATTTATTATACATTATAACTAACTAATTTTTATATTGGTTGACGACAAATACTATTTTATGCAGATTGCCCAGCTAAATGATACAAATAAATGTGAGCCATAAAAAAATGAATGGAACTCATATTGTTGGTAATAGGTCGTTACATTAATATTATATAATCGCTGGAAGTAAACTCAAGCTATAAAAAGATGAAAATACGTATTTATTGCTCACTTTACTACATCTCTTACGATCACTTTAATTATGCCATATTTTATATTGCGTTAGATTCATATTTCAATAACAATTCAGTGACAGGATTACAAGCATATACAAGCATATTAAGTGGTCTTTACTTTGATATTCAGATCACCAACCATATTATAAACCAATAAACTCTTCTTTGTTAGTTTAATGTTGTTGGCTGATGAACTGTTTTAATCAAAGGTTTATTTTGTATCATTTAAATGAATTACCTAACGTAGTGAATGCTGATTTTTTTGCGATCAATATTCAATTCAAACTTGCATTTTTCTATATTGTAAATATCAACGTAGGCGTTATTTGCCAATCTTTTACCTGTTTTATTTTTCAACATGAGCAGCATTATATATTTATACGGACCATGTAACCTCCGAACTTTACTTGAAAACTATTCTCAACGCTTGCACAAATTACTTTGACGTTTATAATGATATTTATCATTTCAAATAGGATCACAGCGATAGGCTCGCCTGTCCAATTGTCTCAAAATAAACTTATATATTATAAAATTGTGAAGGGGTCTTGTCAGTACATTGAAGGAATTCGAGTGAAACTATGTGAAATAGATTCCCATGACGTTTCTGAGCACAAAACAATGATTTTTAGAACTCTTATCTCCAATAAAATGCGAGTCGACAGAGTTAAATAATCAAGACCTCCGACTCCTAGTATTGATAATGACAGGAAAACATAATAGCATAAAACTTTTTATCATTATTTTTATATGACGTAACCAATAATTATCAAATAAGTCTATATATAATTATAAGTCTATATTAATAAGTATATATATAATTACATCTATTCTTAAATTTGATTAATCGAGTTTCCTTAATCTTTTCCAAAACTTTCTAGCGACAACAATTCTATTATTCAATTTACTCTCGAGTATTATAAGTAATTACAAAGGCACCAATTTTTTATAAGTATAATAATATCAGGATGTAGAAGCTAGAACGATGGTAGACTCGTAATAAAGGAGCTCATTAGATCATAGTAAAGATTTATTTCCAGTATTAAATATTCAATGGTAATTCAAAGCGCCGATTTTACCAAATTTAGTATTTTATAAGCAATTCCTGTTTTTGTACTTTACAATTATTATACGCTATTGGCAGACTTCTACATCAATCATCACTCTAAACTGAAAGCATCTTTTCTTTACGTTGGCCAACCAATCCAAAGCCTGTAAAGACTGGTAAGTCAACTAAAACAATGATGCCCCGGGGGAAATTTTCTGAAATTAGGACGAAGGGAGTAGACAAAGGGATAATATTGAGCCACGATCTATGTCAGGCTCTTAAACGGTAATTTGTCTTGTTACACGAAAATGATGAAATTGTTATGAATGATGTTTCTTTCCGTGTGTTTATGACAGCAAAAGACGAAAGTAGTCTCTCTATAATTGTTATTAGTTCCTACAGTAGTAGAAATTCCAAACAGTAAAATGAATATAATAAAGTGTTTCGTGATCGGAATACAAGCCAAAAGATCCGAGTTCGATCTCCAGGTGATAGGCTCTTACCAAAGAGTTTTCCAAATTTATGTACTATTTAAATCGTTGGCTTGGAAATAAAGGAAAAGAAATAAAGAAAAATGTCTTTGATGGAAAGTGGGTCGAAATGAAACAGTTTTCTAGTATAGTAGTGATGGAATTGGTATGAAAATATTACTTTTATTTGCTTTCTGAAAACTTAATATCTAATTGAGCCACTACAAGGCGTGCCCGGGTTTAGTTAATCATATAAGTTTGTTTATAATAATAAATCATGCTAAAAATGATGTATTTTTTCCCCTTTAGAGCCTTCTCCGTTGTACGACAACAACCATTATCACGAGGAATGTCTTCGTTGCAACTCATGCGGATTAAACCTTACTGGGCCCAATCAAGTAAGTAACTAGAACAGAATTTCATTGAAGAATGCTTTCATTACACAAAAATGTCATTTAACGTAAGAGTATTTAATTCAGAGATGCTCCATTTCATTTTTTAATAAATACATATTACAATTTACAATATTTATGTTGTACCAATATAATGTGGTAAGAATGTACAAATATTTCATATTTTTTTTCTTATTTTACTAAAAAGGTTCTATATAATAATTTGTTACCTACATTACGAGTACAAATCATAATTATAATATATCTGACGTAAACAAATAATTATTACGAACCAAAATCAATTGATTGCGTTCGGAACAAATATTTCCATTTAATAAATAGACCCATTTACCCTCGTAGTAGTAACAAAGAGCAGTTGAAATCAGTTTCACTCACACACATCTCTATAAAACCAATTAATGCCTATACATACGCATTGTGTATATACGTGGCATCGAATCGCAAAATTACAGAACGTTCAATTACCGTTGTCAGGGCTACAGTTCTATATCACTTAAGTAAATAGCAATTTTAGGTTCCTATCTAACGAAATTATTATTTAATTGAACTCTCAGGTCTTTGCCGTTCAGTTTTTAGCTAAACAAATATGTACATGGTTTGAAGGTAAGGAGCGATATGCTGTAACTTTCTTTATATACTATTATCGTTTTACAACGTAGGCTTTTGTATGCCAAACACACTTCTATGACAACATGATTTGATAGGTACTGAGAACCAGTGTAATCTTGGACGATTAAGTATTCATTCTAGATCCTCAGGGATAAACACTTTTAGAGTAGGGTTTAAAATAGGGATCTGACAAACTGATAACGCATAAGTAAGTAGGCATGTACATGTGTGCATTACTGGTGTATAAAATCTACAATTGCTTTACCTTCTCCGGTTTTCGATATATGAGAAAATATTTGTTGTAGATTTTTTTATCTGTATAAGTCTGTAGGACGATCCGGTATATTAATTTATAAACTAGTTTGTGTAACTTAATATGATAAATATATTGATAAATCTATTCAGATATTCCTTTGGCTCATATAACTTCATACACACAGTTAACATCAATGCTATGACTACAAATATTCAGCTATCGGGCCATCAACTAATTCAATATACAAAATTAAACGACGAGAGGAAAAACTCTGAAAGCTATTATTATTTCAAGTGACTATTGGGCCTCCACCTTTTTTTTTCAATATTTAAGGTTACAGTTTGCTTCTTATAGTTAATATTTAATCTGTCTTTAGAATTTTATTCGGGACATCGAGACATATGTCCGAAGCCACGATGATGATCGTACCTTAGTTTAAGAAAAAAATATTTGGTATGAGTCCTTGGATATCGAAATAACAGGTCGACGGATAGAAGTATAGGGAATTCTAATTTGTAGAATATGGTATATAGAATATGGCTCATAGATGCGATGTTGATGCTAAAAATTATAATTGCAATAAATATAGATAACGAGATGTTGTAAACAGCTTTAATTTGTTAAAAAATATACTTTAATAAATGGAGGAAATCCCCAAATAATTACCTCGAGGTACATGTGTATTGTTCTAATATAATCCAAACTATTAGCAATATATTTATGCTGATCATTCATCAAAACAACCTACTTTTTATGAAATACAATTATTTATTATAACATTGTTCAATGTACTTTAGGAATTTCATTGAGTGTAATTCGGTACCACATGTTGCTACCTTTACAAAGGCGTGAAGCTTTTTGGATCTTTCTCTATTAAAATCTATCTTCTTACAATCTTTACATATATTATAAAGACTACAGGCTTTTTTCATTTATTTTAATGCTTGTAATTAATAATCAACATAGCACACATGTTCGATATTATTACGGTACATAGTGTGTTTATCGGTAATAAATATATGTCATGTAACGTAAGCCGAAATCAACAAGAGCTAAAAAAAACCTCCAACACCAGAAAGAAATGTCTCTCCTGAGACCTCATGTAACCATTTCGGCAGCATGAGGCCGCCGATATAGTTAAAGTTACTCGAAAAAAACGTATGTATGGTGGGAATGTTCCTCTTAAAATATTCTATAAAAAGTCAATGTTGGCATATTTCTATACTTTAAGTTACAAATAATTTTTTCTATTATATCTTACTGCAATTACCCATACTGGAGTAGGAGAAGTCCTGACAATGTCCTCTCATCATGTCTTTTCACCGAAACCTTGGGGCAACGGGACAGGTGTTGAGCTTATCGCCGTCTTAATGCCCAAGCCTCCGGTACAATATATTTAAACATACATATATATTTACATAGATAAACATTTACATTAAACGTCATATATTTATTACACATTAAATGTCCATAACTCGAGTACAAACATTTATATTTACTTCATAAATGTTTGCTTCTAGCGGTATCCAACCCCACAACTCTTTTATTCTTCGAAGGCTGGTTTTAGTTAAGTAATTAAAAAATAACTTACATGAAGTAATCACATCAAAAAAGTCATGATAGCCGAGTGGTTGGGTGGTCGGAATTTCGAGTCAAGAGACCCGAATTATATCCCCAGGTGGCAGAACCAATGAATTTTTCAAAAACCCTTGTACGCATTACATCTTTGGCTTGGACATAAAGACGGCGACGGGCTCACCACCTGTCACGGTGTCCCGAAAATATCTTCGGTGGAAGGTGGGTCAAAGTGACTTAATTGTCTAGACTAGGCCTCTGTATACCCCTGTATTGGGAATTGCGTGAAGATATTTATATTTATTTATATTTTACGAAGTAATCGATTTAAACTGTAAGATATAAAAGATAATGTATAGTATGATAATTAACATCTACACACTTAACGCCCTGTAAAATTCTAGTGCAAAGCATAACTGTAATAAGGAATTGCCATAATCGCATAAAAGCTGTTTGCCCTCACTGGACTAATTTATTTTGGCCTAGTATTTTAATATAGTTACCCTGCCATATCTCAGTAAACAATTAAACAATTTGAAGCCACTTCGAGAACCACAGGGAAAAAAGGGATCGTAAATTCTTAATATCATGTGTACGTTTTAGTTACTTACTAAAATGTACAAATGATATTTTGTAATAATTTCCAAAATTATTCGTATGTATTTAAAAAATGTTTTGTAAATTGCATTTTTGTAGATGTAAGTGTTATAATAGTAATAAACGACACATGCAGGAGGAGGAGGAAGGTTGTGGTAAGAGACTAGGTTCTGGAGCTGGGGTATATTGGGGGCGCTTTTAACCATAATTTTAGACTTAATTTTTTAATTTACTTCACGGGTTACAACGTGGTCAACTTGTCGCATGGCTTCAACATAATTCGTATAAATTGAAGATTAGTTATATTATTGTGTTATCTTTAAGAACACAAATGTAGTCATATTATGTAATCGAATACATTGTCCCAGATGCACGCCATACCCAAGAACCTAATGAATCTTAGATAAGCCATGTCTATCTGTACAGCTTAGCTAAGCATACTTCATATATATTCAATTATTATTATAATTTATTTTTCTCTTTACACCTTACTTAAAGCCGTTTTAAATCATTCATTATTTTTAATGTTCGAGATTAACTATCAAATTGAAGATTAACAGTAATTTACTTTAAAAAAACTGTCTACTAATTAGTCAATATTTAGTTTAATTTCCCAGTCAAATGGCCGTGTGGTAACGGCGTAAGAATGTTTAAGGCTTTCTTTCCGTGGGTGTCATAAGCGGAGATGGCATGGATGGCGGGATAAAAATCTCTAAAAAATCAGACCAAAATAATCATACCAAAGATGGGCAGCAGCGTCTGAGGAGCGACTGGTCTGGTACAGCGATCGCCAATCCGCTTGCCAAGCGTGGCGATTATGGCAAATCCTCCCTATGAGAGATGCCTATGCCCTGTAGTGGACTTTCACAAGCCGTTATGTTTGTGTATATGTTATAAGTCAAAACCTCTAAAATTAACGTGGTTGAATCGTAGTCATGAAAATAAGACGCTTAAAGACTATCTACCTTTCCCTCTAAAGAAGCTCTAATAAAATGTCGATTAAAAAGACTATATTGGATATTCTATCCAGATCTCTGACATATAAGTCACGATAGCCGAGTTGTTGGGTGGTCGGAATTTCGAGTCGAGAGACCCGAGTTCGATCCCCAGGGGGCAGTACCAATGAGTTTTTTCCAAAACTTATGTACGAATTTCATCATTGGCTTGGACATAAAGACGGCGACGGGCTCACCACCTGTCACGTTGTCTCCAAAATATTTTCGGTGGAAGGTGGGTCTAAGAGACTTAATTGTCTAGACTAGACCTCTGTATACCCCTGTATTGGGAATTGCGTGAAGATATTTATATTTATTTATATTTTACGAAGTAATCGATTTAAACTGTTATATCTTACAGTTCAAGATAATGTATAGTATGATAATTAACATCTACACACTTAACGCCCTGTAAAATTCTAGTGCAAAGCATGACTGTAATAAGGAATTGCCATAATCGCATAAAAGCTGTTTGCCCTCACTGGACTAATTTATTTTGGCCTAGTATTTTAATATAGTTACCCTGCCATATCTCAGTAAACAATTAAGCAATTTGAAGCCACTTCGAGAACCGCAGGGAAAAAAGGGATCGTAAATTCTTAATATCATGTGTACGTTTTAGTTACTTACTAAAATGTACAAATGATATTTTGTAATAATTTCCAAAATTATTCGTAAGTATTTAAAAAATGTTTTGTAAATTGCATTTTTGTAGATGTAAGTGTTATAATAGTAATAAACGACACATGCAGGAGGAGGAGGAAGGTTGTGGTAAGAGACTAGGTTCTGGAGCTGGGGTATATTGGGGGCGCTTTTAACCATAATTTTAGACTTATTTTTTTAATTTACTTCACGGGTTACAACGTGGTCAACTTGTCGCATGGCTTCAACATAATTAGTATAAATTGAAGATTAGTTATATTATTGTGTTATCTTTAAGAAGACAAATGTAGTCATATTATGTAATCGAATACATTGTCCCAGATGCACGCCATACCCAAGAACCTAATGAATCTTAGATAAGCCATGTCTATCTGTACAGCTTAGCTAAGCATACTTCATATATGTTCAATTATTACTATAATTTATTTTTCTCTTTACACCTTACTTAAAGCCGTTTTAAATCATTCATTATTTTTAATGTTCGAGATTAACTATCAAATTGAAGATTAACAGTAATTTACTTTAAAAAAAAACTGTCTACTAATTAGTCAATATTTAGTTTAATTTCCCAGTCAAATGGCCGTGTGGTAACGGCGTAAGAATGTTTAAGGCTTTCTTTCCGTGGGTGTCATAAGCGGAGATGGCATGGATGGCGGGATAAAAATCTCTAAAAAATCAGACCAAAATAATCATACCAAAGATGGGCAGCAGCGTCTGAGGAGCGACTGGTCTGGTACAGCGATCGCCAATCCGCTTGCCAAGCGTGGCGATTATGGCAAATCCTCCCTATGAGAGATGCCTATGCCCTGTAGTGGACTTTCACAAGCCGTTATGTTTGTGTATATGTTATAAGTCAAAACCTCTAAACTTAACGTGGTTGAATCGTAGTCATGAAAATAAGACGCTTAAAGACTATCTACCTTTCCCTCTAAAGAAGCTCTAATAAAATGTCGATTAAAAAGACTATATTGGATATTCTATCCAGATCTCTGACATATAAGTCACGATAGCCGAGTTGTTGGGTGGTCGGAATTTCGAGTCGATAGACCCGAGTTCCATCCCCAGGTGGCAGTACCAATGAGTTTTTTCAAAAACTTATGTACGAATTTCATCATTGGCTTGGACATAAAGGCGGCGACGGGCTCACCACCTGTCACGTTGTCCCGAAAATATCTTCGGTGGAAGGTGGGTCAAAGAGACTTAATTGTCTAGACTTGACCTCTGTCTACCCTGTATTGAGAATTGCGTGAAGATATTTATTTGTTTATTTATCTCTGACCCCAGTAAAATAATTTTAAATCAAGAATAAAAAGGAACTAAAAAACTTGATATTATACAATGTAAACGACACGCATTAAATTGTTTAAGACATTCTTAATAACATATTTTAACATAACCAAGTGAAAGCCACGATAGCCGAGTAATTGGGTGGTCGGAGTTTCGAGTCGAGAGACCCGAGTTTGATCCCAAAGTGGCAGGCTCGTACCAATGGGTTTTTCGATAAACTTATGTACGAATATCGTTGGCTTGGACATAAAGACGGCGACGGGCTCACCACCAGTCACGTTGTCCCGAATATATCATCGGTGGAAGGTGGGTCGAAGGGACTTAATTGTCTAGACTAGACCTTTGCCTACCCCTGTATTGGGAATTGCGTGAATATATTTATTTACTTTATTATTTTAAAGTGACAGTATAATAAAAATATGTAACAAAATACGTTCAAACAATTTCCAATTATAACCTAATCACAAAGGAAGCCCTTGGTAACGCCAATAATTACAATATTGAATATCAATCGCGTCAAATGAGATCAAAGTTGGTATTCTGTAAGTGTAACATAGAACCTTTATATAATTATATTCAATTAGTATCTCATATTATTGTTATTATTTACTATGATTATTATTTATTATCAGTGTAAATTATACCACTCCCGTTAGAAGTAAGAGGCAACCAAGAAACAAAACCTGCGAAATGTCATTAAATGCAAGATTAACATTTTGAAAAATACCATTCCAAAGTTTACCAGACCGGTGCCGGGCAGCCGCGTCCAGGGCCTAGGGTATCTGGTTCTGCGATCGTGAATCCTGGCAAGGCGTAATCTTAACCCTCATGGGAGATATAGGCATCTCCTATGACAGTTGGCCATGTCTTGCAATAGATTTATAGAGCCTGGTATTACTACGGGTAATGTAAGAATCATTGTTTTGTAAGATTCTAACCGCGCATTATTTCGAAATTCCCACACGATTCTTTAATTTCCTGACTAAAAAAAACATCTGAACTCCCTCCGGACCTCCAAAACTGCAAATCAAGATCCATTAAGGCAAATCATGCTTCAGATCTTCCCCACAGGAATTGGAAATTTTTTCGGCACCGTTTTCGACACAAACTATCTGTAAATACCATACAATACCATACATGTACGATGAATAAGTTCTCAAAATTAATTTAATGATCACTTATGTCCACAGTTATAAATCCAAAATACCTTCTCATGTATTAAACGCGCTTATTTACAATTCGGAACAAATTTCCAGTCACGTGCAAAAGCAGGGGCCTCTTGTACAAAGTAATAATAAACATCTCGTGATAATTATTTCTTATTTATATTAAATGGTATTGATTCTATGATACACATACTAAATCTAACGTGCACTAATCAGATTAAGACATGTCAAATACGCCTTCTGGCGTGTATACTTACCTCGAAATTTATTGCATTACATTAAATTATGATTTCATACGCTATGAAATTTAGCTTTTCCGTATTCTGTGCTGTTATATAATTGCCTCTTGACACAAAATTAAATAAGGTAAAGGTAGGTTTTATACCTCAATTTAGAGACAATTTGAAAACCACCAAAGGATAATAATTTATTATAAGATCACACCCAGAAAACAAATTAACGTAAGACTTTAAGATTAGTTTTAGTGGGTGCACAAAATTGATATCAATGTATATATCCAGAGAGTATTATATATATTATTTTAAAAACAAACAAGTTAAGCCGAAACTAGCTCTCGAAGGCCATATGAGCAAATTGCTTAAAGAGAGGAGGGTCAAGAGCACTTGGATATCAGGACGTGCGTGTATGAAGAAAATAATGAAATCGATAAAAGCGACAGAAACACTTGACTTATTTATTATGTCTTATTTCTATTTTAAAATTAATATAAACTCAACCAGATGCAAATATTTTACAAATATTCCACACAAAAATGTATAACTATTTATGTTAAATGACGAATCAGTTGGCTCATAAATTTGTATGAACCAAAATCTGAAAGGGGTTTGAAATCATGTGTCCATGTGTTTTGAAATCATCAATCAACAAACGAAATCAGAGAAAAATTATATAACCAAAACAAATTTTTGATGACACTGAAAAAATCTAACACTCATAAATGTAAGACTTAACTCAAAACTTTTCCATCTATATACATAACATGTTTATAGCTCATTTTATTTCAATAATAAAAATATTATCTATACCCGAAGGCCACCAAAAATGGATCTTACTACTATTATTAATGCGAAAGTTTTGATGGATGGATGGATGTTTGTAACTCAATCACGCCAGAACGGCTAAAGTGATTTTGATGAAATTTGGCACTGAAATAGATTATAGTCTGTTATAGCATATGGGTACAACATAACCCTGAACAATATATGGTGCCCGTAGGAGAAACATAAAACCTGTTTTTGCTTAACGAATTTTGATTGATGCATTATGATTCCGGAGACAGGCATGGGCTACTTTTAAATATAATATTTTATGAAGATATAAAACAAGAATTTTGAGATTATGGACGATGACTTATTCATTAATTTGCGGATTATCGAAGGATGTAGACAGACCAGAAACGTTCTCCTTTGCAATATTAGTAAGTAAACTTTGTTTAGTCTGTGAACTTTAATAGCCAGAATTGAAGATATAGATAATAAAAAAAGGTCTTTATGCCATTCCCAATATTAGGCTAAAGTCACGATAGCCGAGTTGTTGGGTGGTCGGAATTTCGAGTCGAGAGACCCGAGTTCGATCCCCAGGTGGCAGTACCAATGAGTTTTTCAAAAACTTATGTACGAATTTCATCGTTGGCTTGGACATAAAGGCGGCGACGGGCTCACCACCTGTCACGTTGTCCAGAAAATATCTTCGGTGAAAGGTGGGTCAAAGGGACTTAATTGTCTAGACCTCTGTCTACCCCTGTATTGGGAATTGCGTTAAGATATATATATATATATATATATATATATATATATATATATATATATATATATATATATATATATATATATATATATATATATATATATATATATATATATATATATATATATATATATATATATATATATATATATATATATATATATATATATATATATATATATATATATATACAAAGAGAAATTTATATTTATATTAATATAATTATACGGCAAACACACGACAGCATTTAATAAAAGTCAAAACTTTCTTAAGCATGAATAATAAATTATATCCTTTCGGCATGACAACGAAATGTAATAAAATTCTTTTACGATACTCTTTTCGCTATTTAGCTGTTCTAAATATCTCATGAATTTTATTGTCTGACTTGATCAAAGGTCTAAAAAACATAAATATAATATGCAATTGACTCCGGAGTTCAGAATTTGAATATTCCAATCCAAATTCTAGACTGAATAGATATCTTGAAAGGGTATCCTACTTCAAACAACAACCAAGACTAATAATATTAATGTTGGTAATTTCATAGTAGTATATGTATATATATAGAGGAAGAGAGAGAGAGAGAGATTAGAGGATGATAGGATACATAGAAAAAACTACTGGAGACAAAACCATTGATACTTTACGGGAATAAGACCATAGGAACCCCTCCTATGGTCTTTTTACCTCACTTTAAAGAAACTTAATTATAAAACTGTGGTATATTAAAAAATACTACTATTAAATCAACGGAATCTGGTGTCGATAAATAAACAATTTGATTTGATTTAAGAATAGAATAGATCGTAGCCGAACAACGTTTTGCTCAAATCTTAAGTATCTAAAGCAATTCTCTTCTCGAACTGACACGTACGACTACAATATAGTGATAAGACACGGTACGGTAGTATAACCATATGGTAGTAAGAAAATTTAAGTGTGTAAAGTATGTATACGTGTAAAATTATATTTTTCCAGAGTTTTAATAAAATATAAAAACTCTAACCAGCAGTTTTCGAGCATATTAGATATATGAATAGATTCTTTTTACACTGTAATGCCTACGATTGTAATGTATTGTACAAACTTGGTAAATTATTTTTTGAACTGACATAAGAAATTTTTATTTGAAACTTAAGATTTTTAAACTTACTTCATAAAATGTTTCGAAATTAAACCAAGGTTTTATGCTCAGTTTCGTAAAACAACAGCGAAATAAAATTAAAGCAGATCTTCTTACTTGAAATGGCTCAGGTTATTACACTGCGAATGCCGTTATTTAAAATAACTCCTTTTGAGTTCAAGCGCATACAGTGTTCGCTAGTCGTTTACTTTGCAATGACATTAAACAAATTGTAAGATCACACTCACACGTCACAAGACACTCAAGGTTACGGGTATCGACTTGAGATCTGATTGCTTTTGACATAGCAAACTGTATGTGACTTGCTCGCGGAATAATAAAGACAATCTTTTCATTATTGTTCATCATGGAAAAACAATAAATGTTTTTTTACAATAAAATTCTATAATGTGTCTCTTGTATTATCATTTTCTATTTATATCACATTTGAAAGTAGACATATAGGTATACCTAAAGTTTTTTAACCGATTAAAGTAGGGGTGTGATGTATAACTGTTAGATAAGAACATACAAATTATTATTTTTTTGGAAAAAACACATGATGCAATACATAGTTCTATGATAACAAAGTCGCGAGTAACAACTAGTAATAAGTAGTAAGTGTTAAATGAGGACAACCCTTCTAAGTAGGCATTTGTATAAAACAGGTGTTCGCCTTTTGTTTTCTTTACCTTTGTCATTATTAAATAAATGAAAATTAAAAAAAAAATCATCTGACACAGGCGGGATATGAAACCGCGATCTCTGTTGTAAGGTAAGGTAAGGTAGCAACACTCTTACCTCCGAGCCACGGTGCCACACACGCATCAGTTAAAATTTTACATCTCAAAAAAATTTTACATCAAGGAAAAGAGTTTCTCACGCCAAGTATGTTTTGTTGAAATTTTGCTATATCTGTGTGAGGTTACTAGGACTCTAATTGTAATTCATAAGACCTTATAAGAACTTAGTCTGCAAATAAAAATTTAAATAAATATAAATAAATATCTTCACGCAATTCCCAATACAGGGGTAGACAGAGGTCAAGTCTAGGCAATTAAGTCCCTTTGACCCACCTTCCACCGAAGATATTTTCGGGACAACGTGACAGGTGGTGAGCCCGTCGCCGGGCTCACCACCTGTCACGTTGAATAAAAATTTGAATTTTGAATTGTATACGTTTCGTGAAGAATGTTTACAAAAAAACAAAATTGTACAATTTCTTTTATGTTAACAGAAACGCGCTCGCCGATTCAAGAATCAAATCTTGTGCGACCTGCACTTTGCGGACGTTGCGCTCATGGAGTGCAGTGACTTCATGCAACAATTACGCAGCTTCAAACCGCAGTCGCTGGGCTGCGCGGTCGCAAGGCGCAAATCCTCGACTACACTCATATTTCCACTACCCCCGCAGGCTTGTTCAGGTAAGACACGTTTATAGTAAAGATACATATCAAGGAGTTACGATAGCCTAGTGGTTGGGTGATCGGAATTATAGTCAAGAGACTCGAGTTTGATCCCAAGGATGGCAAACGTTTGACAAAAACTTATGTATGGACATAGAGATGGCGATGGGCTCACCACCTACCACGTTTTCCCAAAAAAAATGCCTTGGCAAAACCTCTGACTACCCATGTATTGGCAATGGCGTGAAAATATTTTTTTACGTAACAAGAAACGATACACTACATAAAAATATCTCTCAATGGAAGAAATGTATATTCTATTATTTTTGAAGAATAATTTTATTTGATTGTATTGATCAAGAGTGAGGTAAGTCAGCTCGCATTACTTTAGATATTTATTACGTTTTTTCATTACAATTAAATTACTCATTTTAGACAATGAATCGACATTATAGTTTATGTCTGCAAAACTGAAAAATTGTTGCTGGATTTACTTGAATTTTTCACACAACTTTACATTTTATATAACATTGTTTTATATACTTTTTTCACTTTATTTTTTAGGGACTCTTGTCCTATTTGGCTATGACAGCCCCATATCCTTATACAAAATAACCATCTACACACGCCCCGATACTAAAAGCTGTGATATAGTTGTGGACAGGCGTGTGGTTGCCGGGGATAAAGTCAACGGTGAAAGTCAAAAGATACATATCAAGGAGTTACGATAGCCTAGTGGTTGGGTGATCGGAATTATAGTCAAGAGACTCGAGTTTGATCCCAAGGATGGCAAACGTTTGACAAAAACTTATGTATGGACATAGAGATGGCGATGGGCTCACCACCTACCACGTTTTCCCAAAAAAAATGCCTTGGCAAAACCTCTGACTACCCATGTATTGGCAATGGCGTGAAAATATTTTTTTACGTAACAAGAAACGATACACTACATAAAAATATCTCTCAATGGAAGAAATGTATATTCTATTATTTTTGAAGAATAATTTTATTTGATTGTATTGATCAAGAGTGAGGTAAGTCAGCTCGCATTACTTTAGATATTTATTACGTTTTTTCATTACAATTAAATTACTCATTTTAGACAATGAATCGATATTATAGTTTATGTCTGCAAAACTGAAAAATTGTTGCTGGATTTACTTGAATTTTTCACACAACTTTACATTTTATATAACATTGTTTTATATACTTTTTTCACTTTATTTTTTAGGGACTCTTGTCCTATTTGGCTATGACAGCCCCATATCCTTATACAAAATAACCATCTACACACGCCCCGATACTAAAAGCTGTGATATAGTTGTGGACAGGCGTGTGGTTGCCGGGGATAAAGTCAACGGTGAAAGTCAAAAAGATACATAACGATTCGCTGGATCAATATATAAATATATAACGCTGAAATATTCGAAACAAATTCAGTGAAGTATCCGGGGGTGACGCCGTATCGGTACACTAGACTCGGACTTCGATGACGCTGAGGTCGTCCAGATTGAATGTGCGATTCGAAGTTTGAAATGTGGTAAGGCTGCGGGACTAGATAGAGTTACTGCTAAAACGATCAAATATGGTGGGCTTCGCGTCTGGGACAGCTTTTATCTGCTGTGCAATTTGTGCTCGCGGACGGGGGGGTTCCGAACTATTGACGATCCGTAGTCATTGTGCATTTATATAAAGATACAGGTTTACATTTTGACTGCGGGCGCTATCGGGCGATCAGCTTGACCAGTTTAGCAAGTAAAGTTTACTCGAAGGTTTTGACACGTAGGATGCGAGAGAAATCGGAAAGATCTTTATGGGAGACACAATGCGGGTTTAGACCCGGAAGAAGATGCATGGATCAAGTATATTCTCTCCGTATGATCATGGAAAAGCTTCTGGCTTCTAACCAGAGGATTTTCTGTGCTTTTGTCCACAAAATGCCTTATCAAATGCCTTCTCAAGATCCATCTTGAGAAGGCATTTGGTAAGGTTGTACGAAAGAAAATGTGGGATCTGTTGCCGGGGTATGGAGTGGAAGGCCCTGTGCTAAGGGCTGTGCAGTCGCTCTACTGTGGTATGGCGGGTAGGGCATGACCTGTCACCCACGTTTAACGTCCAAACGGGCGTAAAACAGGGTTGTGTTATGTCTTCCTGGCTGTTCATACTGTACCTCGACTGCTTATTACAAAAGCTGAAAGATAGTCGTTTGGGTGTGAAATGGGGTGACATAAAAGTAAACTGTCTGTTGTATGCCGATGACGCAATGCTTATTGCACCGTCAGAGGCAGAACTGCAAGCATTAGTCACGTGAATGAAAGAGGGATGTGAAAATAAAGGTCTCCGTTTAAATGCTAATAAAACTAAGGTTCTGGTATATGAAAGGGACGAAGAAACAACGAAGTGTGAAATATGGGTAAATAATGAATGTCTAGAACAGGTAAATGATTTGTGTACTTGGGCAGTGCTTTTAGCCGGGATGGAAGATGTAATATAGATGTGGACAAGCGTGTCGCTGCCGTAAACAAGGTCAACGGTGCCCTGACTGCGTTAGTCCAAAGGCAAGGCGTAATGAAAAATGCATGCCTTGCGATACATAACACAATGCTGGTACCGACTTTGTTATATGACAAGATTACTCGGATACCTCGACGTGCATGTATGAAGAAAATGTTGAATCTGAATGAAACGAAAGAGGTATATAAGGATCGTGACACTTGGCGATCTGTTCTCCCTGGCTATCCCGTCAGGGATTGTACGTGAACATAAATAATGTTCACGTACAATCCCTGTAAATATAAATAAATTAAAATTCATTGTTGCACACTAGTACACAATTCACTTTAATAACTGTTTAATAATAAAATTTAATAAGTCACAATAGCCGAGTGGTTGGGTGGTCGGGATTTTGACTCGAGAGACCCGAGTTTGGTCCCCAGGTGGCAGGCTCCTACCAATGGGTTTTTCAAAAACCTATGTACGAATTATCGTTGGCTTGGACATAAAGATGGCGACGGGCTAACTACCAGTCACGTTCTCCCGAAAATATCTTGAAAAAATTGTACTTAAAAATCTTTCAAATTAATCTTGATTTTTTAAGTAAGTTTTTACACCGAAAACTATTACATATAATTCAAATCCTACAAAATTCACGGCAGTTAATTTGTCTGTATTCAGTTAAGTATATTATTCGCCGGCAATATTTCATAATTCTTTCGTGACAATCTCTACTTTGTGAGATTTTTTCACAATAACAGACTATAAGAAAATAAGACACTACATTCTAAACTGACTATTTAGCGTTTGTCAAAGTCATCAAAACGGTAAATAATGACTGATATATTTAACTTAATTAATATCTATTATATAGATGAAGTCACGATAGCCGAGTGGTTGGGTGGTCGGAATTTCGAGTCAAGAGACCCTCAAGTGGCCGTACCATTGGGTTTTTCTAGAAACCTATTTACAAATTATATAGTTGGCTTAGACATAAAGACGGCGACGGGCTCACCACCTGTCTCGTTGTCCTGAAAATATCTTGAAAAATTGTACTTAAAAATCTTTCAAATTAAACTTGATTTTTTAAGTAAGTTTTTACACCGAAAACTATTACATATAATTCAAATCCTACAAAATTCACGGCAGTTAATTTGTCTGTATTCAGTTAAGTATATTATTCGCCGGCAATATTTCATAATTCTTTCGTGACAATCTCTACTTTGTGAGATTTTTTCACAATAACAGACTATAAGAAAAAGACACTACATTCTAAACTGACTATTTAGCGTTTGTCAAAGTCATCAAAACGGTAAATAATGACTGATATATTTTACTTAATTAATATCTATTATATAGATGAAGTCACGATAGCCGAGTGGTTGGGTGGTCGGAATTTCGAGTCAAGAGACCCTCAAGTGGCCGTACCATTGGGTTTTTCTAGAAACCTATTTACAAATTATATAGTTGGCTTGGACATAAAGACGGCGACGGGCTAACTACCAGTCACGTTCTCCCGAAAATATCTTGAAAAAATTGTACTTAAAAATCTTTCAAATTAAACTTGATTTTTTAAGTAAGTTTTTACACCGAAAACTATTACATATAATTCAAATCCTACAAAATTCACGGCAGTTAATTTGTCTGTATTCAGTTAAGTATATTATTCGCCGGCAATATTTCATAATTCTTTCGTGACAATCTCTACTTTGTGAGATTTTTTCACAATAACAGACTATAAGAAAATAAGACACTACATTCTAAACTGACTATTTAGCGTTTGTCAAAGTCATCAAAACGGTAAATAATGACTGATATATTTTACTTAATTAATATCTATTATATAGATGAAGTCACGATAGCCGAGTGGTTGGGTGGTCGGAATTTCGAGTCAAGAGACCCTCAAGTGGCCGTACCATTGGGTTTTTCTAGAAACCTATTTACAAATTATATAGTTGGCTTAGACATAAAGACGGCGACGGGCTCACCACCTGTCTCGTTGTCCTGAAAATATCTTCGGTGGAAGGTGAGTCGCAGGAACTGAAATGTCTAGACTAGACCTCTGTCTACCAATGTATTGGGAATTGCGTGAAGATATTTTAATTTTATTTTTATAGATGTATCCAAAATATTATATAAAACTTTAAGATTTAGATTTCAAGCTTAATCATTAAAAACTAACCAATTTCCAATATATAATTTCAATTCCCATGAGTTATCTTCTTTGAGAAAATATTTATACTACTTAAATTAATACTATTTATGTGTATATTTATTTCTCAGCAGAAGCTAGCTTTAATGAAAATGACATTCATAGTTTGATTGACCTTTTGAGGGTGAAATTTCCGAAAACTCTTCCTTTATGAATGTTTATAACAACAATTTGTTACTATAAAACCAATGACATTAAATGCTAAATAGAAAAAATGTTGGCCTTTCGTCGATGAAAAATACACATGCAAAAGACGTGCATCCAAAACACATATTTCATTATATAAGTAATGTAATTTAAAATTTAAAATTTAATATAAACCAAAATAATTTATTATATTATTAAACTTGAATACTAAATTAGAACATATATATTTTTTTAATTACAAAATAACATTAGAAATATTATTGGTGCCCGTAAAATTTTCCTTTCCCCAATTTATTTTGACCCAAATAATCGTAACAAATCCTCGATAAAGACTTTACTATAACGGAGACGTGCCTTTAATTTAGGTTCTGGTTAATTGACATGATAAAACGCATAAACCATTTGCTGGCCCTGTAAACTCTTACAGAATTTGCACAACTGAATAATTACATCCAGTTATACTGTCATTGAAATGAAGACTACGCTCAATGCTTGCGGCGAATTTGAAGCTCTGTTAACGAGATTATTTTGGGGAGTAAGCGTTTAGAAGCCTCGGCAAAGTTCGACTTGGAAAATGTAAAGTTTGATAATGGGCAAAACAGCAAAGTATTTCTTTTCTTTAACTTATTGAAATTATTCAGTAATTTGTTATTATTCAGACCGATTATGAGATAATTATATTTTTTTAGTTTTACTCTGAATTTATGGTGGTGGCAAACCTCTTTCCTTATAAAGTAATCAAGTCACCGATACCTGATGAGACTTCCTAGAGACATTGATATCAAAATCAAGTCCCTATTAGTATTATAATTACAACAACACTCAGTATGTATTCCTCGATTTTTATAAATAAATAAATATCTTCACGCAATTCCCAATACAGGGGTAGACAGAAGTCTAGTCTTGACAATTAAGTCCCCTTAACTTCTCCTTCCACCGAAGATGTTTTCGGGATATGATTTTTATTATTTTATTTATTATTTATCTTCACGCACAATCCCTGACGAAGTAGCCAGAGAGAACAGATCGCCAAATAAATAAATGGAATGAAATAAAAAAACTTTTCGCTAATTTTTTTTAATTGGCTTAATTTTAGCTTAAATCTGATAACTTCAGTTAAGAAATAAATAACTATCTACAATTCCAAATAATAAAATTGAACACAAAGTAGTTTGTTATGTTGGATTATAATTATAATGTTCTAAGCTACATCATCATGATGATGAAGAACCTAAGATTATGTTACTAATTATAAAAGTTTTTATGATATCCATATATTCTACACTAAGAATTCTCACTCTCTTTTAACAAATAATAAGTAAATTGAATTTAATAAAAATATACATATTATTATAACTTTTTTAATATAGAAAAGGGAGGCAAACGAGCAGGTGGCTCACGTGATGGTAAGTGATTACCGCCGCCCATGAACACCCGCAATACCAAATACAAAGCAGATGCGTTGCCGGCCCGGCGTTGCAGGGGTGTGTGGGCCTCCGGTTACCTGCACTCACCAGACGAAACGCAGAAGTTTGTTAGACTTCTACTTCACGCCGGTATTCTGTGAGGTCGTGGTACTTCCCTGGTCGAGCCGGCCCATTCATGCCGCAAAAAAAGCTGATGCGTGGCTCTAACACTGTTAAAAATGTAGAAGTTCTAGGAGGAAGACCCGTACCAATTTATTTCTATGCTCTCTGCTTTCTCGCAAACTAATATGAGAGAAACGCTATCAAGAAAAAGACTAAGTACTACTGTTTAGACCTCTTCCTTAGCCAGTATTAATAGATAGATAAAAAATAGCAACTGTCCCCAGAAAAAAAAACGGTAAAATAAGATGAACTGACTTCTGAATGTGATAAATAAGCTTACATATATTATATTTAGATACATACATATATTATATTTAGATACTTCACTCTAAATTATTATTGGAACAAGGCTAATAATAGTTAGTTCTGGCATGAGAGTTAAATTTCATCTATTCTCGTATTATGGCATGTTGGTTGCACAGTCAGCGTTAACCTCTGTCTGCTGCCGGCAAGTCAATAACTGTCAGACGAAAATGGACTGAGTGTGTTCTCGGTAAGCCACAAGCAAATGCTATATTATAACCTGTTACACTCAGTCACACTAATTATTGACAATGAAATTTACAACGCGGTAACTTAAAATGGTTACTTACTTAACGGCCTGTGGGATACGGGCCTCTACGAGTATTTTGTCTACGCTTGGCATGCGGGTTGACGATCACAGTACTTTTCTCCGCTGCTGCTCTTCACTGTTCTGCCCTACTTTGGTCCGTTATTTTTTGAGTTTGTTATCCCACCATCTGTCGGTAGTCATTTACATTTTCAAGTGTTTTCTTCTCTGCTGCCAAGTAGAAAATGTCGCCACGTTTTAATAAACTTCAAAGTATTCCTCCAAAGTAAGATGGATTTTCTAAACCATAATTGAATTGGCAATATCTCTTATTTGTTGTAAGCTCTGCAAAAACACCATACGTGGTATTTTTAGAGATTTTTCCTCTTTTCTTTTACGCTACATGGTTAATCCTTTTTTTATTTGAAAAATGGGTAATCTCTTTACCTCCATCGAGCACGATGGTATTGTATCGGATGAGGTCTACGATGGTGCGAGTTAACCCACGAGAAGCCGGTGTGATCGCACTTTGAAGAAGTTAAGGTTGTATAATTTCGGAAATTCAAACGCCGTAAGAGCACTCCACTGCCTGGTCGGACGCATTATAAATAACGATCACTGTCCAGCGCACAGTCCGAATGTTGGGAATGTTGACCAGGTATGGGTGGTAGCCTCCAGTGCGCCTGGCATCCCGATATAAAAGTGGTGATGTTTGATTAAGAGTATGTAGCTCATCGGCAAACTCCCCAAAGTAAAGTAGAAAATCCTCAGATAAAAGCGACTTTCTGACGTTGACTGAGGCTATTGTAATCTATACATTAGTTTCAACCAACTTAATGTCACCTATCAGTCGTTTAGCTCTGCGTTCCACCGAGTCAAGTGTGGCAAGCTAGTATTTTGTTGTACCATCCCACAAGTGGCTACAGTATTCCATACAGGATCGGACCGGAGTTTTAAATAATGTCAGAAGCTGCCCAGGCGTGCAGTACTGCTTGACCTTATTAAGGATACCCAGCTTATTTGCAGTAATTTGAGCTTTAGACTCGATGCTGGTACCGAAATTGAGGTAATCACTCGATCATACCAAAAAGCTCCATTTTATTCTTATATATTAGTTTGGTTTTGATATTAATGCAAAGGCGTTTTTTCAACTTGTAAACGGTGCATTTGGTGGCCTAAGTTTATTTAGGGTATTTCCAATCGATTTGACAGTGACGTCCCCAATTCCGGCACCGTGAAATGAAATGCAAGAAAACTCAATTTCCCGTTGTTTCCTGAGTGGATCGAAAACCGACGTCCGCCACAGAAGGTAAAAACTTTTCCGGAACACCCGCATCACACGTTTTCTTATTCGCGGACCGCTCGCGTATAAAAAGGTTTTTGTAAACCCTTATAAAATATTAAAGCCTTGTTATTCTTGAGAGCAATCCCCTGTCAATTTTATTTTGTCAACGTAGTTATTCACTTAGAACTCTTATGAATACTCATACATTGTTATATTTTCGTATCTCTTTTGTTTTTTCGAAAAACTTACGTAATTTCTACACTTATGTTTTATAAGTAGCTGTTAGTCACGGCTCTCTCCAGATTACGCTAATCAAAAATCTAAATAATAATAGAACTATACACTATAAAGTAAAAAACTGTAGTAAAAAATATACTTTATACGATTGAACCTTAAATTGTATTGTTTACCACACTTTTTAAATCATTTAACCTCTAGTGCAATATAAACTATGTGAATCTATGCTTACGCCTGCACATTTAATTCAACATTAATATTAATAAGTCACGATAGCCGAGTGGTTAGGTGGTTGGAATTTCGAGTCAAGAGACCCGAGTTCCATCCTCAAGAGGCCGTACCAATGGGTTTTTCTAAAAACCTATGTACAAATTATATCGTTAGCTTGGACATAAAGATGGCGACGGGCTCACTTTGTATAATATTTTAATAATTATAAATGTGTATGTAATTACTCACAAATGAACAATATGGTTTCGAACAATTTTATTGCCATGAGTTAATTATCATAGCCATAAGGATATTCAAGCTAAAGACGCTTCCAACCATTGATGCATTTTATTTTATGAGTCATTTTATTAAATGAGCGATAGCCAGTAGAGATAAACCTAATATAGCGAAATGCAAAGAAGGAGGATCTTTAACAAGATAAAGACACATCTTAATTAATCTTGTGGGAATTTCTTTGATTATGCAGGTTACTGAAAATCAATCCTTGAAATTCGTGGATATCTAGCTTAGTTCTTAAATGTGAACTTTTCATTCCTGACCGTTTGTCTTCTCATAAACACAGTTTGTTTCATGATTTTAACAATATATCTCCTGGCATTAAAGTAACTGAGGCGGATTCTCTTTACCTCCGAGCGCTGTTATTTATAGAGAGTATGAAACCTCTTTTGAAAGTAAAATTTGATCAATTTTTAGAACATGTTAATAAACTGTATATTCTTAATTCTCATATAGCGCTTACTAATTTAATATTGCGTTCTTGTTCCTAAATTTACTTATTTACTCCGCTAGAGTCCAGCATAGAAATGTTCTAATTTTTAAAACAAATTGACCTTAATCTAGAAATAGCTTTGGAAAAAATTCTAAATTTATCTTTAGCCTCAACTAGCTGGGCTCAAGCTTCTTTACCTGATAGATTTGGAGGTATCGGTATAAGAGAGGTTTCAAATATTGCGCTGCCGGCTTTCCGTGCCTCCGTACACAGTGTTCATGATTTCTTACGTAAAATTCTTAAGAATGATTTGGACTTGACCTTTACTACCGAGGCAAGAGAAGCATGGTTACATCTCTGTCCTGGCGAGGATATTCCACTGTAACCTAACTCACAAAAACGGTGGGAAATCCCGTTGGTTCAGAATGTGCAGAAATGCTTATTGAACAATTTTCACTATGACAGAGAGCGCGCCCGCTTTCTAGGTGTTTCGACGAATCCAGTTACTGGCTACATGCTTTACCATCAAGTAACCTACGTACATTACTGGATAACGAAAGTTTACGAATAACGGTAGGAATACGATTGGGAGCATCGATTTGTCAACCACATCAATGTCCTTGTGGCAGCAACGTCGACGAGTTAGGCCTCCACGGACTTTCATACCAAAAAAGTGCGGGCAAACTGTCTCGTCACGGTTCCTTGAATGAAATCATCTGAAGGGCTATAGCTTCCATAAATATTCCCGTAGGTTTTAGAGCTTTGTGGAATATTTAGGGAGGATGGTAAGAGACCCGACGGTTTGACTTTAGTCCCTTGGGAGAGAGGCAAAGTGTGGGACGCTACTTGCGTCGATACATTAGCGGCCTTTCATATCAAGGGTACTTCAATAAGAGCCGGGGTGGTATCAGAGGCAGCTGAATCGGTTAAATGGTGAAAATATGAGTCTTTGAAAGGAGACTATATATTTGTTCCATTTTACGTAGAGACAATCGGTCCGTGGGGTCCCCGCACGATGCAGTTTCTAAAGGAATTGTATCCGCGACTTATCGTTGCCGCTGGTGACAAGAGGGCTGGTTCTTTTCTCACTCAACGGATAAGTCTAGCCATACAACGTAGAAATGCAGCCAGTGTTCTTGGTACCATACCACGAGGAGTAGGTCGATTATAATAGTTTTTAGTTAATAAGTATTGTAAACATTAACCTAATTTTTTCTGTAAATAAAAAAGAGAATATTATATTATATTTCTTTTCATATTTACGTCGAATATTAGAAAGTTTTTCTGATATTTTTCTCTAATACTGATGAAGGAATGTATGGTAATATCAAATTAAAGCTCCCAAAAGCTTTTGAGTCTCTACGTTTGTCCAAACACAACAAACCAAAACACACAGAGAAATATTCATTAAACCTTTACAAGAAATGATAAAGCACGTAAACACTGACTGCAGTGAATACTGGCTCATAAAAACTGACGCGTAGTACCTATTTATCTAAAATGATATGAACCGAGAACAAAATTTGTAAGAAAAAGACCAGTAAGTAACTGGTCTTTTTCTTACAAATTTTGTTCTCAGATAAATTTTGCTGCTTATTTTCTGGTAACATACATGTAATAAAATAACTAGTTTTATTTTAATTGCATAGTACAGTGGAGGAGTTACCCCTTAACAATTCCAAATACAAATCTAAATCTGTTAAACAAAAACATTTTTCAGATCTCTCCAATAGGATATCTCTCAGTTTTTGCCGGAAAAATCGTATCCCATGTTAAATCCGGCTAAAAACTACATGTGTACATTTTAGTATAATCCGTACAGCTATTTTAGTGCGTTTGAGTAACGAAACATCCAAACATCTTTCTGAAACTTTGTTTTTTACATACTTATATACTTTTTTATACTACTTATAACACATTGTATCAAAACAAACAATGGAGTGAAAATCTCATTTTATGTGATCACATCGTTGCATTGCGCTGGTGCTGTCTATCATATATCAGGATTTGATATCGAACACTACATGCAAACCCTTCAGGGAAGTTATAGCTCTACCAAAGGCAACAAGAGAAGGCAACTTCATTCGCTGAGTTGCTGTTGACTAATTATTACACATTATGTATTATTAAACATTAAGTTAAGAATAGGGAAATACTCAGAAACGAGCGATGTTAACCAAGGAGTACCACCAAAAAATTTATTCAAAGCATGCCATAATGAGTCTATTTCTACTTTTCAATACAACGTTAATATACTTTTAATTTAATAGCAGCCTTTTAAGTTATCAAACTCCATATCATCTAATATCTGATTCCTTTTACTTATCTTTTTTAGACCAATATAAATAGTGACAACGTCAGAGAGATTTTAGACCTTTAAAAACATTTATTGCTTTTGAAAACATTTTAAACAAAAGAGTGTCGTTTCCTATAAATATCTTACAGTACATGTACAACACATGGGACCTTTTATACAAGCATTATGCCAGTACTAGAATTGAAATGGGAACCCTTTTCCGTGAAGCGGAAATTAATATTTCCTTTGTGCCTTTTGATAAAAATATTGCTTTGTGGGTCAGTGACGAATTCTTTTTATTAAAATAAATGATATTTTCAGTTAGTGGAGATTTATCATTTGATATGAACTTATATGATTATATAAATATTTTTTTATTGAGATAATTATTTTTATGACATTCACACCCGATAGCCTAGTTAACAGTGATCCTGTCTTCGAAAGTAAGGTTTGAGGTTTGAACTCCACTGGGTACAAACATTTTCGTGATAAATATGAATGTTTGTACTCAAGGCAAGGAAATTTTATAAACTTATTTATGATTATTTATCTACATACTGATATTGTACCATTGACTTGGACACTAAGACGGTAAAAGGCTCACCACAATCAACGAATGCATGAAGGTATATAACATGCACACAAAATTTGTTTGTATGTATAATTTAGTGTTTCGCCTTCATTTTAACTGTATAAAGATCGACGACCTTCTTAGACGAGAGGCACTCACACAGATTTTCGCCAGCTCTGAGGTTCCGGGTTCGATTTCCGGTCGGGCCTGTGTAGAAAACCCTTTTTCTACATTTTCTCGGGCCTGGGTATATGTGGTACATTCATTGTTTCTACTTCTAAGTCACGATAGCCGAGTTGTTGGGTGATATATATATATATATATATATATATATATATATATATATATATATATATATATATATATATATATATATATATATATATATATATATATATATATATATATATATATATATATATATATATATATATATATATATATATATATATATATATATATATATATGTGTGTGTGTGTGTGTGTGTGTGCGTTCACTTGTGCAAGTGGTATTAAACTAAAACTTCAAGTAATTTTTCGGTTTCGTCATAAGTTAATGTAAGTAGCCATGCTTTTAGCCGTTTTTTACAGTTGTTGTTATTAAGATGGTATATGTTTAAGGAACTATTTACTTTGTTGTAAAGTCTTGAAGAAATGATGTAATACTGTCTCTCCGCTTGTTCATTTTTGTGCTTTTCAGTTTTAAATATAACATCGTATCTTCTCTTATCCTTATTTTTATCATACTTTTGATATTTGTGCTTACGTAACATAATTGAAAATTACGTAACTACGTAACATAGATTGAAAAAGATTGAAAAGTTGACGAACTGATAACACTTTGCAATCCATGTATAAATCTTTTGTATGAAATCGGAAAGGCCTATTTGTCATTACCTTCAGAATACACCGTTGTGCTCTCTCTAACTGTAGCAGGGATGATTTGTTAGATCCACCCCAAACTGAAATACAATACATGAGAATCGATTGCACTATTTCATAATAAACTATGAATATTATACGCCTAGGAGCTGATTGCCTAAGTATTTTAAATATGTATATTAATTTTCTTATTTTGGTCGTTAAATTAGATATATGCAATTTCCAGGACAGTGTATTATCAATAATTATACCTAGGTACTTTACATTCGAAACATGTTCAACCACGGGGCAAGAACAATTAGGGGATTATCATAGTTATTACAATTGTGCGCTTTTAAAGTGAATTTATCGCCATGGGGTTGAGAAGAACTTGTTGTTGAAAACGTTAGAAATTTAGTTTTTATAGTGTTTAAGCTAAGTAAATTACCAGACAACCATACAGATACTTCTCTAAGAGCATACTCGGCATTATTAATCGTACTTTCCCAAGTTTTTCCTTCAATGAGTAATACTGTGTCATCTGCATAGGATATAACTTTGCAGTTTGGAATAGAGATGCGGCAGAGATTGACAATATATATAAGGAATAGCGTAGGGCCCAAGATACTTCCCTGGGGAACACCGTAAGTGAGAGGCATGTCATCGCTTAAGAATTCATTAATTTTGATAATTTGACTACGATTTGATAAATAATCCTTGAAAATATTGAGAGCCCTAATCCCAAGTTTATCCAATCTGTCCAGCAGTATGGGGATAGAGACAGTGTCAAAAGCTTTTGATAAATCCAAGAATACGCCAACACATTTTAAGTTCTTGTCTAGGGATCTAGAAATAGTTTCACTTAATTCAAGAACAGCATCTTCTGTACTTTTACCCGTTCTGAAACCATACTGGTTGGGAGATAACATATTTTGAGTTTCTAGATAACTCACTAATCTTTTATTTAAAACTTTCTCGAGTATTTTAGACTACGCTGTTAGTATAGATATAGGCCTATAGTTTTTGACACTCTCTCTATCGCCATTTTTATGTACTGGAACAACTAAAGCCTTTTTAAAACGCGATGGAAAAATGCCCTTTGTTAGACAAAGATTACAAAGTTTTGAAATAATAGGAGCCAGAGTAGTATGGCTTGATTTGAGCACTATAGTTGGAATACCATCATATCCAACTGCACTATTACTTTTTAAATTCATAATAATGGTGTCAATTTCATTTGGATTTACGGGTAATATTGCAAAAGACTTAGCAGGGGAAGGAAAAAAATTAGAAGTTTTTAAACAAGAAAAGTTTGGTTTTGAGAGAATCTGTGTAGCCAGTTTATTACCAATATCTACGAAATATTTGTTTACAAGGTTAAGAGAAGATTTAGGATCATTTTGATGCTTTAACAATTCTAATGGGGGAGTAGCTGTGGTAGCAATATTGGAAACTTTCCTAATTAGTTGCCATGTACCTTTTATATTATTTTTATTTTTATCAAATTCAAGTTCCTCATAGTTACGCTTTAGTCGTTTTAATAGATTATTACAGAATTTTTTGTATCGGTAGTATATTGTTTTTAGAATTTCATTATGAGGTGAAGCCCTTTGTTTCTTGTGTAAGCGATCTCTATGTCTAATACATTTTAAGAGCCCAGGAGTAATCCAGGGCTTGATTATAGTTTTTCTACGTGGTATGTTCACTATTTTGGAATTTGACTTAATAATGCAACTTAAAGTATCAACTAAAACATCTGCGACGACATTTGGGTCTTCAGAATCCCTTAAATTATTAAGGTTCATTTCATCAATTCTCTTTTTTACACTGGCGTAATCAATAACATAGCGACTTTTTGGAAAATGTTGTCTAGGGATTTTCATGTCAAGGTACACGACTTCTGGTGAGTGATCAGTAACCGATGGATTCAATATAAGTGTGGTGCTTTTCAATTGTGTTCTTAGTAGCACATGATCGATGCAGTTCTTTTCATGGGTAGGAAAAAAATGAGATGGCAGGAGACCAAAACTACTAATTAAGTTCAAATATTCTTGGGAACGACTATCACAATTTGTATGACCAATATTTATATTTATATCACCTATTACAATAAGGGATTTAGAATTCTTATTATTAGAAAGAACTGTGGAAAAACTATTTAAAAAATTGTCTATTTGTTTGAAAGAGGGAGATCTATAAGTAGCAATGACACACAACTTATCATTAAAATTACATATAATAGAACTGGCATCAAGTAAATTCGGATGGAATATAGTACATTTGAGTTCATTATTTATATATATTATGACCCCGTCACTGCGATTTATATTATCTCTTGAGCCATGTGATGTATATCCGGTAAGAATAGGTATTTGTTTTATATTCTTAAGCCAGCACTCTGTTAAAACAATGATGTCTATTTTTAGATTTATTCTTTTCAAGTGAACTTGTAGTCCATCGTAATTTGAGTCAATACTACGTATATTCATTTGAAATATTTTTAAGCAGTTTGTATTTCTATAAATATAGTTGCTACATAATTCAGCTTCACACTGATATGAAGTCATGTTACCTAAGATTTGTAAATCAGAATCTATATCTCTCCATGCATTATTCATAATTAAATTGTATATTTATATTTGAACATCAAGTAATAAGACCGACTATGAAGGCAAGATACAAAAAATAATACTTTTAAATAATAATTAATTAAAGTCGAATTGTTATGAAATAAATCATGCTGTATATGTGAAATTCTGACTAAGAATATTTTAAACACAGTTGAATGAAATAAAGAGAAAAACAAAAACTGATAGAAAGTTTTGTGGTTATTGTCATTTGACAGTTCATTCTTTCTGGGTACCCTGTTAGGAATGATAAGTGAGCGTGATAATAATTGATGGTGTTTATATGCATGTACTTTAGTGTATTGCTGTATTTCAATAAAAGTTTGTAACGAAATATATTATTTAATACTTTTCTATAAATATGTATATGTGTATGTGTATGTTTATGTTTATATAGTAAATAAGATAATCTGGCAAAGTTGAAATTAGGAGTTTCAGAATACAAGTTATCATAAACTTAAAGATAGAAATCATGCAGAAAGCACAAAAATAATTAAATTTCGTATTAAACTCGGATAAAAAAAAACAAATTTAACACTTTCTAGTCACACAGAGCACGACTTTAATTTTGAAAGGTCGTCTTCAGAGTCTATACGAATCTGCGGTGCACCCTCTTGTCGACGGAGGTATATACATCCAAGAGAGATCCAGCAGAAAGCATACTCGTGCGTTTTTGCGAAGTCCCTTGCTAGGAAGAAAATCTTTTTACTCTTACGGGTTAATAGTTCGGATAAATATAGTGGTCGAGTAGGGCCGGCTATGTTAATGTTCGTAGTGTTGAATCGCCGACCGGTGTTCATTTTATTGTATTTTTTGAAGTTTGCTATAATGTTTTCCTTCATAGCAACCGTTGTGAATTCTATGACAATAGGCTTACGCGACTCTGCTTTTGAATATGATCTATATATATCCCTAACGTCCGATGGTAGTATATTTAAAGATAGTTTAGAACCCAAATTAAGCAAAAGGTCCATTAAATCATCCTTATTTTCTTTTTGTTTTAATTTTTGTAGGTTTCGTAGCTCAACACATGAATTGAGGGATTTTCTTTCTAGGATTTCTATTTTGTTTTCAAGTGAAGAAATATATGATAATTGTTCTTTTCGGTCGCTTTCAAACTTGACTATTTTTTTATTGATATGTTTTTTTATTTATATGCGCGTTCATTCTCTCTACTTCTTCCTCTTTTGATGTTTATCTTCTCTTTAAATCTTGATAATGTTTATGAAAAAGTCAAGTATAATATAGTAAAGGTATAATATAATATAGTATGTATAATATAGTATTATGAGAAAATTCTTCAACAGAAAATATTTTTAGTAAGTTTAAGTTTAATTCATTTCAAATCCCATCTAAAGAATTTCCACCACATTTACTTGCAAAACTTAACTATATAAGTTAAAAGAAACGTCACTTTTGTTTTTACATAGTTTTATTTTTCAATTATGATATTTATATTCATTCCCAAAAAAAATCGTTCAGATATCTTGATTTTGCATATTCTTTAAGAAATGTATTGAAGTACAGATATAATAATAGTTTTTTATTCAAATTAATTTTACCTACACTTCAATAAATTAGTTTTATTAAGTCAGCGAAAAAAAATGTACTAATAATGCTACGTATAAAACGCAGTCTGCTATCTATTTGTCCATAAGCGCCGTTTGTCGGGCACAACATGTTACGTTTAAGGTGATGCCAAAATCGAACATTGTATGGCAAATACGAGCTCGTAGCTATTATAATCGATAAACAAGTACATTATATAACAGTAAGTAAAATTATCGCTTTGGTTTAATATTATTTGTTATATTCCTTCATGGATTCTATCGTATTAATTAAATACCAGCTTTATTTTAGTAAATCATTTTTTGAAAATCGCATCGGTTGTGTACTTCAAGCCTTAAAAAAGAAAAATAATATTACAAAACATATTAGGAGCTGACTTTCACATTTCAGATATTGTCTTAAACCAGGAAAAAATATTTTAAGCATGTTACGTCCCTCGTGACTTGCGAATGATACGACAACGCACATCCAATGAACGTAATATTGTTATAACAAAGCAATATTTGTGATGCAGTTCCGAGGTGGTATCGGCTTAAGAATATGTTATACTTTTCTTCTCATGGACGTCGAAAGAGGCGACGAAGAGGAAAACCTTTACAATATCTACGCCATTTCTTGTTTATAATATTGGTTGCAAATTTTTTATGTAAAATTATAAATAAAACATATTTTAAAATGAATTCCCGTCGTAGTATCGTAATAAACGATTACATAACAAATTTTTGTATATATAATGATACTGTATTTATTTATTTATTTATTTATTTACTTGTACATGTACATTGGAGAAAATAATACAAAGTTCCCATTTGAAGTTCTTAAAAATATGTACACACCCTGAAAGAGTATATAGCAATTTGAAGATATTTATAATATACTTATTTATAATATATTTTATGTCTTCAAATTTAAACACACATGCACTTAATTTATAATATACTTTATAGAAATATCTATAATTTCTACAAAGTATATTATAAATTAAGTGCATGTGTGTTTAAATTTGAAGACATAAAATTATTTATATTATTGTCACATGTGGCTTTCAAGATCATTTAAAAAAAGTCTGCATTCAAGGTAAGTTGTGTAAAACTGTATATATCTTTTGTTTTATTTAATCTCAATTTATTTAAGCTTGTATAATTAGTTACTTCGAAGAAACGAGATATAGTAAGTAGAAGAAAGAAGATGAACGACCATTACTAATGAGATTCGGTTCACTCTAAGTATGAACGCCAAGCATATTGCATACAGTTTGGTGTTCTACCTTACAGTGAATCGCGTCTTTTATATAATCCTCCTAAAGAAAATAATTAAGAAGAACAATCAAGATCAAGATCCCGGAAACATGGCGTATGAAGATGCAAGATAATTGATTACGTTACGTATATTTTAAATATAAGCTTTGTCTAATAAAAATTTCTATAGTAAAGTTTTATTTTTCCTTACTTTGGGTAGGATAGATATTTTAGCTGTTATTTTAAAGATAGTAATTTTAAATTAATTTTAAAATAAAGGTTAATAAGGTTAAATTTAAAGGTTATTTATAAGATGTTCACAATAAAGTATAAATTAATTACTTATCTAAATAAAGGACCTTTAAAAGTCCACTACAGGTCATATAACATAAGCCTAAGAGTGATTTGATATACACCTTTGAAACTGCGATCCTTCTTCGGTTTCTCTATTTTCAGATTGGGTCATTTGTTAGCGGTTATCCCGCTATGTATCGATAGCCATTGTTAATCTTAAGGTTTTTTCTTTTGTCATATCATAAAATACCTAACAACAATATTTTAAAAATAAAACAATAATTTAAAAAATGAAGTATTTTTTAAATTAATATTTTTAATTAAAATAGTAACTACAGAAAAACAGTTTAAAATAAAACTAAAAAATCTACTTATTCAAATATGTTATTATTCTATAAAATAATACATGTCGGATATTGCACTAAAAACCTCTATCATATAATCAAATTTGAATATAAAAAAATATATTAATGATAATACTCAAATTTGAATAAAAAAAATATATTAATCATAATACAAAATGAAATAATTAAAGAATTCATTACATAATTTATAGAAATATATATCAACAAAAATCAAATTGCTATATACTCTTTCAGGGTGTGTACATATTTTTAAGAACTTCGAATGGGAACTTTATATTATTTTCGCCAATGCAAGTACATACACAAGCAAATAAATAAATAAATAAATAATAAATTGATAAATAAATAAATATTTTACCTGCGTTGTAGCATTAGGTATAAGCTAGGTTGCATTTTCCTTATATGAAATATTGAATGAAGAACAAATAAAACGTAGAAGATATTCAGTCGAGTTTGTAAAATGATGTGACAACTTTTCGGAGAACGGCGTATTTTCCGGTGGAGTGAGTGTAGGTCCCACTGTAAATATTTTATTTGGATCTCAGGGAATGTAGCCGGTAATGGCATTACTATCAGATTTCCTCACGAAGTAAATTCTCAGATATCCTCAAAGCGCAATACCATATTATTTGACTTACGGTTCATGTTTATGAATTTTTAAGAATTTGATTTTTAGTTTACTTACATGAACATTATGTGACGACTCCATAGCTCAGTTGGAAGTAGCCCTGTCTTCGAAAATAAAGGAAAAAGGGTTCGAATCCTACGATGGGCAAACATTTGTATAAAAAATATTAATCTTTGTAGTGAAGTTACTGATATTTATAGTTTTATATAAATATTTATGAATATATCATAAAATACATGCATATCTATGTAAGAATACGTCTGTCCAAAAATGTTAATCTCTATATAAAAAAATAATTGTGAAATCCTAGATTTTGTCCGCTGTTACATACTTCATACGGTTTCTTAGATATAACGGCGAAAGTTTTTCCTTTTTTTAATAAATAAAATAAAAAAGTTACGCAATTTTTCTTTTTAATTTAATCAGATAAAAAAGTTATTATTTAACGCAGAAAATTTGTTGTAGTACCTAATAATTACGTGATTAAATACTCAGTGAATGAAAGTTTTTTATGAGTTCGATTTAAGTATTTTTACCTAATTTCAAGAATTATTACATGTTATTATTATATCAAGCATCACTAGCCTAAGCAATACCTTAGGGTGCGAACTGCGAAACATAATGTCGCAGAGTCGAGCCCGCCATTCGGCTATTGTCGTGAAATAAAAGACACAAGCATTAAGCTAGTACTCTTTAAAAAATTTAATATAAGCAGTTCGGTACATATATAATTCGATTCTAAAATCAAGTATCCTGTAAAACAATATTTTAAAGACGTACGTAAGTACATTACCTATATTCATATAATACATATCTTCATTCTTTTGGCATTATTTCAGATTAGCCACAAAATACAGTTTGTCAGGTGTCACGATTCTGGCGTACTTCTTTCGCCTCTACAAACATAATAAAGATGCTAGTATATACATAAATCATTATATTATCATTTTGATCTTTGTTTGCAAAAAATACTTCAGATCACTTCGTGTGATACAAGTAGACTATTATGCCAAATGTGAAACCATACGATCAAAATGAATATAAAATATTATGTCTATTCAAATGTCTTGGGGACTTGAACTCTACCGCACAACCCTCTAGTGATCTTCGTGAAGCGTATATCTAATAGGGTTCTACTCCATTTGATATACTTTCTGTGAATAACCGAGGTATGTGTATTTATATATATAAAAGCGAGAGGTCACTCATTCATAAAATGGCTAATCTATTAAACTAATTGATCAATTTATATGAAATTCAACATATAGATGGATTACGGAGACTACAGCTAAGAAAGGACTATAGTGAACTCACCATGCAAAGGGGTCGAACACGGGTGATAGATTGTACTAGTATGGAGCTATGTCAGTTTTGGACTTAATAGTTTGAAAATTTAAATATGGGTGACTGATTATGATTAAAAAATACCTCTATATTAATGGGTTTATTTACAACCAAACCAGAAGTAATCTAGACAATTATGTCTTTTCGACCCACCTTCCATCGAAGACATTTCTGGAACAAAGTGACATCTGGTGAGCTCGTCGCTGTGTTTTTTTCGTATTATTTTATTATTTGCTTAAATATGTACATATATTGGAGAAAGAATATAAAATTCCCATGAGAAGTTCTTAAAAATATGTCTATTTATTTGGTTTTATATTATTATTAATTAATAATTTATTTTAATTACATCCAAATTTCATTATACGATGTAGGTATATCATGACTGCCGACAAACTTACTTCAGTGAACTAAACAATATATATATTTCTCTCTATCTTCATTACTAAGAGCAATTAGGACTAACAGGTTGAAACTCTCAGGGAAATAATTTGATTCCACCTTTCACAAATCTCCCGGAAAAACTAAAACAGTGTGGGTTGCGAAAATCAGTTTTACTTAGCAATCGAAAAGTCTGTAGTCAAATTGTGTTCTCCAGTTTGGTGTTTTTAACTTAATTGTAAATTTAAATTAATTAGAATTATTTATTTCCAAAAATGTGGTGGTTACAATCTTGTCCATTATACAATAACAAAATTAAATTTATTGATTTGGTGATAGAGAAGATTTGTTCCTGCTAATACTTACTCACTCGACCTGTGAAAGTCATTTACTGGCAAAGATTGGCTTAAGGAGGATTTGCCATCACAGTTACTCAACAGGGTGTAGAAAACCCTGGCGATTGTATTACCCGATACCTCTCACATTAGAAGCTACTATCCTTCTTTCGGTCCTATATTTTGAAATGGTTGAAATGGTTGTCTCAACATTTGTGGCTAGCCATTGCTATTTACAAGGTTTTCCCTCAGCCGACTTTTGTACATTCACGGGAGAAAAATAGGAGAAGAGTGTTTAAGCGTGTGAAGACAGAGTTTACAAAAAAAAATACTTATTTCATTTGAGGACCATTTTACGGGCGGAAACCAGTTTTTCCCTTATATTAACAAGACAGTTTAGTTAGCAAAATGTACATTAAATATATCCAGGCTACAGAAAGTATATCCTAATGAATATATTAGGTTATTTTTGGGTCGCCTGGGTCGGTTTGGCAAAAAGCAATGTAACAGAAATTACGATTTTAAATGGTAAGTTTGAAACAGTATTTATATATTTATAGCGGCAATAGCCTAATAGTGTAGGGTGCGGACTGCGAAACATGACGTCTCAGATTCGGGCCCCGCCATTCGACTATTGACGTAAACCCACTCCTGACACAAGCATTGTAGCTTATCGGCATTGCTAGTATTCTTTTCAAAAAAAAGTAGAGTTATGAGCTCTAATGCATTCTGTCTTCTTTAAGGACATTCTTGTCTTATCGACGGTTGAAAACGCATGAAACTTTCTTTGTTGTCTTTAGGTATGCATAAACTGCATTAGCCACTTACCACTACGTATGTAGCTTGTTTCTCACCCTAGCTCCGGAAAAATATAATGAATGGAAATATTTTTTGAAGTCACTATAGCCGAATGTCTGGGTGGTCGGAATTTTGAGACCCGAGTTCGATCCCCAGGCGGCAAGCTCGTACCAATTGGTTTTTCAAAAACTTATGAACGAATTACATCGTTGGCTTGGACATAAAGACGGCAACGGGCTCACCACCTGTCACGTTGTCCCGAAAATATCTTTGGTGGAAGGTGGGTCAAAGGGACTTAATTGTCAAGACAAGACCTCTGTCTACCCCTGTATTGGGAATTGTATAACATTTTTTACAACAAACATTTTTTAAAGATTATAGAGCATTTTTAAAGTTTTAGAGTTAAAAAAATTTTATTTTAAACTAAAATTTTTTTTTCAGATGAATTCTGTGAGGAGTACCCCCATAGCCTGATCCCGACCCCAGGCTACTGGATCGAGTGCTCACGTCAGAAGATAGCAACCGACACCATCTGGGACGAATCGGAGTCTGAGCACGACAGCGGGCCTGATCAAAATAATGAAACGGGTAAGTCTTTAATACATATGTATGTACCAGACATCTTGGATCCTCGGACCAAGGATCCAAGATGTATACCGAGTATCCTGCAGGCATCATCATTCTTTCACGACCCCGTAAACGACTAACCTAAGACATACCAGTTTCACCAGCTCTGAGGTCCGAAACTCAGAGCTGGTGGATTCGTACCCGGAGGTTCTAATCCCGGACGGGTTAATGTAGAGAAATTGTTTTTTCTACTTAACTTCGTTTTTTCTCGTTTCATACTTTAAATGCTTTAGCTACTTACTTTGGAATAACATCAATATTTCTAATGTTGTTCCTATCTATGTATGTATTTATTATTATTCACGCAAAAATTTTAAAATGTCGTCAAAGAGAAAATAGTATTAAATAAAGCATATTCGGGACGGTGAATTATTTGTAAAGTTTTATTTGCTCATATTCTGTTATGCAAAGCTGCTTGGTCCAGGGGAAAAGTTTAATGGACTCGCGGGAACCATGAACTTTAAACTGTAAATATTATGTACGTTGAATATACCTTATTCAGTACACGTCCTTAATTTGTCGAGTCACCAAGATTTTGGTGTTACAAAAATTTGTATGGGAAACAGTTGTAGAAACAAGATCTAGAAATGTTTGAATATTTTTGATGAATTCGTTTCCTTTTCATTTCTACAATAGACTTTAAGATATTTTATTTAGATATGCACTTTAAAAGACGCAAAAGACCAGAGTTTGATAGCTTGGACCGACATCATAATAGTTGCAGCACAGTGAAAGTCAACTTAAAATAATCACGTCCCCTTAATGATGGTCACATACTCGTATTAGCTCAAAGTAGCCCACATGGTTATAGGTTGTCTCGATACGATCTAGGAGTATCATCACATTCATTGATGCGCAAAACATCACTTGCTTTTCTTTTTTATCAATTTTTACAATTTTTACTTCGATCTAATGGCACCTTCGATTACCTATTAAGAGCTCGCTTCCTGTTCATTCTCATGTGTGTGTCACAAGATACACCAGTGGCAAAAGCTACGAAAATTTTAAAGCCGCCTAAGGCTAAGAAGATGTGAAAAAAATCTTTAAAGGGATTACTATCGCAAAAAATATCAGACCAATATAAAGCAGAGGCATGAGGGTCTAAAGGACGACAAATACGTGGTTGTCCTTCCGTGTCAGTTATGTAGTACTCGTCAAGACATACCCGATGTTGATGATAATAAGTCCAAATTATGATGGAGGCTGTAGTAAGTTCCTACTTAATTATTCACATGTTGCAATTAAAATCTTTATGCCATGCATGTGATAAAATTATTCCCATTAAATTACTTCAAGTTCTACATTTTACAATAAGTTACAATGTTCCTTCACCTGTAAGTCTAGAATAGATTAATAGCTTAAAACGTAAAGTTTGTTAATTGCGCACTTTGCGGGTATGTCGAACTTTCTCGAAGTACAGTTTGTAACGCTAAGCAGATTACCTATATTGAGCAACTACATCAGGAATTTTTCATTTTGAAGTAGTGCTCTTTTCAGATTTTAGCTACACAAAGTTTAGCTAGCTTAGTTTCAATTTGCGTAGCAAAAAAGTAAGTTTGATTAATCGATAAATTATTCTTTCTTCTCCGAGTCATTGTAAGCAAATTAAAGAAGTTGCCATACCATAGCATAGTTTTCCATATCATACTCACCACGTTCAAAATTCAACAGAATATACTGTCAGAATTTTAAATCGTGGTTTTGTTGCTGACCGAATGCGCTTGCTCAATCGAGGCAGTGTGAAAATGAGTAAAGTGAAGTAGAGGCATCTTGTGCTTCTGCGATTAAATACGTCGAATAAAGTAACGCCTCCAGCTTCCGTCTTTATGAATGTACATTTGCTTTCCCACACAGTGTTATATTGCTATTTTTCGACAGAAATTAAATAAATATAAATTAAATATCTTCACGCAATTCCCAATACAGGGTCAAGTCTAGACAATTAAGTCCCTTTGACCCACTTTCCACCGAAGATATTTTCGGGACAACGTGACAGGTGGTGAGCCCGTCGCCGCCTTTATGTCCAAGCCAACGATGAAATTCCTACATAAGTTTTTGAAAAACTCATTGGTACTGCCACCTGGGGATCAAACTCGGGTCTCTCGACTCGAAATTCCGACCACCCAACAACTCGGCTATCGTGACTTAATTTATTTTTCGACAGAAATCGTCAAAAATGTGGTACACAAAAAACTGTTTTGCCAGATAAGTCCACCCTATATACACAATTATTGCTACCAGTCTACTATACTCCTTTGAGAAAAAGACCTAAATATGAATTTCTGTGGTATGATTTTTGTTTATGTAGAGTAAGATTTCCGACACAGTCTTTTTTAGGTACCATAAAATTGTAATCTCTAATTTCAGACATTCCATTATGTTTCAATTCGCTTTCAAATATATGTGTATATTGTAGCAAAGTTCAATCCAAAATAAATATGGATAAAGCTTCCTTAAAAATTCTTATAAAACATATAAACGATTCATCACTGAATACAGAACGTGCGAGATCCATATTAAGAATCGTCGTATACATTTACAGACAACAAAATGTATTATTGATGTTGATGATTGATTGTTTTAATACCGATTATATGATATTTGTTGTGAGCTATGGTTAGTATGATTGGAGTAAAAAGAGATAGTAAAAATAAAGAGATCATCTAATATCTTTTTAATTTGAATAAAAAATAGAATATGGACTACCTCCGTGGATGACTGGCATACACATTGGATTTCATGGTGGTGCCAGATCGAGGTCCTGGGTTCGATTCCCGCTCGGTTCAATGTAGAAAACACTTTTTCTACATTCTCTCGGGTCTGAGTGTTTGTGTTATCTTCGTTGTTTCTGATTCTCTATCACAAGTGCTTAAAGTACTTACTTTAGGATCAGAACAATGAACATCTATCTAAATATTTTCTCACATCTAGACATTTTCTCACTTTACGACCCTTTTTCATCTGGTTCTATTTCTGATTCTCCTTTTCAATTTGAAACTCACCACGCAAGTTAAGCACGCTTAAAGCTCCTTATATACGCCCGAAAGCACCAGAATAGAACTACGCAGCATGTGTTCAAATAACATGCTAGTAGTTTCTATTACTAAATGTAAAGTTCCGGAATCAAAATAAAAAGCTATAACTGGAAAAAGTATGTCTTTCAAGACTACAAAACAGGGCGTAATCACATTACTCCACAATTTAGACGTCAATAGAATATTAATAAATTTTTAGTATTGTATTGTTTCTGATGCGGTATTATTTTGTTATTTTAAGGTATTGTGTGTTGCATGTACATATGTGTTAGACCGTGAATAAACGTGTTTCTTTTTATTTATTCCCTTGTTCGAACTATCCGTTGTTATCCAGGGTGCCTGCCGCAGAATGTCTCGTCAATTTTCCTGAAAGGTATCATTAGCCATCTTTACCTCTGATCATTGCAGGCAGAAATACAGGGTCTCTGCCAACTAGACGATGGGGTTACCTAAATAAATATCTTCTCACTATGCCCAATACAAGGGTAGACAGAAGTCCAGACAAAGAATTTCTTTCGAGCCACCTCCCATCGAAGACATTTTTGGGGCAACGTGACGAGTGGTGAGCCCGTCGCCGTCATTATGTCCAAGCCAACGATAACAATCGTACGTAAGTTTTTAAAAACCCATAGGTACGAGCATTGGAAATCGAACTTAGGTCTCTTGACTCGAATTCTGATCACCCAACTACTCGGCAATCGTGACTATGGAGACTTCTTGATTACTACATGTTCTTTTGTTTACGTTTACTTTCTTTTTCGCATCACGAATTAACAAAATACATATGTAAGAATATACGTGTTTATAAAATGTCGCGTAAGGTTTTTTCGAAGCAATTAACAATTTAAAAATATACTAAGATGTATTAGCGAGCTGTTACAGAACATTTAATATCGTATATTACAAAACCGAATTATGCTTAAAATCAGTATCATATGGTAAATAATATTTTATCTACAGTCAATATTTGAGGTTTGTGTGTAACATAAGTTATTCGCCTCGCGTTTACAAATTCTCTTACTATACATATTTACACTTTCGAGATTACGCCTATTCAAGTTAAGTCAGGTGCGAAAGACAATTTGCAGATACGCATTCTACAAACATATATACCATAAAGCTAAAAGGGATTCCGACTTCTTGATTATGTGGTAATATTCCAGATACAAATTCGAGAATTTAATTCATATAATGAACTCATTTAAACTAAATTATAATTTCCATCATGTTACTCAGTTCAATCAAAAAACTATATATTATTTAATTTTTGTAGTATTTTTATGGGAGATCCTCGTTATAGTATAAACTTTAGGGAAAGAACCTATTTAATAACGTTAAAATTTAAAAAAAGCTATTATATTACTGCTACTATATAGTAATGCTTGGTCATCTAATGTTAAGAGCTCTGTTAATAAATAGTTTGAGAGTCCAGTGGTCATATAGCATTCAACGCACGTTTTTCATTTGGGAGTCCTTCATCTATGAGAACTCGAAGACCATCATATTATTATGCTATTGCTTATTGCAGAATAGTTTAAGGTAATAATAAATTATTGTTATGTAATAAATTATAGAGAATTTTAGAATTATGTTTTGATTACGGTTATTTTAGTCATCGGATATTTTCCTATTTCCTAGTGCATGGAATAATAAACTTTCTTCCTTTTTAAAGACTTTCAGGAAAGTCCTTCCGGAAAGAGGTAGAGTAAAGGGTGAAATTTTGTATGGATTCTGATTGCGTTATCTCTGAATTTATAATTATGAGATACATAGACCATAGATTACAATTATAAGCAATATGTTTAAGAATTTTTTCAGTATTACGTACTGGAGGAATTAAAATGGGAATGAAAGTTTGTATAAATAAATTATTTTTAAAGTGGTACATTTTAACGCTTAATATTAAAATGTAATTTAATATTTTAACTTCATGTACCCGATCTTATTAAATTTCAACTTAGTCAACCACAATTTCATTTTGATTTTTATGTGATAATAATTTTTAAATTATTAACCGTCATCTGTAAATATTATATGACAAATTCTTAAATATTTTTACCTTCACGCATTTCCAAGTACAGGTGTACCAGAGGTCTAGACAATTTAGTCTTGTCGATTCACATCTCACAGGAGCTTATTTTGAGAAAAATTTCTCTTCACGCATTCATATGTAAATTCCAAAATTTATATGAATAATAAGTATCATAAATTCCTTTTATTCAGTCAATGATAAATTCAAAGCATTCCGTACACATTCACTTGTCAAGATTTTAACTAGAAGGTGGGGAATCCTGTGCTAGTCACGAAATAACCATTATCATAAAATAGCGGTACCATCACGAGGAAACCAAGAATTTGCAATAATAAGAATGTTATGAAAGAATGTGAAGTCTACTAAAATGCACGGAATCGTGACGCCGGGTACAAATCCTTAAATGAAATGAGAAGAGTCTGTGGTCCATCATTGTAGAGGAATATTAATAAATAACAGGAACATATATACATACAAACAATCACGCTTCTAGGGTAGGCAGAGACCAGTTCTATCCACTTGCTACAATTCTTACATACTTGTTTCGCTTCGTCCACTTTCATTATTCCCTTCATAGACCTTTTTAGAACGTCCCTGATTTGGTTTCGAAACGTCCTCCTAGTCATTCCCCTTCCTACACTTCCATTCACACTCGCCATATAAACTTTTTAATAATTAAAATAATTTTAAGTAACAGGAAATACTTCCTAAATTTATGTTACCTTATTAGGGTTCTGTGCTTAAAGAGCAAACTGGTTAACGTCACTTTTGTTTCTGTTAGTCTGTCTCTCATCTGTATTACGTGGTCATTATTTATTAGAAGTTAAATAAAATATAAATTATATTTTATTATAAAAAAATTCACGAAAGCCGTGTGGTTGGGTGGTCGGAATTTCGAGTCAATAGACCCGAGTTCGATCCCCAGTTGGTAGGCTCGTACCAATGGGTTTTTTCAAAAACTTATGTACGAATATCGTTGGCTTGGACATAAAGACAGCGACGGGCTCGCCACCTGTCACGTTGTCCCGAAAATATCTTCGGTGGAAGGTGGGTCGAAGGGACTTATTTGTCTAGACTCGACCTCTGTCTACCTCTATATTGGGAATTGCGTGAAGATATTTTTTTTATTTTTTTATATATAATTAAATTATAATTATAATTTGGGGGTCATTGTAAAAGCGTGCCCGTCGCGAACCCTGCCTGCCCTTTTCAGGGTTGCAATTCTACATAGCTGCGCACCCATACCATCCAGGGTTAGGCCGTCCCCCCAAGGTGACGCACACCAGTTCGCCTCCGTTGGTGTGGAAAGCAGCGAGCAAAGCGGCGTTGGGGACCGCCACCCGTCACGCACAGCTCGACACGGCGGAAGGTGGGGAACGGAGTGCAAAGTTGCCACCTGGAATGTTAGAGGAGGCATGTGAGATAAGACGAATGAGCTGATCGAAATTATGAAAGAAAGAGAAATAGATGTGGTGTGTTTGTCGGAGACCAAACGGAAGGGCAGTGGTACTGAAGAGTTCCCTGGTGGGGCGTTAGCTCTATGGTCCGGTGTCCCGGAGAGCGTGAGTGCCTGCCAGGGAGTTAGGGTGCTGCTGTCGTCTCGGTTGGTCGATTTTATGACTGAATATAAGGCTGTGAACTCAAGACTTCTCTGGGTTCGCTTTAAATTAGGACTGACGAAGTTATTCCTTTTGGCTGTTTATGAGCCGGTAGCTTCGTCATCCAGGGCTGAGGTGGAGGAGTTTTGGGAGAATGTAAGAGAAGTTCTAGATTTGGTTAGGGGAAATGAAAGAATTGTTGTATGTGGTGATTTCAATGGATGCGTTGGTACCGCTCGACCATTGTACGAGTCGGTGCTTGGAATGTTTGGTGATAAAAGGGTTAACGATGCTGGCAAGCACATACTGGCTGTATGCAAGGAAAAGGGTCTTCTTGTGACGAACACTATGTTTAGTCGGAAGAGAATCCATATGTATACTAGAGAAAGAGAGAAGTATGATCGATTTATTCCTGGTGGGTGACCGACTGCGAAAACAGGTGATAGATACGCGAGTGTTCAGGGTTGCTGAGCTGGGAACGGATCACTATCTAGTGATTACTAGATTTAGGGGTCTGTTTGCGGGTTAGCACCAACGGACGGCGATACCAGAACCACAGTCGGTCGGTAGCATCCGAAGCTGGAAGCTTCAGGAAGCAGACACTAGGAATAAATATCAAGCAAGGGTAGCCGAAAAGCTGGACATCATCGATGTCAGGAAAGAATATGTGGAAGAAATATGGCAGAGCCTCAGGCATGGAATGATTCATGCAGCGGAAGACGTGTGTGGAACTGTAAAAAGAGGTAGTAGTAAAAAGGGTGATGCATGGTGGAATGACGAAGTGAAAGAAGCAGTAAATAAGAAAAAGAAAGCATGGTTAGACTACTTGGCCTCTAGTTATGATAAGAATATGAAAGAGAAGATGAAAGAAAGATATAAGCTGCAGAAAGTTCACACGAAAGCATTGATTGAGGAAGTGCGTGAAAGGTGTAGAATTGAAGCGGACGAAAGGTTGTCGCACAACTTCAAGGAAAACTCCAAACTCTTCTGGACCCGGAGTGGTGCGACAGCCTTAAGAAAGATCTAAGTGCTTTCGAGAACCAATGACGTCCTCTCAGAAAAATCGGACGTCATGCAGTGATGGAGCGAATTTTATAGAGAAATGTATGCGTGTGATGATCTTAGTGAGGGATCCGGGGATGACACCGTGACTGCTACACCAGACTCGGACCTTGATGACACTGAGGTCATCGGTATGAAAGAGATTGAATGTGCGATTCGAAGTTTGAAGTGTGGTAAGGCTGCGAGACTAGACAGAGTTACTGCTGAAATGGTCAAGTATGGTGGGCCTCGCGTCTGGGATAGCTTTCATCTGCTGTGCAATTTGTGCCGGCGGACGGGGGCTGTCCCGGATGATTGGCGATCCGCAGTTATTGTGCCTTTATACAAAGGTAAAGGTTCACATTATGACTGTGGGTGCTATCGGGCGATCAGCTTGACCAGTTTAGCAAGTAAAGATTACTCGAAGGTTTTGACACGTAGGATGCGAGAGAAATCGGAAAGATTTCTATGGGAGGCACAATGCGGATTAAGACCCGGAAGAGGATGCACGAATCAAATGTTTTCTCTCCGCATGATCGCGGAGAAGCTTCTGGCTGCTAACCAGAAGATTTTCTGTGCTTTTGTGGATCTTGAGAAAGCATTTGATAAGGTTGTAAGGAAGAAACTGTGGGAACTGTTTCCGGGATATGGTCGATTGCCAAGGGCTATGCAGTCACTTTACTGTGACTGTAAAGCCTGTGTGCGGGTAGGGCATGACCTGTCACCCATGTTTCGCGTTCAATCGGGCGTAAAACAGGGTTGTTTCATGTCCTCCTGGCTGTTCATATTGTATCTCGACAGCTGTTAACAAAAGCTGAAAGATAGTTGTTTGGGTGTGTAATTGGGTGACATAAAAGTAAATTGTCTGCTGTATGCTTATTGCACCGTCAGAGGCAGAACTGCAGGCATTAGTCACGTGTATGAAAGAGGAATGTGAAAATAAAGGTCTCCGTTTGAATGCTTCATAAAACTACGGTTCTGGTATTTGAAAGGGACGAAGAAAGAGCGAAGTGTGAAATATGGGTAAGTAAGGAATGTCTAGAACAGGTGAATGAGATTGTGTAATTGGGCAATGCTTTTAGCCGGGATGGAAGATGTGATATAGATGTGGACAAGCGTGTCGCTGCCGGAAACAAGGTCAACGGTGCCCTGACTTCGTTAGTCTAAAGACAAGACGTAGTGAAAAATCCACGCCTTGCGATACATAACACAGTGCTGTTACCAACTTTGTTATATGGCAGCGAAACCAGGGTATGCCAGAAGAAGCATAAAAGTATGTAGAATGCAGTGGAGATGCGATCTCTTCGTAAAATTTGCGAGAGAAAAAGAGATTCGTAAAATGGCAGGTTTGAAAGATGACCTTATCACTAAAATGGATAAGGGCGTGCTTCGATGGTTTGGGCACGTTGAGCGAATGAGCGAAGACCGCTATATATTTTCTTAACCATTCGGTGAAGAAAATATATAGCGCGAAAGTTAATATTAAAAGGGGTCGAGGTAGGCCGAGACTAACTTTTGAAGACCATGTGAGCAAATTGCTCGAAGAGGGGAGGGTCAAGAGTACTCGGATACCTCGACGTGCATGTATGAAGAAAATGATGAATCTGAAAGAAGCGAAAGAGGTATGTAAGGATCGTGACACATGGCGATCTGTTCTCTCTTGCTACCACGTCAGGGACTGTACGTGAAGATAACTAATAATAATAATAAATTATAATTAAATTAAAATTTATTATATATAATTAAATTATAAAAAAATCGGGTTGTATTTTGAATTATTCAAATATTTTATTTGAATTATTCAAAATACTACCCGAAACCGTTTTTTATAACATTGTGTGAAAAGTGTGTTGTATGTAATATCAATTATCGGTAGTGGTGTACGTTTTTTTCTATATAACTTGGTGATATGGGCATGGAGATACTTATTTGGGTAAAGCTGTATGGAATTTTGTTATTGTATAGCACGAGCGGAATGATAGCGGAGTGGTTAGGTGACCGGAATACGAGTCAAGAGACCCAAGTTCAATACTCAGCTGTTAGGCACATACCAATGAGGTTTTTACAAACACTTACGCACGTTGGCCTGGACATTAAAAAGGCAACAGGCTCATCAGGTGGATGGTGGATCGAAAGGACTTAGACAGTCTAGACCTCTATCTACCCCTGTATTGGTAAAAGCGTGTAGATATTTTTTTAATTGAAAAAACATTAATATTTTATTGGTACTAAAATTTGATTGCGTCAATTCGCATTTCGTTGTGACATACAAAAAAAGGCACGACATAAATATTGATTCTGGATAGATAGCGATTAAAAGTAGTTCACTAACCGTTGAATTGGGTCGTCACGTCTGACGTCATCAATCAGATTACGTAATTTCAAGGAAAAGCATTCTTATATTGGAGACAGAGAAGGGTTACGGTGTTTTTATCGTAATCTACAAATAAGCTAAAGTATCTTATCTTTTTTGTTTGACCTGCCCAGCCCTTTTTATACGTGAGGAACTACCTTGCGTTTACTCACCCCTCTAGAGGCAAGGACAGGTAACACAGAGCTCACATTAAGTTGTCTTTGCTTACTTCAGCAATTTTGAAAGAGTCAAACCAAAAATTTATTGTGTGACCTAAAAATAATTATTGACAATGAAGACATCTATCGACAATTTATAATATTTAAATGAATTATTGGCTGTAACAAAACCGTAAATCGCGTCTCAGAAGCTTAAGTCGCATAAATTATGCTTTTTCCCGAAAATATATTCGGTGGAAGGTGGGTCGAAGGGACTTAACTGTTTAGGCGACCTCTGTCTACACCTGTATTGGGAATTGCGTAAAGATATTTATTTTATTATTTACGGTGACCGAGTGGTTGAGTGATCGGAATTCGAAAAAGAATTGAGTTAGATCCTCAGGAGGAAAGCTTGAACCATCGAGATAAATCGAAACTTGTATACGATTTATATCGTTGAACACTGTAACGGCGATTGGTTTCTCCTGCCAGGTCCTCTCAAATAAGATCCGATGAAATGAGCGTCGGTAGGACCAATTCTCTAGCCCCAGGATAATAAACCCTGCATTGCCAATGTCCGAAGATGTTACTTACTTACTTATCTTCACGCACAATCCCTGACGGGGTAGCCAGAGAGAACAGTTCGCCAAGTGTCACGATCCCTACATACTTCTTTCGCTTCTTTCAGATTCATCATCTTCTTCATACATGCACGTCTAGGTATCAGAGTACTCTTGACCCTCCCCTCTTCGAGCAAGATGTAATTAGAAAAAACATTCACGTAGGGTGGTCAGGATTTCGAGTCGAGAGAACCGAGTTCGATCCCCAGGAGGCAGGCTCGTACTAATGGGTTTTCCAAAAAACTTATGTACGAATTAAATCGTTGGCTAGGACATAAAGACGGCGTCGGGCTCACCACCTGTCACGTTGTCCCGAAAATATCTTCGGTGGCAAGTGGGTCGAAAGGATTTAATTGTCTAGACTCGACTTCTGTCTACCCCTGTATTGGGAATTGCGTGAAGATATTTATTATTATTTATTTATTTTAATTAAAGAGGAAAGTACGCAACATATCAACAAATACTGAATATTGACTTAAAAAACTGTCATTATATTACGTTTAATATCAAATAAGATTTCCGTCGTTTGCTTCACAACGAACACAAACAATAAAATGTATTCTACAATTGTAAGGATCGTCATGTCAATACGTACCTCAAAGGCTAGAGAAAGTAAAACCTTTGAATATCAAATTCATTTACAATCTCTTCACAGGGACTATATTACTCTGTTATTGGCACTAGAGACTATACTTTACCTCTTTTATATTGGTACCAATGTTGATACTAACCTGTTTTTGTTTTTATTGAAGCACCGGAATCACGGCTGGGTAGATACTATATTTTCCATTTGTTAATAATTATATATTTAACATTTCCTTACGAATGTTTTTATGTTTATAAATAATAATAAATATCTTCACGAAATTCCCAATTCAGGGGTAGACAGAGGTCTAGTTTAGACAATTTAGTCCCTTCGACCCACCTTTTTTATGTTTAATATGCATATATTAGTATGTTTATTTACGTTCGTGTATGTATCTTATCACCATTCAGTTACTATGATACAAAGCAATCTAATTTGAAACTAGCATTTCTTATTGAAATTGTTGTATAATATCTAATTTGAAATTGTTATATACACTAAGATAATATTCTGTCATGACGGATTTTTGATTTAATATACGTGTAGTAAGTCAAGTGATAAATGTATCTTGATTATTGTATTATTAAAAATGTGACTTTTATGTAGCAAAACTATGTTAGATAATATGTAATTGAAGTAACTAGAATTTGCTTTTAAATAAATTTTCAACAATGCTAACAGTAGGAAAATCTAAAATCTTGTTGAAAATTTCATGTACGATATTCCTGAACATTATAAAACAATGATGACGCTTTTCACATTAATGTCTACCTGTCACCATCGCTTTTACCAGTATGAGCAGCTGAAAAGGCTTGTATAATGAAACTGACACACGTCTACATGTTTACCCTCCTAAAATAGAATATTACGAGTACTTATGTGAAGATCAGAAAATACTCAAAGAATTACGTTATTATTTTATAGAAATCAATTTCTCCCTTTGCTTTAATATAAAAAAAATATAAAAGGTTCATTTTATTTCTATTATTGTCAAGTAGAGCTAAATTTATGATGTCTGGTTGCGGTGTAAAAATTTGCCACATCAATTCTTCTCATAGCTATTTCAAGACTAAGGGCAGCTAGAAAAGCCATTAAGGTTCATTGGCTACCGGCAGATGGCAAAATAACCATATCGAAAAATTCCTAGCTTACAAATTGGCAGACTATTGACGGGCTGCAGCGCTTCAGGTGCGGGATGTGTGGTACTACGATCACCATGTGTAAAAGTTTCTGGACCTATGTTATAACAAGCGGTGAATGCGTCAAAGATTATTAAATAAACATAATTTGTTGTGCGCATAATGCCATGGTTCTTTCCTAATGTATTAGTCAAGGAAAATTAAGAAATATGTCGTGAATGTCTTAAATAGGAAAAATAATTGACACCAATAATCGCATATTTCAATTCATTACATTGGAAACCCTCAAAATAAATATCGAAAAGAATATAAAAGTGTAGTTAATAAATGTACAAGTTTTCGCACTTTAGTAAAATGAAGTGGACAGGTTGTCAGAATAAGTTTTGGAAAGGTCATGACTGTTTTGAGCACAATCATAGAGGTTTTGAGTATAATATTTACAGAATAGTAACCGTTATTTTTGCCTTTTTCTTTTTTAAAAGCATCTATGAATCATTTCGTAACTGTTTTGCCTCACGTCTTTATATGTCTTCGTGTTTATTCACGCGTCAATCTATAGCGGTGTTATCAAAATTTTCATGTTAAGAATATCTCGATAAAATCTATTTCATATTCTTCCTGCTTTTTAATACATTAGGTTCATTTTCGTCTAATTTTGCGGAAGTTATAAAATGTAAGTAAGCTGAAATATTAAAGCAAGACTTGTGTGAAAATAAATTCAAAACAAAGAAGAACAAAACAAAACAAAATGCAACCCTATTTAAATCCTTTGAACTTTTTTAATATGAATCAGTTGACCTGAACTCAAAGATCACCACAGTCTCTCCACCTATTTTGACGACCTCCGTGGAGGAGTGGCGTAAACACCGGTTTTCAAGGTGTCGTCATCTCTAGGTTCCGGGTTCGATTCCCGGTCGGGTCAAGAAAAACCACTTTTTCTACATGTTCTTGGGTCTGGGCGTTTGTGGTGCCTTCGTTGTTATCGATTCCCATACCTCAAGTGCTTTTGCATCTTACATTGGGGTCGGAGCATTGTATGTGATGTTGTCCCAATCTATCTATCTATCTATCTATCTATCTATCTATCTATCTATCTATCTACCTATACCTATACCTCACGTTAACGTTCGGCTATTTAATACAAAGCCTTTAATTAAATTGACAATAATATTTAGAAGGTTATGATTTCTAAAACTAACAATTTAAACATTATTCTTAATATAATCATACACGTTTTGAAACTTTATCAGTAGAATTTAATAAAATTTGATTTACAAATACATTCTCCTGGGTTTAAAAGTTAACTGCCTAGACCATTCAGTATGAGATCGTATACTAGAATTATATTCGTATATTATATATACCCTATATAATGACTTAGTTACTTATTCTTTCATCAGAGACTGTGAATCTTCTTCTACAGTACAGCTTCACCAGTACCATATTGTGTCAAAGATGGATGAGATATCGAAAACTTAATTCTGACTAGCGTGCTAAACGCTACGAAATGTCTATAGACTATGCGACTGTTTAATAATACTCACAAATTTTATTGAGAAAACAGTATTAACAATAAACATACAATTTCTTTTAATTTTAAAATTAACTTTTTTCAAAACTTATGTACGATTAACTTATCATTGGTTTAAACAATAAGATGGCGGCAGGTTCACCGGTCAAATTTCCAAGCGTCAGTAAAATGCGAGTCGAAAAGGCTAAACTGTCTGGCATAAATATGTCTACTGTGAAACTCTCAACTTCAATTGGTAGTGTCTTTACTGAACACATCTATTCAGTCACTTAGTTTTACCGCAAAGAAAATTTGTTACAATCGCCATGCTTGGTAAACGTATAGCTTTTGCTTTATGGCATCGAAAAGTTCACTGCAGGTTATTTGCCTCTTCAGTAACGAGGACGCGCGATAGTCGCCACGCTTGACAAACGGATTGTCGATCGCGTTACAAGACACCCCACAGTATACCCTTGTATACTGTGAAGCAGACAGGTGATGAGCAAAGGTGCTGCTCATCACCTGTCTGCTTATTTTTGATATAGTTTTTATCGAAATGGTTATCCCACCATCTAACGGTAAATATTGTCTTTATCATTCGTTGCATTGATTTCTCCCTCAGTCACCACTGTACACCTATGACAACCACAGGAAGAAAGGAATTTTGCTATTCGGCCTGCAGATTCACCGTCACATTACCAAACATCTTGCATATTCCCGTCACCAGTGTGTCTTGCTAAGGATCATAAACCATTATGACATTGTAGGCGTTTTATTCACTTGAAGAAAACATACACACTACAGTAATACTTTATTAAACGTATACACGAGGAAAAGAACATTTTGATACATGGATGCTAATAGACATATGGTTCGCTCAGTAACAATGCAACAGCGTAATGTAAAATATATGTAGTGCCATCTAGCGAAATAATTAGGAACAATGTTATCAAATGTCAGTACATTATACAAATTTATAACCTAAACACGTTTACCTCTTTACCGTTTTTATGGTTACCATGGAAAGAAAGATGATGGTAAATTCTTTCGCCAGTACTGTACTGTACCTGACGAATTTTCATTGGACTATTAGCGCTCAATTAGAAATTGTAATTTATTGTTCGATTTAACTCCATTCCTATTTCGCCTACATCCGTGATAGCAGTTAACCTAAATTAAATCACACGAAACAACAAAGAGCTATAAAATGCAGTGATCAAATGCCGTGATTATTAAGGTCGAAAACCTAATTAAACCCAATTTATTCCTAATAAAATTAAAAGAATCTTTTAAATTAACTTTAAATAATGCAACTATTAAGAGTCACGATCGGTGATCGGGATTTCGAGTTAACAGACTCGAGTTCGATCCACAGGTGGCAGGCTCGTACCAATGGGGTTTTCAAAAACTTTTATATGAATCATATCGTAGGCTTCCTTCCACATTGAGACGGCTACGGGCTCACCAACTGTCACGTTGTCCCAAAAATCTTCGGTGGAAGGTGGGTGGAAACGACGAAATTATCTAGACCACTGTCTACCCCGGTATTGGTAATGGCGTGAATATATTTTTATTTATTAAGTATCTAAATAAAACAGTTTAATTCGTAAATGTTGGGATTTTATATTTTATTTCATTTGTATTTAAGAATTTCCGGAGACAGGATTTTCTTATGTGTATTAGTACAGCGGGGGAAAATATTACAAACTTCTGCGAGGCTTGTTACCTTGAGTAGCTGTAGCAATTCTAATTTTTATTTCTGCACTTTAGGCTTTGTATTCTATACAGACTTATACATCATTGAAAACTATTTAAAAATTTACTACTTTATTTTAAATTATTTTATTATAACAAAACTCTTGCTCGAGATTTTGACCGCGTCCAGTTACTTTAATTTCCAGTCTTTTTTTTTTCATTATTTCCTTTAGAGGAAGAATTTCCGAAAACCCTTCTTATTGCTAATATATGTTTTATAAGAAACCCTTGCGCAAAAGTGTTAATCTCACGGGAATTCAGTTTCGTATATATGTACAGACGATGTTGGTATATTTTAATATATTCTGTAGAAAACACTGTTCAATGACTAAATTTGGCTAAATAATCAAATTATTTAAGTATGTATATTTAGATATAATAACCTAGGCTTCAACGGATTATTTATATCCAATCTTTTTAGAATATGCGCTTAGTATATTAAGTTTCTTAAGCTTGGTCTACCGAACACTTTCTACTTTAATATCATTAGCCCTAGTTTAATTATTTTATTTTATTAAACGTTAATAGCTCTTAAAATTTAGTTAACGAGACCTATTAAATTTTTTTACTTACTCATGGTCAGTGAAAATCTACTCATTAAAAGAAAGTGAGTAGGATTGGTCATTACAGTACAGTACACACAATATTAAAAACAAAGAAACAAAAACATTCACCAAGTGCACAGATTTTCAAATAGAAATTTCTTCCAGCAGGCCTGTTACCGGAAAACTTGTAATAAGAGCAAATGCAGTATGCAGTATGCACCACGAACCATATATTATATTACATTTATTTAAAAAAAATATTTTTTTGTTTTCCTTTATTCTTTATTGTACGCGTTACAAGAGAAAATATACAATGAGATTTATGTGATAAAAATGTACAAAGGCGAGCTTAACCCTAAGCAAAGCTCTCTTCCAGCAACCTTTTGATGAAAGATAAAATATAGGTTAAAGTAGGTACGAGTACATACATATACATATTTAAAATATATTTTAATCGATACTTACTAAACATAGCACAAAACAAATACTTCATATTAATACCAATAAAATTATTATGAATCTAAATAGTGTATCGTTTTCTTTCGGAAAACTTCTAGAAATGAACTAGTACGAATTTCGTGTGGGAGTGAGTTCCAAAACTTCCACAACCGCATTTACAAGGATTCAGCATATCTGATAAAGGAATGAGAGGGAGTGATAAGTAGTGGTAAATTTTCGAAATAGTTACGCGGCCAATTGTTGGCAGCCAATGCTATATTCAGGACTTTTCCCTTTCTCTAATTAATTATACATATTTAGCACAAGGCAACTTATCAAATATGGAGTTAATAAAATAATGCCTGAAAATATGCTTTGGTCAAAAAATATTCAAAAGTATCATTACAGAAATAGGAGGATCAATGTCAGCTACAATTTATACTTTACAAGTATTTGCACTTTCGAATGAAGATGTCAACGGTAGCTCGTCAGAATAATTTATTTAGCAACGTCATCGTCGTGATGTGAGATAATAATATGAGCGTTATTATTTTTTAATGCAGAGAATATTAAGGAAAAATAAAATAATGTTTGGGTAAGACTTAAAGCTCAAAATAAAATTATTGGAAAATAATATATGTCTAATAATATGTGTTTAATATATGTATAATAATATAAGTCACGATAGCCGAGTGGCTGGGTGATCGGAATTCGAGTCGAGAGACCCGAGTTCGATCCCCGGGTGGCAGGCTCGTACCAATGGGTTTTTTCCACACCTATGTACGATAAATTATATTAGATCGTTGGCTTGGACATAATGACGGCGACGGGCTCACCACCTGCCACGTTGTCCCGAAAATATCTTCGGTGGAAGGTGGGTCGAAGGGACTTAATTTAAAAAAAAAGGTATTGGGAATTGCGTGAAGATATTTATTTATTATTTATTTATTTTAATATATGTTTTTATGTGAATACATAAAAAAATAGTACAAAATTTTGAATTCTTTTATAAATCTTCACGTATTTTAGTAAGAACTCAAACATAACATAAATAACGACTCTAAAACAGCTAAATGACAATCCAGAAAATAAAAACGATTCAGTAAAATTGATGGATATGTAATAATAATAACAGGGGTAGACAGAGGTCAAGTCTAGACAATTAAGTCCCTTTGACCCACCTTCCACCGAAGATATTTTCGGGACAACGTGATCGGTGGTGAGCCCGTCGCCGTCTTTATGTCCAAGCCAACGAAGAAATTTACTGAAAACTCATTGTTACTGCCACCTAGGGATCGAACTCGGGTCTCTCGACTCGAAATTCCGACCTCCCAACAACTCGACTATCGTGACTTAAAATTGGATATGTAAACTTAAATATTTTAAATAGTGCTAATTTTATCAAATGTTAAAATACAATACTTCTTTTGATAAGAACGCAACTCAGCACAAATTCGTATCTCAAAGAGATTGCATGAAAATATATCTACTACACATTATTACTAATATGCTCACCTTTTGCCACTATTATTACGTCACTTATAAAAAAAGTAATTTCAAGTCTTTTAGAGTCGAAAGACTAATAGAAGGCCCCTCAAAAATATTGCCAAGTAGAATGGTTCTGGACTGTCTACATCCATAGATCAATCATGAAATAATTAATAAGTAAATAGTTATCTATGGACCTATATTCCTTTTTTAATACTTACTAATTTACTTGTGAGTACATTGTGAGTACGCTGCCTAGGAATTATCTTCGTCCCGTTTAAGGAACAATGAATTTATTTATCATTATTTGAGAAAAAAATCACTTTATAGACAAGCATCGGATACTTGTAAACAAATTTGAAAACACACTCATTTTTAGATGACGATCTCCGTTGACGAGTGGCGTAAACACAACCGGTGGTGTAAATATTTTTTTTATAGAATAGGGAGGCAAACGAGCAGGTGGCTCACTTGATGGTAAGTGTTTACCGCCGCCCATGAACACCCGCAATACCAGAGGCATAAACGATTGTGGGAGCTGGTCGTTACGTCCGGAATGACGTCATCGCCAGAGATCTTAAAATCGAATCTATCCACGACTTTGTGGTCCACTTGGCGCGGAAAATGTATGACCGCGCTGATAATGGGCCACATGAACACCTGCGCGACCTGGCGTCCTTATCGGACCTCCTGCCGCAGCACGCTCGACCACCAGAGCGGCGACCTCTCCCTAGGGAATTGTTGCAGCCACCACCCGACCTCGTTGAGGGGGAGGACGGGGAAGAGTGAAAGACCCGACGCATGGCGTAAAATACGCAACACACCGACATATATACCGCAGAAAGCGGTACCCAGGACCGGGGGAGCAGCAGCCCCCTGAGAAGACGCCCGGGCAATGAGGCTTGCCTCGAGGCCCGATACCTGCGAAAGCAGAAGAAATCCGCTCACGCTCACCAGAGGCATAGCAGATGCGTTGCCTCCATAAGAGTGCCCCTCCCCCTGCCTGGGGAGGGGGGGTGTGTGGGCCACCGGTTACCAGCACTCACCAGACGAAACGCAGAAGTTTGTTAGACTTCTACTTCACGCCGGTATTCTGTGAGGTCGTGGTACTTCCCCGGACGAGCCGGCCCATTCATGCTACAACTAAAGCTGATGCGTGGCTCTACCACTGTTAAAATGCGAATATTGGTGTCAATTATTTTTCCTATTTAAGACATACACGACATATTTTTTAATTTTCTTTGACTAACCCATTAGGAAAGAACCAATGGCTTTATGTGCACATCAAAAATATGTTTATTTAATAATATTTAACGCATTCACCGGTTGTTATAACCTAAGTCCAGAAACTTTTCCACATTGGTGATCGTAACACTACACATCCCGCACCTGAAGCACTGCAGCCCATAGTCTGCCAATTTATAAGCTAGGAATTTTTCAATAAGGCTATTTTGTCATCTGCCGGTAGCCAATGGAACCTTAATGGCTTTTTTGGGTTCTCTTAGTCTTGAAATACCTATGAGAAGAATGGATGTGGCATATTTTTACACCGCAACCAGACGGCATAAATTTAGCTCTATTTGACAGTAATAGAAATAAAAAGAACCTTTTATATTTTATTTATATTAAAAGCAAAGGCAAAAATTTAAATGAAAATTGAAATTTCTATAAAATAATAACGTAATTCTTTGAGTATTTTCTAATCTTCACATGATTCCTCATAATATTCTATTTTAGGAGGGTAAACATGTAGACGTGTGTCAGTTTCATTATACAAGCCTTTTCAGCTGCTCATACTGGTAAAAGCGATGGTGACAGGTAGACATTAATGTGAAAAGCGTCATCATTGTTTTATAATGTTCTGGATTATCGTATATGAAATTTTCAACTAGATTTAAGATTTTCCTATTGTTAGCATTGCACAAGTTACAAAATATAAGTAAGCGGAAATTTTAAAGCAAGACTTGTGTAAAAATAAATTTAAAACAAAGAAGAACAAAACAAAACAAAATGCAACCGTATTTAAATCCTTTTATCTTCAAAAGAAGAACGCAAGTTAAATTTATGTTTGAACTTTTTTAATATGAATCAGTTGACCTGAACTCAAAGATCACGACAGCCTCTCCACCTATTTTGACGACCTCCGTGGACGAGTGGCGTAAACACCGGTTTTCAAGGTGTCGCCATCTCGAAGTCCCGAGTTCGATTCCCGGACGGGTCAATGTAGAAAAAACACTTGTTATACATTTTCTCGGGTCTGGGTCGTTTTGGTGCCTTCGTTGTTTCCGATTCCCATACCTCAAGTGCTTTAGCAACTTACATTGGGATCGGAACTATGTATATAATGTTATCTATATATGCATTTATTTATTATTTAATGAGTACATATTTATCAGTTGTTATTTTCCAAAATATGTTACAAATACGTAAATATATTACATCGTAATCTAATAATTGATAAATGCAAACTCAAAACTCAAATGCAAATGTTTAGTCCACATATTCGCTAAATAAGACTTCATCGAAGAAACTTTGCACTTCAAAGAAAATCTTAACTCAATTGCAAAGACCGGGAGAACTAAGTGCTTTCAAATTTAATTAGACTTTTCCCTGTGTTGTATAATGCATATTGAACTGTGTAACAGCCCATAAAGGAGCTTATTTAACACAATGCCTACACCGAATGCGGTAATGACATTTTGTAATAGAATAGGACATTTTACTACACGCTATAAAAGAAACACGCAAAAATGTAATGAAATATTTTGAATGGAAGGAAACTTGTACTTACGAGTATAGAACGTTATACACAATATTTTCACTTAATTTTTTCTTTCTTTCATAAAGAACGTTATACCGTTGCCCCGAAAATATCTTCGGTGGAAGGTGGATCAAAGGGACATAATTGTCTAGACTAGACCTCTGTCTACCCCTGTATTGGGAATTGCGTGAAGATATTTTAATTGCTTTTTACCGTATGCTTGGACACTAGATTGGGATAGGCCTCACCACCGGTCTTTTGTCCCGACTATGCTTCGGAGAAAAGTGGGTGGAAAGGATTTCATTGTCTAGACCTCTCCCTACTGGAGAATATTGGCAAGTTGCCATACAAATATAATAAAAAATTGCCAACTGATCCCGCCCGTGTTTAAACATACAAAGTTTAATTAAAACAATACTTTTTAATAATTCAGTTAAGGAACTACTATCATATTAATTTTTCTTACTTATGATACTGGCAACCTGAAAAGACAGACCAGATCATTACTAAAGCTAGCTAGTAGTTACTAGGGTGCGCCGGAAACGTTCAATAACGCAAATTAAAGAAACTCACATTGACCCATATACCATATACGTATCTGAGTAAAGATCTTAAATACTTTAGCTATGCATTTTTAGATACATTTACGTAATAGATTTCGAGAAATCGGATAGTTTACATTTAGCATTTAGATATAATTTTGTGTTTAGTGGTTGTGCTTTCTTTTGTGTGTCATACCTATCAGAATCTTGAGTAACTTGTTTTTATACATGCAATTAAAACATTTTTAATTGTAACATGTTTTAATTACAACATTTATTGTAATTGCATTGTGTAATGTAAAATGTAATTGTAAAATTTAACGCCATTTTATAAAATATTGATTATATAATACCAGCAGCTATATTAGATACAAGTGGTATCTATTTATTAAAATCTGTTTCAATTAAAACAAAACACATGAAAATACAATGTATTATAGATTCTTCATTAGTCTTTTGGCTTTGTGCCTAAGTAGTAGATAGGCAGAAATTCGTTATATTAAAGTATGCAGAAAATCACTGAAAGTTCCACCATTTATCTTCTGGCTCTATAATGTCTCTCTCTCTCTCTCTCTCTCTCTCTCTCTCTCTCTGTCTCTGTCTCTGTCTCTCTCTCTGATGTCAGGCATTAAATAGAATAAATCTAAAAAAAATAAGTTTTATATACGCTCAGTCCTCCTAACTAAACTGAATCATTTTAGAACTAAATGGATTTTAAAACGAATTCAAGCTCCTCAAAAGTCTGGCTCAAAGCCAGAAGCTTTGATAATGATTATGTGAATATGGAAATTTTATCAACATCAATATAAACATTTGACGCCATTCCAATACCCCCTGTATCATGCAGAGAGAGATCACCTAGATAATTACGTACTTTCGACATACCTTCCACCGAAGATATTTTTGGGACAACGTGACAGATGATGGGCCCGTCGCTGTCTTAATGTCTAACGATATAAGTTGTCCATAAGTTTTTTTGGAAATAATCCATCACAACGAGCCTTGGGGTCGAACACGGGTCTCTTGACTCGAATTCCGATCACCCAATCATTCGGCTATCGAAACTTATTCAGTTCGAGAGGTCGAGAAAAGTTTTTTAAATGTACGAGTCCACAATTTTTCTGTTCGACAGCAATAACAATATGAATCTTAAGATAATGTCAGCTTTATACTATACAATCGATATAATGACGTCTGGAATGAGGTTCTATAAGTTCGTTATTCGTATAATCACGGGCTATAAGGCTTCATATTGACGTTAATAGCAATAGTTAATCCTCTTTAGACGATCTTCAACAAAACGTATCGTAGAGATAAGCGATTTAAGCTTTAAGCTCAGTTTAATCTTATGTGCGACAAAATAGTCTTACGTTGTTATTGTTACCGTTCCAAAATATGTTTTCCTATAGAAGCCATGATCAGTTCCAAACTATGATAATCAAATAAGTTTGGAAATTTTGCATACTGCATGTAATATTAATAATTAAACTACGTACCCAATTACATAACAAATTAACCCAATGTTAATTATATTCAATAAACTTCAGGTATAGCCATAATAGTCGTGTGGTTTGCTTAATTGAATGCATGTCAAGAAACCGGAGTTCGATCCAGGTGGTAGGCTCATATCAATCATCTTTCATTTTAATAAATGAATAGTAAAATAGCAACAAAAAGTTATTATTTGCCAGACAATAACGATAACCATGTCATGATAACGTGAGACTTATTTTATTTTATAGTTACACATCTATTGGTGACTTATAAACATCAAGTAGTGAATACCATCAAATATACATCAAAGATACAATAAGGTTAAACATCAACTATCGAAGCACAAAGCTATTGAATGTTACAAAGCGCGACTGATAAACAAGTGATCCATTTCATAGAAACAGTAATCAAAAAGCACCAATAAACTTTGCCGAGTATTTCCGCTGATATTTATTTTATATCGTTTATTTTTTTGCGTCGTTACTAGATTCCTCTTACAACAACTTTAGATGCACTAGTTATATTCATACGTACAGATACAGTGAATGTATTCCACGAAGTTGGTACGTACATTATGAATGTATTTTCTTATTTTTAATTCTAAAATACTTAATTTATTCCGAGATCAATCTTCTTTTCATTAGCTCTCCCAGTAGCCTCTTGCGATACTCACGAAAAGCATATTCGCATTAGCATATTCTTAGATAACAAAGAAAGGCAGAGCTGATTCACGCCATTTTAAAATACCAAAATAAAAAGTAAAGTTCGGCCAATCTCTTCAACAATATATCAACAATACACATTAGAGAAAATAAAGCGCAATGAGAATGATTGATTACCTCTCCACTTGAGATTTTACAAAATAGAATGTCTACATCTATGTCTCCACATATATATATATATATATATATATATATATATATATATATATATATATATATATATATATATATATATATATATATATATATATATATATATATATATATATATATACATATATATATATATATATATATATATATATATATATATATAAATCTTAGCTCGCAATACACGTAACATCTCAACCTATTTTTTTTATACCACAGCAATCGCAAGTCTTTTGTCTATGAATATTGAAATTTATTTTCATGAATATACACCAATATTAGTGATCACAATTATTGTTCAGCAATTCCCAGTATTGCAAAATATTTATGTAAACATATATAAACATACTTTATTCGATTATAAATATTCAAATTCCTCACACATATATTTGCCCCAAGCAGGAATCGAACTCGCAACCCTTAGTTTTGAAGGCAGGGTCACTTACATTATTTGATGGTAATTTTTAAATGTGTGCATACCTCACTAAGCATTACGATAGTAGCGACATTATGCTCTGACACCATCCTCCAGAAGTCCATAATTGTGTTTGGCAATGGATCTTGTGTGATGATAAATCCTTCAGTATTATAGTAGTAGTATATGCTGTAAACAAAATATACAATTAACTTGGATAAAACACCTATAAACTAAAATATTAAAATGTAATGTTTTACACTATCTTTCACACTATTTGTTATTTACATATTAAATTATTAAAACTTTCGTGAGACATTATTAATCAAATAGTTAAAAACGGCTAAAGTCACGTTTTAATAATCGATGTAGGTACCTGCACTGATTATTATAACGTGAGTTTAGCCGTTTTTAACTATTTAATTTACATATTATTTCGCTGTTTCGTTCTCAGTTTTTATATTCTATTCTATTTCTTTTTTGGGGTACAACGTGACAGGTGGGGAGCCTGTCGCTATCTGCATGTCCAAGGCAACAATATAAATCGTGCATAAGTTTTGAAAAAAATAAATTGGTACGAGTGGATCTAGGTCGGGTCTCGAATTCCGATCATCAAACCACTCGACTATCAGCATCGCCTGAACGAAATAAATGTAATGTGTGTGTGTGTGTGTGTGTGTGTGTGTGTGTGTGTGTGTGTGCGTGTGTGTGTGCGCGTTAGATGCTGCATGAAGCGGTCACCTTCGATGAAGGAGGCGTTGATGTATGTGGAAAAGTCGCGGCCGGGGATGGGCGCCAGGATGACGCGGTTGCGGTCGTAGGGTAGGTAGTCGGCGGCGCGGTTGCGCGCGCGCAGCTCGTCCGCCGCGCCTGCCGCGCCCGCCGCGCACGAGCGGGCGCCGCCGCACACCGGGCTCTGCACCAGCCGCTGCAACACCGCCAGCTGCACTGCCCGCTGCATACTAGGCTATCAAGTCATTATGAAGTTGAAAGTTTTTAGTATTATTTTTGAATGTAATAAATAAATATTCATGTTCACCAAAAATATATTTCGTGTCCCAGTAGTAATACGAACCAAAAATTAAGATTTCAGTGCGAATAATATTTTAAGTTAGCAGATTGCGAAAGAATTGTAACCTTTTTTAAATATGTTATTTAAAAAAGGTTACAATTATATATTTGTGAAATTTTAAACAGAACAAAAACAATTCAGGCGTAAATATAACACAAAGAGCACAGTAAGCATTCGGCTTAGTAAGAACAGGCATCAGTGAAAATGATAACGAAGCCCATAGCCCACAAACTCGTAATCGTAATTGATGATTTCGCTTTCTATGTTTAAACAACACAGGACTATCACTAGCTTGATATTCAGAAGAGCCTAGTAAATGCTATTGCGGACGCTAACTAAAAAATTTTAGTGTTGAGCACTATGTAAAACTGTATACAAAAAATGCAAACAAAAAAATGTATTTTGAATAAATTTATTAATAAAAGTAGATAATGAATAATGGAATAGAAATCTCTGCCGGATTAAATGTTTTGTTTTATATTTACAAAACCTTTAATCCGGCAGAGATTTCAATATTAAATAAATATCTTTACGCAATTCCCAACACAGGGGTAGGCAGAGGTCTAGTCTAGACAATTAAGTACCTTTGACCCACATTCCACCAAAGATATTTTCGAGACAACGTAACCAGTGGAGAGCCCGTCACCGTCTTTATGTCCAAGTCAACGATATAATTCGTACATAAGTTTTTTGTAAAACCCAGTGGTACGAGCCTGCAACCTGGGGATCGAACTCGTGTCTCTGGGCTCGAAATTCCGACCACCGAACCACTCGGCTATCGTGACTTTTTTTTGTATGAGTTAAACTTAAGAGATTAATGTCCTGCAGTGGGCTTTTACAAGCTGGAAGGACTTGCAAATGGATATATTTTATATTATATATAATATTTTATCTTATATCTTATCTAATATCTTCCTTCGTATATAAAATTACTTTAATAAGAAAAATCTATGTAATTAATGACACATCGTTTCGTAACCAAATTTGGGGTATTGTGTTATGTGGTAAAATCACAAGAACTTTCTATTAAAAATATTAGTTACTCCAATAAAGAAATCACGATGGCTGAGTGGTTAGGCGAATGGAATTAGATTCCAGAGAACCAATTTCGATCATGTATATCGAATCGTGTATATCGTTGGCTTGAACGTAAAGTCGGCGACAGGCTCGCCATCTGTCACATGGTTTCAAAAAATGTCTTCGGCGAAACTTGATTAGAAAGGACTTAATTGTCTAGGCATCTGTCTACCCCAGTATTAGGACTAGCAAGAAGATATTTTTTTAAAATTATAATAAAGCATTCGCCATTCGATGATTGCCGTAAACCACTCGAGAAAAAATTCCTGATTAGTTGGAGTGAATATCTCGTCGAAGATTTCCGTGGATGATCTGTAGCCCCGGCTTTCATGGTGTTGCCTCCTCTGATCCGGGGATCAATTCCCGAGCGGGGACAGGGAATAAATTTTTTTCTATATCATTAGAGCGTTAGCTCTTGCTTCTTACTAACCTTGGGATAAGAGCAATGTGATGTTGTCCCTGTCTATGTTGTTGGGGTTATCTTATCTTTACCGTTCTCTCGAGACGCCATCCATTTAAGTTTACTCAGATTATAAAGACAGAACTGACAAAATTATTCGCTGCTTCACAATTTCGAGAAAATTCAGAAGCTGACAGGAATCGGGGTAAAAATTAACTTCTACTTCCAAGTTTAACAAAATCTTCAGCAACTAATTTATAGTCAAAACACGTCACGTACGGGAATGTAATATAAAAATAAAAAACAGTCATGTTTTTGTTTCGTTAGTATTTGAATTGGTGTGGAAATATATGTAGTCTTCTTTTAATAATAATAATTAGAATAAAATGGTAAGGGGTTAAAAAAGATATTATGAATCTGATAAAAGTGAAAGAGACATGTAATGAGGATGTTTTACCTTATTAGGGATCATGCGAGATGATGCGTTTATGAATGGTCCGGAATAACTCAGTCTGGTCTGAAGACGTGAAGTAGAGCCATGTTATGCTTCTGATATTCATCCTGCGAGATAGGTAATCTGACGCCCATACCCCTTACATCAGTTACCCTTTTCTTCCTATCCTAAATCCTTTCTAAAAGGGTGGGCAAAGCACATTCACATATCCCGTACATGCCATTCTATTCTTTTCGTTTATGTCCATGAGGGATACTTGGTAAAGAAACTATACTCAGCGTAAAATTAAAACAACTTCGGCTAATTTCAATTTTCTGGACATTGTTTGCTTGGTAAACAAATAGACACGGACAAAGAAAATAGTACACAGAATCACCTTTAATTAAAATTTCAATACAAACCCCACTGCTCAACAAATATAACTTCAGAACATCTGATGCTTTTCAGCAAATCTTAACTTTGCGTACATACGTTAAGATCTCTAGAAACTTCCTTCGATTCATGTTTACCCCAATGTAAAAGAAACGGAGATGCGATGATATTGATGTACAGTTTTGCAACTTCAAGTAATCCTCATACTCACAAAGAGAAAATCTCTCCAAGTTTGCACGAAGTTCAGTGTAATAGGAAAACATGAATTTACTAACTTTCATTTTAATTCAATTCAAAAATTTTAAAGTATGTAAATGTTTATAATTAAAGATCAAAGATATATTTCTAAAATCATTTGCTGTATGTAATCTATCAATAGCTATTTGTGAGCTTCCTTTAGTAAGCTGAATGCACTATTACACCCATTAAATTGGAAAAAGAAGAATATATATTGATAAATATGTTTTAAATACTTCGCTAAATGTGTATATATATATGGAAAAAATTATACTTAATATTTATTGTTCTATTTCCTTTCTATCCTTTATTCTTTTTGCACTATGTTAGGGTTTCAAGATATTACGTATTTATTTCAGATTAGTAACCAACATTTGCGAATTGAAAATACACGGTTATTATATGTGAAATTACTTTCACATATAATAACCGCATGCTCGTGATCGCACAGCAAGTACAATTTCTGTCAGACTTGCGCCCTACAATACATAATGTTTTACCTATCAAAACAAGTCGCGAGCTTTTATGCCCCACTGACTCCCTTTCTGACTCCTAACAGCTAGTTCTATTACCAACTGATGGTCAGTGTTGAAAAAAAAAACACTCTTTTCGTTCGCAGCTCCATCATAAGTATCTGCTATGCTGTCTCCAAGAGACACAATGGATTTTTTAAGCGGTAGCGGCGCAGTGAAGCGATAGCTTTTGGTATTGTGAACATTTTTAGTTCACACACCAGTTCGAATCCGCTCACGGAATATATTTGCACTAGGCAAAGTAGAATTATTTCATCAGTCAGTTAAGTAACTAAATCCTCTGTTCCATCCTTCTTAGCTTTCCTTAAAATGTTGATATTCATTAGTTTTAATAAACATTACTTGAACTACTTTCTCCGTAACTCAATATCATATACCTCTTATCCATTACAACGTCAGTTAAGGGCAGATGAGCAGTTAAGAGCAGAGACAACATGGGTGTGACTCAAACTACCTATCTACAGTCCATTAACATAATACATTCATAATGAGCTTGAAACCTATTCGCGGAGAGCGGTAGATGCTATTTCATATAATAAATTCAAAATATGTATTTGGTTGATGCTACTTAATTTACGTATTTCTTAACTAACGTCCTGCAAAAGTCCACTGCAGGACATAAGGGAGGGCCCTTAAGGGGGAATTGGCATAATCGTCACCCTTACTAAGCAGGTTGGCAATCACAGTACCGGACATCGCACTTTAGAAATCGTTGCCCGTCACTGGTCTGTTTAAGTTAGTTTATATAGAAAATGGAGAAAAAGGGACCTTTGTGCCTTTTTTTACGAAATTTTAGAGAGTGGTAGAGCCACGCATCAGCTTTTGTTGTTGCATGAATGGGCCGGCTCGACCGGGGAAGGACCACATCCTCACAGAATACAGGCGTGAAGTAGAAGTCACACAAACTTCTGCGTTTCGTCTAGTGAGTGCAGGTAACCGGAGGCTCACTCACCCCCTCCCCCAATTTTTTGGCACTCTAAGGCCGGCAACGCATCTGCTATGCCTAGGTATTGCGGGTGTGTATGGGCGGTGGTAATCACTTACCATCACGTGAGCCACCTGCTCGTTTGCCGGCCTTTTCTATAAAAAAAGACGGAGGATAGCGATATGTTGTAGTTAAAATTAACATGAATTACACAAACCTAAAATTAATACGTAGTGTACTAAAAGACTTATACAATATACTCGATGACTACAGCAGCAAAACTAAGGTCATAGCTGTAAAGAACAGCGCAATAAAGTGGCAATGCGCCGGCCACATAGCTTAATAAACGGATAACCATTGAAGAAAATAGTTTCTCGAGTTAAAACTTCGTTTACGCAAACGCAGTATAGCACGAACCACTACAATTTGCTGCCAAATGTTGTGGACACTCGATGGATGCAGGTGGTTATGGACCGTTCTTTGTGGCGCATTCAGGGCCATAAGAGGAAGGATAATATTATTTATAAAATTCTTAAAAGAAATTTCAACATTATATATTTTCGAAATTAAAAATCAACTACCAAAAGTTCCTCTAGTTTACCATTGCTAAAATAGGGTTATATGTTTCAATATGACACACAATATTAGAAAACAATGTTATGTATATAATTTTTTCCATGCCTGTCTATAAAAAGTTATTAATAATTTTCGTATTGATGACACCCTATAACCGCGGACGCATCCAAACCCTTTTTAGGTCACCACTGAAAATTTACGCTATCGTACCCACTGCAATAGCAAACGTTGAATTGGTGTCCAGTTTGACATCACAACACTCACAAATCTTGTTCTTTTGTATAATTTATGTAATTATATTTTATTATATTTGTGGGGTGATTAAGATGTTAAATAAATCTATGTCTATGATGCAAATGTTTTAAATAAGGTTACAAATATTTATATGAAACATTTGCATCAATTCCTAGAAGCTTTTACTGATGTACTCCCTGTAAATGTATTAAGATTGATAGCATTTGGCTTTGATGAGCAACGACTTGATATGAAGTATCAAAGGGGAGCGACAGTTGCATTCACTATTGTAATAGAGAAGCGCAAAGCTATTGATCTTTGTAAAGCTTAAAGAGAAGACGTTTCCCGAGAAAAGCATATGAGCCTCAACGTTTTAGTTAACGATAAATGTTATATCTTATTATTAGACTAACGATATAACATATCACTCTCAGTCTATTAATATGAAGTAGATTTGTACTTTATAGCGTATCCATAAAAAAATAAAAATAAAAAAAATTAAAACAATATCTATGAAACATATAATATCAATCACTTTTATACGTTTATGTCCCACAAATATCTTCAGTGGAAAGTGGGTCGAAACGACTTAATTGTCTAGAACTCCTTTATTGTCTCCCCTGTATTGGGAAAGGCGTGAAGATATTTTTTAATTTTTATACTCGAACGAAATATAGTGAAAAATTTTGTCTCGAAGTCATTTTTGTATATCAGAAAAGTGCCTCAACAACACTGAAGAAAACCCTCTAATTAGGTAAATATTCTCAGAGATAAAAATAACATAACAAAAACAGCTACATGAGGCGATGATAAATAACGTTTCATTACATGTTGTAATTATTCCATAAAAGCAACTCCATGTTTTATTTCTGACCACGACTTCATCCAACTATCGAGAAATTCCCACAAAATCCTTTAATTTCTAGCAGAACTATCCGAACCCTCAACACGAAAATTCAAAAGTAAGTTCATGTGTCGAAGGTTTTTCCTAAATAGGCTAAAAGCAGAATTGAAAATATGCCTGAAGATATAATAATAACAATTTCAAAAAGGAAAATAATAAAAGGAACAAAGGAAGGTATGTTTTTACAGTATGTCTCAGTTGGCGTGATCGAGTAACAAATATTTAACATTTAAACATCTAAGCTATAAACCAAACTTTCACATTTGTAATATATTATAGAAAGCGGGATAGGATGAGTAGGAAGTACAATAATAGCACCTGAAACTGAATTACTGAATTATGTAAAATCATATTTAATACTTTAAACAGATAAAAAATCTGGAATACTTGTACGCAATGATTATAACACGTTTAAAAATTAATAAAAATATGTTACATGTCAAATGTGACAACGACTTATCTATATACATATATACATAACTGCCCGTAATAGTCCATAGATGGAAATAAGATTCTCCCATGAGAGAGTTTGCGATAATCGCCACACTCTGCAAGCGGATTGGCGATCGCAGTAACGGACATCTTGCACCTCAGAGCCCATCACCGGTCTATTAAATTTTAGTGTAGTATGTTTTGTCTCTTGCGTTTAAGGTTAAGAGGCAACTTAAAGAATAGACTTGACAATATCAATGGCTACCGAGAGGTGGCGCGTCAACCTCAAAAAAAAAATACCGGTCAAAAAATAAGCATATATAAAGAATTTTTATATGAAAATTCTTGCTGATATAAATTCCTCCATCGGAAGTAACACTTTTGTTACAAAGTCGGATTAAGGGAAATATGTAATATTAGAGACTCGTGGCGTCACCACATAATCCGTCCCGAAAATCCTACCTGTATTATACAAGTAAAAGTTTATACGTTTCAATGTTATTTACACGTTCACATTGAACGGATTTTTATACGAAATTTGGCAGCCAAATAGCTTATAACCTGGTTTAAGTCATGGGATACATTCTACACAAAAAAAAACACTTGATTCTTGTGAATGAGATCTGAAAAGTCACAATAGGCGAGCCAAGTCAAGAGATCCGAGTTCGATCCCCAGTGACAGGCACGTACTAATAGATATTTTTAAAAACTAATGTATGATTTATATCGTGGACTTGGACATAAAGACGGCAACGGGCGAGCAGAAAAATATCTTCGGTAGAAGATGGGTCTAAAGGACTTAGTTGTATGGACCTCTCTCTACCCCTGTATTGAGAATAGCGTAAAGATATTTTAATGTTTTTTTTATTAATAGAGTTTTTATCCGCCTAAAATTCTTCCCTTTTCTGAGCCTAACGGAAAAATTGAATTCAAAAAGCAAATAAAAAAAACGGTTTTTTTTTTCTTATAAATATCGTCTTCTGTAGAGAAATTTTAACAAAGTTAATCAAGGAAACTGTCAATCAAGGAAACTATCTTAAAACCTTAAATAGGCCATTAAAATAGGATGTAGATACTCAACTAGAATGAAAAGAAAGAATTGCCAATAGCCACTGCTGACTATCGGATTGACGTCCGTTTATTTTAGTCAAATATTTTTCGTGACAGTAATCCCGAAGTCTATCGTATATCGTTGCCATTTAAAAGGCTTTTCCATTAATATGACTTTATGAAGCACTTGGAAATAATGGAGGGTATACGTTCTAACGCGTATATCATAAGGTATATTTTGAGAGCTATTTTATTTTATTTTGTGTATTTTATTTGGAAAAAGTGTGTGAGGATAAAAAATATTTTTATCCTCACACACATTTTCCATACAGGTGACATGATAAATATTAATATAGTAAATCTTTAATGTTAATGTCGACTACATCTCTATGATTATTTTCAAATATTTTCTTAATTTATTATATCTATACCTTTACGCATCGTCCTTGATGGTATAACCAGAGAAAATATCTCGCCAAGAGTCACCATCCTTACCATCTTATCCCAAGAAAAGTAATGTAATAGAACATTAATTTATGCACGCTAAGATATCCCATACGATAAACATATGCGAAAATCGCAACTTAGGTTGCGATTTTCGCATATGTTAATCTACAGAACTAACTTCAAATGCACAGAACTAAATTCAAAATGAATTTCTCTCAATGTAATGTTTATTTTATGCGTGGTAAACGAAAGAAACCAAACCGCGTGGAAGCGACATGTTAAGCTGCCGGCTTTGGAACGACAAGCGACACGATACTGGTGCGAGCGATAACGGAGCGTAGACGTATTTGTAAAGTCCTTACTTATACCTCGATATTTTTATACATAAAAGGTATATATTGTTCGTAAAGTGTTTACTTATTCCTCTATATTTTTAAATAGAAATTACTGTAAATACAGTCTAGTCTATAATAATTAGTAAATATGTCCTTAGACGGGGACACACCGAAGGCACCACAAACATCCAGACCCGAAGAAATGTAGAATAACTGGTGTTTCTACATTGACCCGTCTGGGAATCAAACCTGGGACCTCAGAGATGGCGACAAGAAAAAATCATAATAAGTTCACTCAGTAATCCGTGAAGCCATAAGCGAATGCCATTTTATGCGTAATAGTACTGGCGGTCTTCGTCAAACGGTAACAGCGAACACCACGCCATTTTTCGCTAATTATGTTAAGTAACTGTACGGGGTCTCTGTGTTCATTGGTGTCAAAAATGGGAAAGACTTAGCTCGGGCGAATACTAGGATAAAAATCAATATCTAATCTTTTAAAAAAAGCCTTTAACTTTTATTTACGATTGACGCAGATCGACGCAGAACATCAGGATCGTTGGATGAAGCGGCAGAAGACAGCAGTGACAATGGGGGAAGTACTCCAAAGAAAAAGACTGCTATTGAAGAACAGTGGGAGAGATCCGGCGGTTTCGAACTCACATCCGTGGAGCAGGAGACGTACGAGAAATACTTCTATGGTACTGAACATTGGAACTATTTCACCAACGATGAAGATCTCGGCCCCGTGATATTGTCCATAAAACAAGAGACCTTAAACTCTCGAGACCAATTCAGGTACGATAAAATTTATATTTAATTATTATTCATTAATATTGCTTTATTGATGTCCCGATAGCCTATTTAATAGTGACTCTGCCTTCGAAGCCCCGGAAATGACCGAGATGGCACCAACAACCTAGGGTATAAAGTGGGTCGAAAGGGATTCCTTGTCTTTTTCTTCTTCCACTTATGTAATATTATGTAAATACATTTATAATGTGAAATCCATCAACAGTATTATTACTATTTCACTTATATCATCAACAGTATTATTACATTACTATTTCAACAGTATTTTATTACGTTTCACGTTTGATTTGAAAGATAAATAGAGCATAATGTAAAAACGCATATGCCACCTTCTTTTTAAAATGGTTTACAAGTGTGGCAGCTATATCCAATAATATCTTTCACCCTTTCAACTCATAATAAATATAAAAGTAAAAGGTTGTATAGTTAATACTCATTCACCCTATACGGCTGAACGCTTTTTAAATATAAAAGATAATAATTCCAGTCATTTATATTCGACAAGGATATTACGAAAGCCAAATTTAAAACCTCTTATTTATGAAAGCGATTTAATTATGTTTGTTCTTTGTTTTACAAACAAACTACATCAATTTCATGTCACTTTTAAAACGTTAACGCATCATTAGTACATCTGTACCCGTACTGGCTGTGCCTAGAAATCTCACCCACAGTAATACGGCTATAAAACAAATTTTTTAGTTAAGAAATATTATTTTTTTAGCCGTTGAGCTGTTTCCGCACAATAATAAACGAAGGTTCACAATCACAAACTATGTTAATAAACATACACAAACTATGGCATAATATCAAATAAATCAATCTACTTAAAATACAAAAATTACATTAACCTTCCATCCCGATGAAAGTGTTGTTTAAAATAAATAATATCTTCACGCCATTCCCAATACAGGGGTACACAGAGGTCTAGATAATCAAGTCCTTTCGACCCACCTTCCACCGAAGACATTTTTCGGGACAACGTGAAAGGTGGTGAGGCCGTCGCCGTCTTTATGTCGTTATATCATTTGTGCAAGTTTTATTGGAAAAAAAACTCATTGGTGCGAGCCTGCCACTTGGGGAATGAACTTGTGTCTCTTGACTCGAATTCCAATCACCCAACAAAAGTGTCTTACTTTATCGTGACTTACCTAACTATTGTTGGAAATTAATTCAATTTCATAAAAATTTTGAGTACACAATTTCATTAACATTATATACCTTTCATATTTAAATAAATGAAATATCTTTAAATCAATCTAAATCGTATTTAAATGTATCGAATAACATCACAGTGCGAAAGCTTGACAAAGGAATTTAATCAAATAATTGATATCAAATAAACGTTACTCGAATATTCAGCAATGAAACGTAATGTCATAAGCACAGATCTTGAAACGACGGCTGTAATATTAAAACAAGCAGTTGCTCTCGGCGTTATTTACTTAAATTAGGTATTATGATATTTATATCAATCAAAATTAATATTTATTGATTAAAGCTTATTTAAAGCGTAATTAACAATTACACATATAATTGAATTGATCTATGTGTACCTATTGACGGCAAACATGTCATGATGGACTGAACGAATCCCACCTCATTTCAATTTCGGATGTTGTAATCATCTACTAACAATTAAGTCAGAAAATTATTGCATTACTATAATCGCATCTTTTCTTTGTATTGGTCTTACATAACTTTGGCCATATCGGTAGTCTATATATATTTAGACATATTTACAAAACGTTTTCACGATAGCCGAGTGGTTGGGTGGTCGGAATCTCGAGTCAAGAGACCCGTGTTCGATCCCCAGTTGGCAGGCTCATACCAATGGGTTTTTCAAAAACTTATGTACGAATTACAACGTTGGCTTGGAATAAAGACGGCGTCGGGCTAACCACCTGTCACGTCCCGAAAATATCTTCGGTGGAAGATAGGTCGAAGGGACTTAAATGTCTAGACTAGACCTCTGTCTACCCCTGTATTGGGAATTGCGTGAAGATATTTATTTACTTATTTTATTTATTTTACATATTTTTATACATAGAACTGTCTCAAAAATGTGATTTACAATTATATTCACTTCAATATTCGGATTTGCAACTTCTATATCTAGTGTAGAAATTAACCCATTCCATCCAAGAGCTTATAGTCCTCAATCAGCGAGCATACGTCAATGGCACTTAGAGTGTTATCTTGTAACCCTGGGAAATTCAATTAGCATAATGTAATGTTGAAAAGTCGTAAAGTTTACTTTAGGGTCCTCACTCTTATACTGCCCCTTTAAAAACGTTGTTCATTTCCGTTACCTGATTTTATTGTTTGATAACGTTCATGTTTTGAATGTTGCTAAATTAACTTTTTTATTTAACGTGAAAAAAAGTTTTTTTTTTATATCAGCCCGCCTCCAGTATATAAGGGCCAGAGCCGATTAGTGATGGGAACAGATCTATTATTAAGATTCATTACCATCAAAACCCTACGCGATAAGACGCTGCTACCCCAGAGGCGTATACAATTTCATCGGTTGAATAGAAAAAGAATTACAACGTCGTAACTTTTGAAAACGTAAAAAGACTTCCGACCTTCGGTGGAGAGAAGGACCTGTGACAATAATTTTTTTTCGTGGAGACTGCTATTCTCATTAAGTAAATTGAATTCCATTAAGTAGGTTTTCTCTTCTTATTCACTATAACTTTAAACTGTTGATACTCATGTTATAGGAGAAGCAAACATAAATATTTTTCAATCAAGTTAATATTCATATAATGAATCATGAGAATATTATTTAACCACTAGTTTCTGTCTATAACTTTGTCTGAAATTCATAGAGATTATTCCTCTGGTTCGGAAAGATATTTGTGTCGGCGTAGAGTAGTCCACGTGAGGCAACTCATTGTTAAATCCGTCTTGAGCCATATCAGATGGAAACGCAATAAATTCGATACCGCCAGCTGACCGTTCATACTGCCGTCCGTTTTGTAAGTCCCCGAGAATATTCTGAAGACACTTTATATCAGAATTCAAATGACATTGACAACACATAGTAGTCAAATCCGCTCTGTCACTTCCTATATCGACCCCACTCAAGCGCACCACTTGACGTTTCCGAAGACTTTTAATAGATGGCGTTGTAACCAAAGTTGTTGCCTTATCTTAATTCTGCGACATATATGTCTCTCTGCGAACATCTGCAGGAATTATTCATATTCTAAGACCAAAAATAACATATTTTTAATTAAGGATACAAACTATACTATATTTTCTTCTTTTTTCAAACTCTAACTTGATGCCAAATTTCATTCAAATAACATTAAGAAATTTAGCAATATTAAGCAACAACAACGAAACATTGGATGTTTGTGGAAACTTTAGAATGTATTATATTAGTTTGCAGTAGTATTTTATAATAGTAAGTTGCAACTCAATACAAATTTGTCAAAAAGTTCAATTAGGCCGGATGGAATTTCTAAATAATGTAAAGCTTTGAGAGTTAAATCTACTAATTGCATCTACGTACACCATTTCATACTAACTAACCTTTTCAATAATACACTCGTTCAAAATTCTACCTACGAGTAATTTGCTCGAATGTCTTCAAGAGCGAGTCTGTCTACCTCGACACCTTTTACCGTTCACTTTCGCTTTGTTTTATTTCCTTTACAATTAATTGTATATCAACAAGTTCTTGAGTTGTATAATATTAACATGACATTATCATCACCTATGAGGATAATGGATACAAAAGATAATTAAAAAATGCTAGTTTCATGAAATATTCTAAAAATAAATCTCCATTATTTTGCCTAATATTAGGGTAGTCTAGGTAAGGTCTAGACATTTAAGTATTTTCTAATCACATTTCACCAGCCTGTATCCTGTCACAGTATTCGTGTTCAAGTCAAAAATGCAATTCGTACAAATATTTGGAAACTCGAAAACTCATTGATTCTAGCCTTCTGGGGATCTCAACTCAGATACGTGATTTGAGACCCAACCCCTCGACAACTGCGGCTGCTTCAAAGCAAATATGAAATATATGAAAATATGTCCATCATCGTTTCATGTTTTACACTAATAAATCTTTTAAAAACATCAAAGAAAGTATGAAACTATCATATGCAATTAAAGCATATCTTAAAATAAAAAGTGGTTAAAAGAAGACGAAAAATACAAAAAATTAAGACGTGCAAATCCGAGGTACGTAGCCTATTCTCAAATGTCTTTTTACATGCCTGAAGAGTGGAACAGCTTTCGTCCTCCGCAACCGTATTTAAGTTGACGATTCACCATACAACGTCGTACTCGTTGCTCAAAAGATATTAATCAAACTTCTGAATACACAAATATATCAAGAAATGTTCAATTCCCATGCAGTATAAACATCAAATATTCTTCATTTTATATTGCATCGGTGTATATTACGCTACGGTTCTCTACTTTGTACTTGTAACAAATATTTGCAATCTTCATACGCTGTGTGAGCTCACCCTCTGTAATTTCAGCAAGTCCGCAACGGTCCATAGGGAGTTCGCTCTTAAATCAACAAGAAATACGTCGTTGACTATCTCCATTAATATCTCGTTTGCTAATTTCTAATGTTAGAACTGTGTTGCCTTCTGGGAGTAATTTCTATGAATGAATATTACCGCAGTTGATTATTAAACAAATATTTAAAATGAAACCATAATTTATGTTTGATTTTTCCATTTTCCCGACAGTTTCTAGCGCTTTTTCCGATGATATGAAAATATGAATTATGGCAAGACACCAGCGATTTAGACTTTACCTAAGATGTAAATGTACTTCTGACATATCTCGATTCGATCTTTCTAATTATTGTATTGATTAACGACCGACTGGGAGCCAAATATAAAACCATGGTCAAATAAAAATTTCAGAGTAATAAAGGAAAACGACTTTTATACAAGATTACGATACATTTTCTTCGTCGTGACGCAACCCCTCGTATACCCGCAGCAGGGACTATATAATATAAGTCTCACACCGACTAATACCCAACAAAGTTCCGCCATTGTTGTATTTTCCCAGGGCCAGGGAACACTTTCGCACTCACTTTAGGTGATAAACGGAATACCGAAACTTCTGTTATCCAGAGAGGGCATACCGAGCCAACTTGCGGGCAACCTAGGCCAGCAAACTTAGGTATGCGGTACTGGCGCCTATGCCACGATTACTCAACCCCATCGCTATAGCATAGCAGAAACCTGTACGATGTCTGCACGTGTGTGAAGTTATGTAGTATAATATAATACAAAATATTTTATATAATACGGCTATAACATAGGTGTAATATAACTAAAACAAAGCGCAAATTAGTATTTTATTTTGGTACAAATGATCACGTAATTAAAAAGAAGATAATTTTTCAGTAATATTAATATCTAATTCTTACCATAAATTACACATAATGTATAAAATTGTGGTAGGTATATACGAACCCCTTTCTTCACGTCTTCAAATGCAATTGAGTACCGACAGATGATGGAATAACTATCTCCAAACATAATACACCAAAATTAAGCAGTACAGGTGTCGGGCAGGAGTGTTTAAGTTGCGAGTTGTCAGGTACGTTTGCCTATCCCCTTACCAAGGGTGGCGGTTATGGAAAATCCTCTCTTTCGGGAGAGATCTATGTCTCGCAGTGGACTTTTACGAGCGATTATGCTCATAATGAATAAAATCAATAAATAAAATTATTTGAGCTGCATGAAAACAAAATTTCAAATTGTCAACAATATAATAACACCAAGCGAAGTGTGTGGTGATACTGCAATAATTCGCAAAAAGTTTTCAAAAAAGAATCACTTAATAAAACTTATTATTATTTTTTTATTTCGCTTTTATTTTTGGTGCGAGAATCAGTCGCAACTTTGTTACATATAGGTCAATCTTGATCACAGTGTTTGACGACATTTATTTAAAAAAAATCCGTGTTTATGTTTAACGAAATTTCTTATAATTTACAATAAATATCAATGAAGCTCTGAATTGCTTACACGTGATCTCATAACAAGCAGCCATTCCAAATTTAAAAATCACCACGCCTCTTACAAAAAATAAATTTAAAACGAACTCGTACGTGTCGCATATTAATGCACCTTATAAAAGGCCCCAACCCTTCAGACTTACAATGGCATCACATTAGAGAAAATGAATAAATAATACTGATATCGCGACTGTAAAGCTGTTGGAGACGTGACGCAAAATATGTATATCTAAGTCATAGGTGAAATCTTATTTTTAAGTAAGCAATAATGTAAAATAACATAATTGAAAGAAGCTTTTATTACACTTATTGTGTATTAAATCTTTGGCGAATAATAATTAAATACAATAAAATTATTTTTTGGATATTTATTATGACTATCTTATAAATTATTTCGCTATTTACACACAGATAAAGATAACTAAATGGCGTCGGTAGTAATTTTTCTTACATACCTTAACAATTTGCTTATGAACTGTGAAACAAACGAAATTTTATCAACGTTATTTAAACGTAACATGTTATTGAAAATATGTCTCCTTTTGCATAGGGATGGTTCGCTGTTAGATTCCGGAGAAGCTCGTTTCAATAGCGGTATTTTCATTACTCTCTGTCATAGGAAAGCTGAAATGCAGCGAGACAACAGAAGAATTTAATTAAAAACGCCGCCTGTTCAAAAATTTTAGACAGTTTACGAAAAGCAAATTATTAGACGTTTTACTCAAATTGTCTAAATAATTAGAATATTTTTTCAAATTTAGAATTTTAAACTTTGTTTTGATTATTTTATGTGCCATTTCGAATACAGGAGTAGACAGTGGTCTAGACAATTAAGTCCCTTTCACCCACCTTCCACCGAAGACATTTTTTAGGACAACGTGATAGGTTGTGAGGCTGTAGACGTTTTTATATCCAAGCCAACGACATAAATCGTACATAAGTTTTTGAAAAACCCTATTCGTACGTGCCTAGGGGATCGAACTCGGGGTCTATATTCGAATTCCGATCGACCAACCACTCGGCTATCGTGACTTATATTCAATGTGTATCGACTTTAGTATCTACTACTTAAATGTAAAGGACTTAATTGTCTAGACTAAAGATTGTTAGAATACCGTGAAGATATTTATTATACTTATAAGTCTTCTTTCTTTAGAACACTATCCTTATAAGTAAAAAAAATTTAAAAAAATATAAGAGCCGAATCAACAGATGGCGAGCAGAAGCCAGACAGACAAGTAAAAAATTGATTTAAAATAAGTAATAAAGTCTTGAATGACTGTCCACTACATCATTATGTATAAGAATAAAGAAATAAAAATAAAATGAAATAAAATATCTTCACGCAATTCCCAATACAGACACTTAAATGTCTAGACTAGACAGAGGTCTAGTCTAGAAATTTAAGTCCCTTCGACCCACCTTCCACCGAAGATATTTTCGGGACAACGTGACAGGTGGTGAGCCCGTCGCCGTCTTTATGTCCAAGCCAACGACATGATTTGTACATAGGTTTTTAGAAAAACACATTGATAATGCCACTTCAGGATCGAACTGGGGTCTCTTGACTCGAAATTTCATATAAGATGTTCATTCATATAAGAATATTTTACTTTTATACATTCATCGATATTTTTATATACGTTTATGATGCACGTTTACAGAAATATAAAATCACCAATCCACACTTGGCCTACTTGGCCTGACTATTTGACCATGGCCCATTTCCTCACGACCTCATTTCTAAATCACTCACTAGCTATACATACAAGATTACATGATTTGTTTGTAACCCTTTTACACTTCGCTATCAATTTGTAAGCAAATGTAAACGAAATCCCTGATCTGGTTTAGTGCACGCCATTTCAATTAACGTACTTATTGCCCTATTAATCTGTCACGACCTCACCTTCAACTGACACTTTTAATGTTTTTGTTTGCATTGTAAGTAACATATTTTACAATGCAACAATTTTCTGCTCAATGATTTTCATCGGAACATCAGATGTTTTTGTTCACGGAATTAATGCATTTTTTAAATATATATAAAGCCGTACTCAACTTTACTTCGTTTTAAGTTAATAATCAAATTTACTGAAATCGAATGTTTGAACTTTATTCATCTTCACACCATTCCCAATACGTGATATGTTTTCTTTTGTCATATGTAATCATGTTTATTTGTTTTATCTTCACGTATTTCCCAATGTACATGGGGTAGCACAAGGTCTAGACAATTTAGTCATTTCGACCCACAATTCACCGCAGTTTATTTTGGGACAACGTTACCGGTGGTGAGCCAGTTTGTGTCTAAGCCAAAGATATAAATCGTACACAAGTTTCGAAAAAACCCATCGGTAAGAGCCATCCACCTGTGGATCGAACTCGGGTCTTTTGACTCGAATCCCGATCGCTCAACCACTCGGCTATCATGACTTAACTTTTTTTAATATGTTTTATAACCCAATACCACTATTTCATTCGCAGTCATTTCCACCAAAATAACAGTGTAACAACAGTTGTATTCTCAGAAAATACTTATGCCGATACAACACGGTGCGCTTTCTATTTTATGTTTTTACAAAAGAATGTTAAAACTATACAAATAATTTAATAACAATTATATTTAAGGATCCTCGTCCGAGCCATTAGCTACACGGTCCATGGCTTGATCCCTGCATCCTGTGTGTTCGCTGACCGTTACAACCGCGAGGAAGTGGTCCGTTCACTGGGCAAAGAAGTGAATATCAATCCTCCACTAATGCTTGGACAGCTTCCCGATACGCCAGAGGAACTATTGAAACTTGACCAGGTAATAAAAAAATTGACATATAAAATTCAGTTATTATTTTCATATATTTCTGTATTTATAAGGTTGAAAATTGGCATGTAAGTTAAAAATTACAATTATAATAAGTTATAAGATAAGTGATAAGTTTTAATAGTTTCGAAATTACGCCATTTAAAGCCCTTTGGGGCTTAGAATGTGGATGAAAGTTTATATATAAAAATTGTAACAATTTTTGTAGTACATACTGAATTTTGTAACAAGACTTCTCATGAATAAAAGACATTTAAAGTAGAACCACTTTCCACACGGGTGAAGCCACAGGAAGAAAGTTAGTACAAGTTTAATATGGGAGAAGAAAAATATTTGTATCTCTCTGGATATACCAGTCACTTTATCTTAACGATTTTATATTGCAGGTGTCGTGGAAGAGTAAAGTAATCAGAGATTACAAACCTTTCGACTACTCGATGTTTATATGTACCGTTTAAATAAATTTCTGTTTTCGCTGTTTCGAGTAGAATTTTATTGACATATTATTATTAAACCTATTATTTTTTAAATTCGTAGTTCGTTAAAAATGTAATTCCTCCGTTCCATAAACAATGATTAATAGGCACACAGATAGATACAATTTCGATTCCGATTACAATTTATTTTCACAGTCAGCTTTACCTAAATTATTGTCAGTGCCGAACATAAACAATTACGAGGTTCCAAAGCCTCGTAAACGTAAATTTAAGCCGATGTGATTTCAAGGCATGAATATTTTATTTTAATTGCGGTGTAACGGGCTATATAAACTTGAATCAAGAAAGAAACAATGCAGATCCAAGGTAATTCTCTTTCCTATCGCATTTAACATTCGGTGGGGAGAAAATTTGGGCTGGAAAGTAAATTAGCAGCAAAACCTTTCCTCTTCGTTGCGATTGTTTTTTCGTTTCCTAATTTCGAATAAACGATGCCACCGCTCACAGCCGTGAAACATTAATGAGCCCCGTTAGTCGCGGGGAAGGTGGGCGGCCTCCCTTCAATACACCCTCGTTCTCGTCGGTCACCCCTGAAGTTCCAACTCTCATAGCTTGCAACTAATCACGGTAATGAACTAATGACAACTTAGATACGTAACTACTCTCAAGACGACCGGAAACTTTGTATTTTCCATGAAGTACTACTTCTATGTGTGTACCTGAGGTATTTGTATCACTGTTTGTTTATTTTATACTACCAACTCCCTCGACTTCACCCGCGGTTTAAGATTGAACTCAGAACCCAATTATTTAATTAAAATATAAGTAGCCTAAGTTGTTCCTTATACCATCAGCTATCTAGCAGTACAAGTCCCGTTAAAATAGGTAAAGCCGTTTCAAAAATTATCTTAGCTGTAAGAAGAAAGAGAACATTTTTTTTAATAATTACCGTATATACTTTTATATATCTTAAGTAAAATTTTGTTAGTTTGGAATTACAAAAAGACACTTCAATTTAATTTATATGTATAGGTATAATTACTGTGGGTGCATAATGTAAATATCTTTCAGGCCTTTCTTCGTGTTTTGTATACGACAGACGGTTATATAAATCTAGTTTACTGCTTGTGACTTGACTAAGAGTACAACTACTTGGATTAATATAAACGGCAGAAGCCTGTACAACCTCAATGTGACGATGTGAAGGAAACATTTATTTTGGAGAGGATTTGCATAAAATTTGCTTGAATTTTAGATCATAAAACTAGTAAATTTCAAGTACATACATACATATAGAAGATTGATGCTGGAATGATTTAGCAATGCAATTCACGATTTGTAGTTCTGCAATTGGCCTCGAATGTTGTCGTCTAAAATCGGTTCAGCGCGTCTAAAAGCAAAACAACGTACCCAAAAAATACTGTTTCATTGTCAAATTTAAAAACTTTCGAAACTTGAAGCAAAATTGGTATACAGGCTTATCTTAACCTAACAAAGGTAAAAAGAGGTTGATGTTTAAATGGAAATCGAATGCCAGTTCTTGACTTCAGATTCTGAGGTGGTTCAGGTCTCATACATATTTTTACTATAAGAATATCTTCCCCGTATGACAGGGAGGGTTGACATTTACAATAATTTGTTTATATATTTATTATTATATTATTATTATTAAAATACTTCAGCATTCACTAAATCTACGTTTTAGATACCTTCGTGCCCAATGCCTTAAAAGTGACTGTAATGTAATTAAACCACACCAAATGAAACATTAAAGCATAGTAGGTGTAGGCAACAGGAATATCAGTAATTTTAACAGCATTGCTTGTATATTTAACAAATATAGAATTGGGAAATATTACCAATGCAAAATCAAGAAAAGCAAAGATTTATTTTCATATCTTTTTGCATCTGCGTTTTAAATAAGCTTGCGTACGGCAAGCTTCCAATATTACCCGGAAATATCGCGATTTTCAATAAACGTAATAATGTTTACCCCGAAAAATAATTCTCCCCTTTTCACTTTAAGCCACAAACATTGCAACGTATTGTTATAACGAAAACACTCCAACAACCACGTTAATAAGATTTATTTTGCCGGATTCATATTGATAGAGCCAAGTTTGTACAATCCAGTGAACTGCCAATCTTCATTAGGTAACATCAGAGGCACGAATATAAGTCGGAACTTTGTTGAGCGTGCCGTCCTTTGCATTTTGTATTCACTGTTACGTCGGATTTCATGAATACAGCGGCTACGGTGCTCGGATGTGTGAATTAATCCGAGGAAATGGAATTGAATTCAAAAATGTTTTAGCAGTCAAGAACCTCAACAAAGTGCAACACATTTTATAACTCAGTACAAGCAATTTTATAAATGGAATCATATTACTACTATGTTTTCTTTCAGTTTAATGTAATAATGTGTTAATTGAAAACAGCAATGTTTGGAGTAAAACTGCAAAATGAAAGAGCTAACATGACTGAAAAAATAAATAAATACATACATAAATACTATATAGGGACAACATTATATACATCTCTCTGAGTCCTAAGTAAGAAGCATAAGCACTTGTGTTATGGAATCAGAAACAAAGAAGGTACCACAAACACCCAGATCCGATAAAATGTTGAAAAGTTTTTTTTGCAGAGTAGCTCAGAGACTCCATGAAAACTGATGTGTATGCCACTCGTCCCACGAAGGTCGTCTAATGATAATATAATGACTACATGAATAGATTTGTCTCGGTATTTTATATATAATTATGCCCAAATTTACAAGTCGAGACATGCACAAATAAATAATAGTCCGTAATAATTTACTAATAATTGGAACTACTCGGCCAGCGCCAAAGTTTTCGGCCAATGCCCTTTACGTATTATCACAAACTAAGTAGAAGACCGTAAGAGCCACTGTTTTTTTAATAATTGAAACTATTTATTCATTCTTATAAAAGAAGTTACTTCCGCATAAACTGAAAATTGAAATGGGATTCAAAGATTTTGTTGAGAGTCGTACAAATTGTCACTGAAACGTCACTTTTGAGTAATCCTAGTGCACGTCGAATATAATCATGATAACGTGGTTTAAAGCAAGTTCACGGCGTTTATTACAGAAAAACTTTGGGAAAGGGTTATAATAATATAAATGAATATATTAATAGTAGTAATCCCAGGGAACAGTCACGACAGTCTTGATAGCCGAATGGTTGGGTGATCGGAATTCGAGTCAAGAGATCCGAGTTCGATCCCCAAGGCTCGTGTACTCTCAAGCTCAAGTGCTCACACCAATAGGTTTTTTCAAAAACTTATGTACGATTTGTATCGTTGGCTTGGACATAAACACGGCGACAGGTCACCACCTGCCTCGTTGTTCCAAAGAATGTCTTCGGTGGAAGTAGGATCGAAAGGACATAATTGTCTAGACCTCTGCATATCCCAATATTGGGAATAACGTGAAATTGTTCATTTATTTAGTAATCCCAGGGATTGAGTTGGTCGCTTCCATGCTATTTTAATTATATTATGTCCAATTTTGTTTTACATTAAATATCCAAATAACAAAACACACGAACTTTCGCATTTATTACTACAAAATAACTTGTATCTTGGAAAATAAGTCATCTGCCATGTACTCCACAGTTTCTTATCCGCTGTCAAGGTGAACGCTATTCTTATAGGTGGCGAAAAGTGCAGTCTCTAACAAATTTTAGAGTAATAAATTTTTAACTGTTGTAATGAGTTCTTGTGGTTTTACTAAACCACACCAAGTATTGAAGCGGATAAAAGGACGAGGATAACGAATAGCAAATTAATTTGTGTATGGGTATATATATATATATATATATATGTATATATATATATATATATATATATATATATATATATATATATATATATATATATATATATATATATATATATATATATATATATATATATATATATATTTATATATATATATGTATATATATATATATATATATATATATTTATATATATATATGTATATATATATATGTATATATATATATATATATATATATATATATATATGTATATATATATATATATATATATATATATATATATATATATATATATGTATATATATATATTTATATATATATATTTATATATATATATATATATATATATATATATATATATATATATATATATATATATATATATATATATATATATATATATATATTTATATATATATATATATATATATATATATATATATATATATATATATATATATCCACTGATTTCTTTGCAAAGGGGCTTTTATTTTGAAATTTAAAAAAAATCAATTTAGTTCAGAAATCTGTCTAGATGTGATGAAAAAACGTTCCTTTTTTAAAATAGAAGAATAACAATGTTGTATAATAGCGCAAGAAAAACTGTCAGGCGCGCGATTCTTTCTCGTACATCAAATGTATAATTAAATTAAAAGAGCCGAGGAAGTACATAGAAATCGCTGGTGTAGAGCAGTTCAAATTGCCATTCTTGAGAATGAAGCCATCGCAACTGCAGCTATGTGAGAGCGACTGACAGAGGACAACTCTTGCTCTTCATGAAACAGAACTCTAGCTCGTAGTTTGCCGAGTCTTTTTGTCTTAATAGCTTCGCGCGACCTTCTTATTTGAACTACGTGGTAAGAGCCCGAATTAACGGTTTCCAAATACGAGTATTACACTATAATTACGCCTTTAACGGCCCAAAAACGAGACGTCATAATGTTTTTCACTGAATTTGACAGTAGATTTTAAACAGAGGTATCTGATGACTATAGGATTCAAATGGTTGCAAGCAAATTGCAATAAAAATACCTAAAATACCTATTGTACGTGGATGCCTATCCGTATTTAAATGCTTCTATAATTCCTTAAGCATTCATTTTTAATTAAACGCAAAATCCTTTGACTTTTACGAATAGTACTTTCTACAAAATGTAAGCTATGTAAATTATAATTAAATGTCACATAAAATATATACATAGACTGGGACAACATCCCATACAATCTGAAGTAAGTAGCTATATGTTATGTATATACTTGTGTTATGGAATCAGAAACAAAGAAGGTACCACAAACACCCAGATCCGATAAAATGTTGAAAAGTTTTTTTTGCAGAGTAGCTCAGAGACTCCATGAAAACTGATGTGTATGCCACTCGTCCCACGAAGGTCGTCTAATGATAATATAATGACTACATGAATAGATTTGTCTCGGTATTTTATATATAATTATGCCCAAATTTACAAGTCGAGACATGCACAAATAAATAATAGTCCGTAATAATTTACTAATAATTGGAACTACTCGGCCAGCGCCAAAGTTTTCGGCCAATGCCCTTTACATATTATCACAAACTAAGTAGAAGACCGTAAGAGCCACTGTTTTTTTAATAATTGAAACTATTTATTCATTCTTATAAAAGAAGTTACTTCCGCATAAACTGAAAATTGAAATGGGATTCAAAGATTTTGTTGAGAGTCGTACAAATTGTCACTGAAACGTCACTTTTGAGTAATCCTAGTGCACGTCGAATATAATCATGATAACGTGGTTTAAAGCAAGTTCACGGCGTTTATTACAGAAAAACTTTGGGAAAGGGTTATAATAATATAAATGAATATATTAATAGTAGTAATCCCAGGGAACAGTCACGACAGTCTTGATAGCCGAATGGTTGGGTGATCGGAATTCGAGTCAAGAGATCCGAGTTCGATCCCCAAGGCTCGTGTACTCTCAAGCTCAAGTGCTCACACCAATAGGTTTTTTCAAAAACTTATGTACGATTTATATCGTTGGCTTGGACATAAACACGGCGACGGAGTCACCACCTACCTCGTTGTTCCAAAGAATGTCTTCGGTGGAAGTAGGATCGAAAGGACATAATTGTCT